>OY856414.1:621843303-622055803 GCA_963693085.1 Alisma plantago-aquatica
TGAACTACTTGGACTGGGAGCTTCGTCTCCCTCAGCCGAACTCACTCATGGGCGCAATTGCTCGCTAAGGGTGCGCCGCGATCCTCCCTTACTCGTCGGTACTCCGGGGAGGTCTACCGCTGACTCGGGGTGCAGGTTGGGGTGGATGGTCCAATTGATCACATGAAACTGATCCTCGTGCTCTTCCGCAGAGGTTGGGCTAGCGAAAAAAGGTGTTGGTGCCCTCGCTCATCCTCCCCTATTTATAGGGTCGACGCAGGCATCGCCAGCTTTGGGCGTTTCCTGGATTGACGGCAAAACCTCAACAAAATAGGGATGTTTCCCTTCATCTCTCTATCCCGAATTCAATGGGAATAATAGTTGGCTTTCATCTGCCCTGGATCGTGAGGAAAAAGGTTGGGAAACTCTTCCTATATCCAGCAGAGTTCCAGTCTGCTTGGGACTTGGACGATGAAAATCCACCGTTGGATTAGGATCCAATGGGCCTCATCACTTGCGTTCAAAGGAAATATATATATATATATGTCATTAATTCAGGAATAATTCCCAAATCAAAGATAACTTGCAAAATTAATATCTCCCAAACCATAACTCCTATTTATCTCAAATTTTAAGGGAACGTTCCTTTAATTATTTCCTAGCTTAGTATGAAATTTTGGAAACAAAAAGAAATGGATGAGGAGGCTTCCTTCTCTCTCAAGTTATTCATTAATTTATTCAAAATTAATTGTTATTTCCTTTCCCTTTACCATTATCTTCTTATTTTGGGTCCCTTGGACCTCAAGAAATCTCAAAGGCACATATTCCCATATTGGGGATTATCTATTTGCCTTTATCTTCTTTTAATTATCAATTACTCATATTCCCCTTTTATTAACCAATTTCTTTTCCTTTTTAATTCTCTTTTCTTTTCAATTGGGCTTAATGGCCAACAAAGCCCACCATCAATCAATCAAGGCCATTTCATATGAAATCCATTGCAAATCAAATAAAAAGATTTATTTTATTCATTAAAAGAGAACTACATCTTTCATTACATATTCAAGAAATTGAGGTTATAACATCCTCCCCTCCTTATAGGAATTTTGCCCTCAAAATTCAATCAAACAAACAAATCAGGATATGCTTTCTCCATGTCCGCCTTCGGTTCCCATTTGGCCTCATCCTCTCCATGGTGCTTCCAAAGAACCTTTACCATCTCTATTTTCTTGCATCTCAGCTCCTTCACCTTGGTATCTAGAATCCGCACAGGTGACTCAGGATAAGTCAGCTTCCCTTGAAGCTCAATAGGTTCAATGCTCAACACATGGCTTGGATCTTGCACATATCGCTTTAGGTTGGACACATGAAACACATCATGCATCATGCTATACTGAGGAGGTAACGCCAAATGGTATGCAGCTTCACCAATCTGTTCTAACACCTCAAACGGACCCACGTATCGGGGACTCAGCTTTCCTCTATTCTTAGCTATAGCTCGGAGCGGTCGGATTTTCAAAAACACATGCTCTCCCACGGTGAAATGCACATTAGTCTGCTTTGCATCAGCATATGACTTCTGTCGATCCTAGGCTCTCTTCAGCCTTTCCTTGATCAAAGCCACTTTATCAGCATACACTTGGAGCTCATCTGACCTCAACAGGGTCCTCTCACCCACATCATCCCAGTGAAGTGGGGACCGACATGGTCTTCCGTACAATCATATGGAGGCATCCCGATACTGGCTTGGTAGCTATTGTTGTAGGCGAATTCTGCCAACAGTGAGTATTGCTCCCATGAGCCACCCCAATCGAGCACACAAGCTCTCAATAGATCTTCCAAGATTTGGATTGTCCTTTCTGACTGACCATCCGTTTGGGGGTGATAAGAGGTACTAAACTTTAACCTGGTACCAAGTTCCTCTTGAACTTGCTTCCACAACTTGGAAGTAAACTTTGGGTCCCTATCAAAAATGATCGATCCTGGTACACCATGCAACCACACTATCTCTCTGATGTACAACTCAAATAGGTCTGCCACCTTAGTAGTGGTCTTCAAGGCAAGGAAGTGTGCTGACTTGGTAAGACGATCTACCACGACCCATATCGCATCATGACCCTTCTTGGTCCGGGGTAGACCCACCACAAAATCCATGGTGATCTGCTCCCATTTCCATTCTAGAATTTCTATCGACTGTAAAAGTCTGTCAGGTCGTTGGTATTCAGCCTTCACCATCTGGAACGTAAGACAATTGGCCACCCATGACACAATGTCTTTCTTCATTCCTGGCCACCACAAAAACCGTTGTAGGTCTTTGAACATTTTAGTAGTTCATGGGTGCACTGTGTACTTGGATCCATGGGCATCTTGCAAGACACGTCCCTTTATTGATGAATCCACTGGAACCCATATGCGATTCTCAAACCTGATTCCTCCATCTACTCCTACGGATAGATGAGTCTATGGCTTCATTATTAAACCTTTCATCTTATCTAGCTCTCCACTGGTCAACTGGGCAGCTATGATCTCACTCAACAACTCAGATTGAATCTGGATATTAGCCAACCGAACTTGGTCCTCTAATGGTTGTAGAGTCCATTCCATAAGCTCCTCCAAACTCTTCCACTGACTGGACAAAACAACTACACACTTAAGTTGTTTCTAGCTCAACGAATCAGCCACGACATTCGCCTTACCAGGATGGTAGGCGATGGTGAAGTCATAATCCTTCATGTACTCCATCCATCGTTTTTGTCGTAGGTTCAGGTCTCTCTGTGTCAGTAGGTATTTCAAACTCTTATGGTCGGTGAAGATCTCGAAGGTGGCACCGTACGGGTAATGCCGCCATATCTTCAAAGCATGGATGATAGCATCCAACTCCAGGTCATGTGTCGGGTAATTCACCTCATTGGGCTTGAGCTGTCGGGAAGCATATGCTACCACATGTTGATCTTGTTCCAACACACAACCAAGTCCCATCTTGGAAGCATCGGTGAATATCATGAAACCCTCATTGCTAGAAGGCAGAGTCAATATAGGAGCGGGGGTCAGCTTCTCTTTCAATTCTTGGAAGCGAGCTTCACATACGTTAGACCACATGAACTTCACATCCTTCCGGGTCAACATGGTCAGTGGAAAAGCAGTCTTGGAGAAATCCTTGATGAAGCGATGATAGTATCCGGCCAACCCCAAGAAGCTGCGAATCTCAGAGGGGTTGTTTGGTGTCGTCCAGTCTCGAACTGTCGATACTTTGGCTGGATCTACGGCGATTGTTCCTACTGAGATGATGTGTCCAAGAAACATTACTCGGTCTAACCAAAACTCACATTTCGAGAACTTTCTGAAAAACTTATGCTTTCTCAGGATATCAAGGACTCTTCCCAGGTGTTCACGGTGTTGGGATAGGTCATCCAAATACACTAAGATGTCATCTATGAACACTATCACAAAAGAGTCAATGAAAGGTTGGAACACACTATTCATGAGGTTCATGAAGACACTTGGTGCATTGGATAATCCAAATGACATGACCACAAACTCATAGTGGCCATAGCGGGTTCTGAAAGCCGTTTCAGGTATATCCTCACTCCTCACTCTCACTTGGTGGTATCCTGACCTCAAATCGATCTTGGAAAAGACTCGAGCTGATTTGAGTTGGTCGAACAGGTCGTCTATTCTAGGCAAAGGATACTTGTTCTTAATGGTTGCTTGATTGATCATCTGATAATCAATACACATCCGAAGCGACCCATCCTTCTTTTTCACAAAGAGAACTAGTGCTCCCCATTGTGATGTACTGGGTCGGATGAATCCCTTGTCCAACAACTCTTGCAACTGGGTTTTCAACTCAAGCAACTCAGCATGGGCCATTCTATAGGGTGCCTTAGATATAGGGTTAGTCCCAGGAGCTAATTCAATCGAGAAGTCTACCTTCCTCTCAGGGGGGATCCCTGGTAGATCATCTGGAAACACATCCGCGTACTACCGAACCACCTCTATGTCCTCTAAGGATTGCTCCTTAACCTCGGTTACGGTAACTATGGCTAGGTAGGCTCGAAAACCCTTGAATAGCATCCGTTCAGCTTTTAAAGCGGATATGTAAAGACCGGTTGTCGCATCTTTCCTTCCTCGAATGGTGAAGTGTGGATAGCCAGTTTTCCTAATGAGAATCTTCTTCTCTCTACAGTCAATTTGGGCCCTTTAGGTGGAAATCCAGTCCATACCGATGATTACATCAAAATCATTCATATCGAGAAGGATGAAGTCAGTGAAAAGCTCATGGTTAAGATACTTAACTGGTAACATAGGGGTTTTCAAAAGTGGTATAAATACGACCACTCGGGGTTGTGACATCCAAAACTTAACCCAAATCCTTGATATCCAAACCAAGCATAGTTTCCAGATTTCTCGAAATAAAAGTATTAGTAGAACCAGAATCAAAGAGTGCTTTTACATTTTGTCCCATGACTTCCAGCAAGCCTACATAGTTATTCCATATCAGAAAGCTATTACATGGTCTACTGAACTTAAAAGGAAACGCTTTATGGGTTATTACCCTCGATCAACTTATTAGCATTCACCCGAGCTTCTTCATTGTCAATGGAGAACACTCTAGCTTGTCTCCTCTCTCCAGCTAGAGGTGCTCCGGCTGGTGCTCCTACTGGGGGTGCTGCAACTACTGGCTGTGCTGCCACATGCTGTGACCCCAAAGGTCCTCTTGGGTCAGGATGAGGGCAGTTGGCGATGAAGTGTCCCTCTTGTTGACATCTGAAACAAACCTTCTTCTCAAAGAGGCACTTCCCAAGATGTACCCGCCAACAGGTGCGACACTACTGGAGGCGACCACGGGGCTTGCCTTTGTGCCCTTGCTTGTTCTTGTTGTGGTTGCGTCCTTGTCCCTTTTTGTGTTCATTCCTCTGCCCTTGAGCTCCTTCAGTGAAACCCAAGAACCCTTTGGATTGGTTCTGTGCAGGCATCATCGTCCTTTCCATGTCCAAGGCGGTGTTGTAAGCTTCAACAAAGGTCTTTGGCTTACTAGCCATCACATCAGGCTTGATGGAAGTGTGCAGACGTTCCACAAAATGGTCCACCCTCCTCTCTTCATCCAACATGTGTCCAAAACGTTCCAGGAGGTGGAACCTATGACCAAAGTCCGCAACTGAAGAGCTTCCCTAAATAATTCTAGTGAACTGTCTTTCTTTCTCCTTCTTGCTGAGACAGGGAGGAATCTGACGGTGAAGATGGTCTTGAAGTCAGTCCACACCATCGGTTCCTCACTTAGGTTTCTTCTCGTGATATGTTTCTCCCACCATATCTTGGCTGCACCTTCCAAAAGGTGAGTAGAAAATAGAACCTTCTTATTCGGCTGCACCTCGAGCATACGGTACCCATTCTCGACTGCAAGCAGCCAAGCTTCGGCCTTGTCAACTACTTCAGACTTGTCTTCTCCCCAGAACTTCTTGACGTTCAGCTTGATGAAGTCCAGGATGGTGGCTCCCAGTCGAGGACGAACTGGAAGTGGCTCACCATTCTCAGCCCTAGCTATGTCCCTAAGGGCCAGGGCACAAATAGCCTCAGTCAGTTGCTTTTTTTGTTCCATCCAAACTGCATCTGTTGTGTGAACCACCATGGCTGGTGGTGTGATTCCGCGAGTGGTGCTAACATACTACTCGATTGAATAGATGTGCCCCACGAGGTCGGAATGCACGGTGGATGGGGGTTCTTATGCTTTCAAAATTTATAAGACCTAACCGGCTACCTACGTCTACTAAAACACTACACCCGCAAGCGCACAGGGTCGTGTCGTAGTATAGGAAGGCGGCAAGTATAGGGTCGATCCATAGGGAAAAGAGGGGGCACTAGAGCTAGGGTTAGTTTATCTAGGTTCCTACTGTGGAGACTAGGGTTAAGGGTTTGAAGGTTGATTTGATTGTTAACTAAGGATGAACAAGAAAGCAGTTAAAGGCAAGAATGAAATCTACGTTAACCCCAGACTAGATTAAGACTAAGCAGGAAAGAAAGGACTAAGCTAGGTATGAAAAGACAAATTATGCTAAGGCAAGCAAGAGAAAAGCAAAAGAGCAATTAAAGAGCTAAACTAGCATAAACAAGGCAAGAAGCTAACTAAGCAAGAAAAGAACTAACTAAGCTAAGCAAGCACATAACTAGGATTTTAAGCAGTAAAGAGATGTGTGGGTTGTTTAGGGGTATGAACTTATCACTTAAGTTGGGGGGTGGCATATGAACATTATGATTCCATTTAGATTATCCAAACCAAACAACAAGTTAGAGTCTAATGAATTAACCTAAGCTACTAAATGGCCATGGATATGCTAGGTTGTGTATAGGGGAACTAGTCCCTAACACCACCCACTACCCTTATGAGGCTCAATTGGGTTAGGGATTAGGTTCAATTCAATTAGAGTCTAATAAAGTCTAGGTTTCTAGATTAGGCATTCCTAGGGCAATTAGGGGCCGAGGGTAGTAATGGGGAGGTGAGATTAGGGTTTTGGACCCCAATTCCCCCACATTCTAGCCTTGAGAAGGCACCATGCTAATTGCACTAGAATTATCTAATCTAGCTACTTAGATCTCTCACTTAGGTTTAGGGAGATTGATTAAGATGTAGGAAGATGGGAGGCAACCTAGGGATCCAAGAATTGGACCTAGGGGCAAATCCCAAAATTCACACATATAAGCAATTTGCCTAAATTCCTAGGTGATTTCACACACAAACCAACAAGAAATCCATGGAGAAAGAGATGCAAATAGAATATAATCATTAACAAATGAAATTACAAAGTTTACATGTCATTTTCCCCCAACATGGTATCAAAGTAACATATTTTCCCCCAAACAGCCCACCCAAGGGGCCTAGCTACTCATGGAAATGGAAAATACAAAAAGAGAGAAGAAAGAGGTAGAAGAAGCCATGGAGCTCGGTGTAGATGAAGAAGTCCTCCTCTCCAGCAGCTGCAGGGACGTCCTCCTCCTTCTTCTTGGATGGAATGGTGTAAAATGGTGGTGGGAAGTGGATGGAAGGCTTAGATATGGGGGGTTATGTGGTGGAAATGGTGAAATGGAGTGGATTTGAGGTGGATATGGAGTGGAATGGAGTGGGTGGCGATTTGGGGAGCTAGGAGGGGGTAGAAGGTAGCCAACCTCGTGCTCCAGCCGCCACCTAGGTATATATAGGTGTGGGGAGGAAGCACTAGGTCAAGTAGGGGCAAAATGGGCAAAATAGTGCAAACTAGGTGAGTTTTGTGAGTAGCACGGCCGTGGTGGGACACCACGGTCGTGGTGGGTAGGGTAGGCCACGACCATGGTGTATGGGCATGGTCGTGGGAATTAAAATGGCTAAATGTCAGGTTGGTGGTCAAATTTGGGCTGAAAAGGCCACGACCGTGGTGGTCACCACGACCGTGGTAGGTTGAGGGTAGCACGGCCGTGGTGGGATCTGGTAGCACGGCCGTGCTGCGTGGCACAGCCGTGGTGGGATATGGTAGCACGACCGTGCTGCGTGGCATGGCCGTGGTGGGTGATGGTAGCATGGCCGTGCTGCGTGGCACGACCGTGGTGGGTGGTCGCAGCACGGCCGTGCTACGTGGCACAGCCGTGGTAGAGTATGCTCTGTAGCTGCTTCAAAACTGAGATTTTTCATGTGATTTTTTCATTTGCAACACGACCGTTCTGTGTTACCACGGCCGTGCTGGGGGCATTTCTTGCACTTTGAGCTTCAAACTTTGTTATCCATGGAATTCTTTGCTAAAGCTTGATTCTTGGCCACTAGGGGTAGGTTGGGGGAGCTCTGGGGCCTTCTTTGGGCCCCTCCATCTCTCTCGTCCATCCAAGTGTGGTCCAAGTACCTGAAAAACATGCAAATAATGTCCATAAGTGCATTTTACACAAATATGCATATTAGGGGAAATAACATGTAATCTAATAGGTATAGATGTGATTGAAGAGAAAAAAGACACAAGATTAAGCCCTAAAATAGGGCGAATCACCACCCCAAACTTGAAACATACTTGTCCTCAAGTATGCTCCAACTCAATCTCTCTACAAACTTTCACAAAAAGAAATGACAAATGCAATATAAAAGACGATTGTTGCTGAATGGGATCAAAGATGACTAAGTACATGCATTTCACCTCTCTCCTCTCCTTCTTTCACAATCCAATCATGAAAAGAGCACAAATCATATGAACTTCAAATATAGTGCATAGAATACACAAGTTATCCTTATTTCTTCCATTAAATTCTGGGTAAACCGTTTCATGGTGGCGTTAATCAAGAATGACTAGGAGTGTTGTTTCACATTCATGCATTCAATCTTATATTTCAAATCACACCAAATGACCCACGTGGCTGCGGAAAAGGGAAAAATGAGCTAAGTTTGATGCTTCTTAGCTCAATGGGTATGAAAATGGAAGAAAGGGTTGCGGTAAGATTTTTGGAGTGTTTTTACACACTCATCTTTTCTTTATTTGAATGCTCTTAAACCAGAGCATACTTTTATTTTGTTTTTGCTTTTCTTTTTCTTTTTTCATTTTTTCTTGCCCTTGGTGTAGATAGGGCATATGGTGGATAGAGTGAAGCGGGGAGATAAAGATATGGCCACCCCAAACTTTTAGAGGTGGCCAAGGCTAATTATGTGCACTAGGGCATTTTTTTATGAGGCGGAGGGGTATGAAGATGGTGGAAGAATAGTCGGGTCAAAGAGGGGTCATTGGTATGATTTTCCACATAAGACATCATGCATGGAAATAAATCCAACACTTCATTCAATATATCACACCACATGAATGAACAACATAAAATTGATATATCAAACATGTGATTCCACAAACACTAAGCGTTCAAAGCCTGCTCTATTTCATAATTCAACCAATTCAATCACAATCCTAAGAGAGGTGATGCACATGTAAAAAGTCAAACATTGATACCACTTAGCAAAAAACAATGATAATTCACTTGCATTTGTCAAAGGTCATCATTTTTACTCAAAATAGTAGAGATTGGGTCAAAACACACTTTTTAGACAAGAAGTTCCAAATTTGGGCAAAATTGGCCAAAACGGTGCCAAGTTGCCTCCAATCACATCTAAACATATATTATTGAACTTAAAGTAATAAACAAGCAAATCCTAACTAAAACATGCAAAAATTACCAAAAATCTACATGGTATGCAATGCATGGCAAAAGAGAATTTTTTTTTAAAATTACGCAAAAATGACAAGAAAGTAAACGACATGGCATGCAGGTATGCAAAGCAGTAAAGATGACTAAGGTAGATAGCAAAAGCAAGAAAACAAAAGTGGATGTGGCAGGTGAAATGCAAAGTGAAACTAGGGCATACCTGCCCTACCACCCCAAACTTTTGAATCATGTTGTCCTCAGCATGATCCTAGAGTTTAGGATGATAGGGTAGACGATCATGGCTCTCTCAAGGCTTTGGCGGTGTTCCTCCCTGTGGTGGAGGATATGCGTAGTAGCTGCCCCACTAATCTGCCTTGAGTGGCTGAAATTGGTCTGCTGCAAGGCCGTGCTGCGTAGCACGGCCATGGTGGCTTCAGGTTGCACGGCCGTGCTGCCTGGCACGGCCGTGGTGCAGTCCTTTGGCAGCTTTTCTCAATTTTTCTTCTGAATCCAGGGACTGGGTGTGTTTTTCATGCAAATGACCACGGTCGTATTGATGTGCCACGACCGTGGTGGTCATTGTAGCTGCTACTCTCAAAATGAGGAACATCAAACACTCAAAAACTTGACCCAAAGTGGTTTTTCTTTGAATCCTTCTCTCAATTGTACTCAAATTTCCTTCATTTCACCCTATTACCACCTACACATCTTAAAACTAGACATAAACTATAAAACACAAGTGTGTGTGTGTGCTTTCTTGGAAAGTGTAAAAACAAAGAAATTGTATCAAAAAGTGATGTTTGGGTGAAAAATTCCCAAACCTAGGTGGGTTGCCTCCCACAAGCGCTAAGTTTCATGGCTTCAGCCGGGCTTCTTGTTCTTTCACCATAAACCGTGGTCCAAAAACAAAATGTTTGCACCCCCATCATAAGCAATCCTCTCAAATGCTTTCCTTGATTGATCTTCCTCCCAAGGGTCATGCGAGCTTCGTAAGTCTTTTTCAGCAATTCTCTCTCCTTGGGGATCATCATCACAGATCTTAATCATCCTTAAGACCCTCAGAAATCTCATGCCATATGTTTTCTCTCTCTTGAGGAACGGGTCTTCATAGGAACCAAAGAGAGGGGTCTCAATCATATCCATTTTCTCATGGGATGTAGGGGGAGCATGTGATAGTTGTGGTGGTGGCATCGGTGTTGATGGCTATTGGACTTTAGGTGGAGGAGGGCATTGAGGTTGGAAGGGGAATTGGTGGGAGGGTTGTGGTGATGGAGGTGGTAGAATGAATTGAGGTTGGAAGGTGAACTGGTAGGAGGGTTGTGGAAATGGAGATGGTGGAGTTGTGTAAGGCTTAGGATAGCCTTGGAGGTAGGGTGGTGGAGGAAATGTATGGGTTTGTGCATTTTGGCCTTCCATCTTGTCTTCTCCGAGTGGCTTGTCACATGCACAAGGCACAACCAAACAAAAGAAAGCAAGTTAGCAAACCAATATACACAAAGAATGCAAAGAGTAATGAATAAAGAATAGCAATGATGAGAGCAGTAGGAAAAGTCAAAGCAAAACTAACTAGCTAGGCCGAGCGCCTCTAATCCCCAGCAACGACGCCAGAAAGCTTGGTGCGATTCCGCTAGTGGTGCTAACACACTACTCGATTGAATAGATGCGCCCCACAAGGTCAGAATGCATGGTGGATGGGGGTTCTTATGCTTTCAAAATTTATAAGACCTAACCGGCTACCTACTTCTACTAAAACACTACACCTGCAAGCGCACGGGGTCGTGTCGTAGTATAGGAAGGCGGCAAGTATAGGGTCGATCCACAGGGAAAAGAGGGGGCACTAGAGCTAGGGTTAGTTTAGCTAGGTTCCTACTGCAGAGACTAGGGTTAAGGGTTTGAAGGTTGATTTGATTGTTAACTAAGGATGAACAAGAAAGCAGTTAAAGGTAAGAATGAAATCTACGTTAACCCTAGACTAGATTAAGACTAAGCAGGAAAGAAAGGACTAAGCTAGGTATGAAAAGACAAATTATGCTAAGGCAAGCAAGAGAAAAGCAAAAGAGCAATTAAAGAACTAAACTAGCATAAACAAGGCAAGAAGCTAACTAAGCAAGAAAAGAACTAACTAAGCTAAGCAAGCACAAAACTAGGATTTTAAGCAGTAAAGAGATGTGTGGGCTGTTTAGGGGTATGAAATTATCACTTAAGTTGGGGGGTGACATATGAACATTATGATTCCATTTAGATTATCCAAACCAAACAACAAATTAGAGTCTAATGAATTAACCTAAGCTACTAACTGGCCATGGATATGCTAGGTTGTGTATAGGGGAACTAGTCCCTAACACCACCCACTACCCTTACGAGGCTCAATTGGGTTAGGGATTAGGTTCAATTCAATTAGAGTCTAATCAAGTCTAGGTTTCTAGATTAGGCATTCCTAGGGCAATTAGGGGCCGAGGGTAGTAATGGGGAGGTGAGATTAGGGTTTTGGACCCCAATTCCCCCACATTCTAGCCTTGAGAAGGCACCATGCTAATTGCACTAGAATTATCTAATCTAGCTACTTAGATCACTCACTTAGGTTTAGGGAGATTGATTAAGATGTAGGAATATGGGAGTCCTCCTCCCCAGCAGCTGCAGGGACATCCTCCTCCTTCTTCTTGGATGGAATGGTGTAAAATGGTGGTGGGAAGTGGATGGAAGGCTTAGATATGGGGGGTTATGTAATGCAAATGGTGAAATGGAGTGGATTTGAGGTGGATATGGAGTGGAATGGAGTGGGTGGCTATTTGGGGAGGTAGGAGGGGGTAGAAGGTAGCCAACCTCGTGCTCTAGCCGCCACCTAGGTTTATATAGGTGTGGGGAGGAAGCACTAGGTCAAGTAGGGGCAAAATGGGCAAAACAATGAAAACTAGGTGAGTTTTGTGAGTAGCATGGTCGTGGTGGGTAGGGTAGGCCACGGCCGTGGTGTATGGGCACAGTCGTGGGAATTAAAATGGCTAAATGTCAGGTTGGTGGTCAAATTTGGGCTGAGAAGGCCACGACCGTGGTGGTCACCACGACCGTGGTAGGTTGAGGGTAGCACGGTCGTGCTGTGTAGCACGGCCGTGGTGGGATCTGGTAGCACGACTGTGCTGCGTGGCACGGTCGTGGTGGTATATGGTAGCACGGCCGTGGTGGGTGATGGTAGCATGGCCGTGCTGCATGGCACGGCCGTGGTGGGTGGTCGTAGCACGGCCGTGCTGCGTGGCACGGCCATGGTAAAGTATGCTCTGCAGCTGCTTCAAAACTGAGATTTTTCATGTGATTTTTTCATTTGCAGCACGACCATTCTGTGTTACCACGGCCGTGCTGGGGGCTTTTCTTGCACTTTGAGCTTCAAACTTTGTTATCCATGGACTTCTTTTCTAAGCTTGACTCTTGGCCACTAGGGGTAGGTTGGGGGAGCTCTGGGGCCTTCTTTGGGCCCCTCCATCTCTCTCGTCCATCCATGTGTGGTCCAAGTACCTGAAAAACATGCAAATAATGTCCATAAGTGCATTTTACACAAATATGCATATTAGGGGAAATAACATGTAATCTAATAGGTATAGATGTGATTGAAGAGAAAAAAGACACAAGATTAAGCCCTAAAATAGGGCTGAATCAGCTGGTTCTTGACCACCAGGCTGGTCTTCCTCCATTAGGGCTTCCTCTTCATGCACCTGGTACTCCTCATATTCTGGTCCTTCCCCTTGCTCTTGGTTGATGTCGAGCATTGGTTCAGGGTTTGGGGCCTCATGCATAGCTTCTTCTAGCCTCTTTCTCTTCTTAGAGGTCTCTCCACCATGGTTCCACTTACTCTTCTCAGAGGATCCATTCTCCTTACGGGGTGGTCCACCACTGGTGGAAAAAAGGGATAGCCATGACTTTTGTACGAGCCATCTGCACACAAACAGACTTTTAATTTATCTTTAAACTAATTATACTTATGTCGATGACATCTTAATTATGTATCTTTTATTAATTTGGTGGAGGATCCCTTAGACCTTATCAACCTTAACCCATACCTCAAGAGGGTGAGGAAGAGAGAGAAAAACCATAATCCTTAAAATCCTTAAGAGAATTTTGAGTTGAGGAGAGATGAACAAGATGAGAGAGTCCTAAAGGTATCTTATTTCGAGTTAAATCCTAGGACATTGGCTAGGCAGTCACACCATCTGGGAGTCCTCGTATTCCGATTAGCGGTGTGGAGGAAAATTTTGCCAGCCCCCACAAGTGATCCTTTTCTAGACACCTCAGTCTTTCAAAAAATCCTCTAATAACTCCCTCAGTTCTATGGAATTTGTAAAATTTAATAATTATTATTGATTTGATGAAGAACCTACGCTGTGATACCAATTGTAACGACCCCGCCTCCCGGTAAACACCAACTAAGGGAGTCCCGAAAATCAGAGCCGTTAATCAATTAACAGGATCAAAGGTTCTAAAAATAATCAATGATGATCATGAAATTCTACTAACTAAACTGAAATTTGGTAGAAAAATAAAACCTTGTTTACCTTTTTAAAACTTTGGAAATCTATCTATCCATGGCTTGAATTATTCTATCTAATCCTCCTTGTACTTTATTTCTTAATTTCACGATGTGTCACTTTACTGTTTGTGCTTTCAGGATTTCACTAAAATGCCGACAAACAAAACGTCGATCAACAATTGTTGGTATGTGGAGGCAATCAAAATTTCACATTTAATTCTAACAATTTAAATATTGGAATCAAGATATTTAGCAAGTCAATTTATATTTTCCATGTGACATTCCCCACTACTTTTGCCCTAACCGTGTAATTACCCCCTTTAGGGATTCTCATTTGCCATTGACTTAAGGCCACCTTCTCAATCCCGAGCTTGGTGACTGGGAGTCACCTCTCATAGTGCTCCATAGTCATGTATCATTGACCACCTTCTCATTCCTGAGCTTGGTGTATGGGGTCACCTCTCATGGTGCCCATTGGTCTACCCTCCTGGGCCTGACCTTTATGGCATCTTCCATCAGGGTGGCATGTAGGTGCGGGAATACACATTTATATTAAATTGTGATAGTCATAGTCACTTTATAATTGCAATATGAACATCCAAGCAGTTTAGTTTCATTCAATGCGATTAAACATCCGAGAATCCATCAGGAAACTAAAGCGGTTATTCATAACTAACCACATACCTGTTAAGCAGACTTGAATGCAGAATTAACCAATCAATCAGGAATCAAGCAAGCACACACACACAATTATTCCTGAAAAAGGCATCCAATTTCTCTATCATTAAACACATCATCTTGATCCATTAATCCTAATTGTTTCCTAGGTTATTTGCCCTTTTTAGGGTTTTGAGCATAATTAGGGTTCCCCTTCATCTTTATTACTTTAAACCCTAATTTCACAAAATTACTTACAAACGCTAACTATTTCATTTTTCTTTTACAAAAGATTCATATTTTAGCAACATGAAACCCTAACTTCAGATTATAAGTACTTTCTCTTTCTTTTCCTTTAATTTAGGGTTTCTAAGCATCTTAACCATCATATTAAGTTTAAAACCCTAAACTTTGCAATTCTATCATCAAAACAGGTTAAAACCATCTTAATCATTAATTAAGTTAACCATGCGTGAATTAACCTAATTGCAAGATTAAAACCATCTTTAGTTAACAATTAGGGTTTTCTAATTACAAATTAACACTTTTCCCATAAAATTATATACTTTTGCAAAGATATACAGATTTAGATGTCCAAACCATTTTTAACATATTCTTCATATTTTTCTGATCATTTTTCATGTATTAACTTTCTTTACGACTTTCCTAGTTCAAGATATGAGTTTTAACAAGAAAACTCTTTTTATTATCTATTTGTTATTTTCTAGAAAGACCAGGGCCGCCTGATCCATGGTCCACTGATCCACTGAGGATCCAACGACCGTGGATACACGCGCCCTTAACATTGCAAACAACATAACCAAAGGACGGAAACGTCCTTACCTTTACTGAAGGCGCAGAGGGTTATTTCGGTAAAAGACCAAGGCCTTCTTCTTCTTCCTCACGTCGAGCACAGCAGGTGTGCACTGATCAACTCAAGGGTTGACTCTCGGATCTCGGCCTCCTGCAAACGAACTACTTGGACTGGGAGCTTCCTCTCCCTCAGCCGAACTCACTCGTGGGCGCAATTGCTCGCCATGGGTGCACCGCGATCCTCCCTTACTCGACGGTACTCTGGTGAGGTCTACCGCTGACTCGGGGTGCAGGTTGGGGTGAATGGTCCAATTGATCACACGAAACTGATCCTCGTTCTCTTCCGCAGAGGTTGGGCTAGCAAAACAAGGTGCTGGTGCCCTCGCTCATCCTCCCCTATTTATAGGGTCGAGGCATGCATCACCAACTTTGGGCGTTTCCTGGATTGACGGAAAAACCTCAACAAAATAGGGATATTTCCCTTCGTCTCTCTATCCCAAATTCAATGGGAATAATAGTTGGCTTTCATCTGCACTGGATCACGAGGAAAAAGGTTGGGAAACTCTTCCTGTATCCAGTAGAGTTCCAGTCCACTTGGGACTTGGACGATGAGCGTCCACCGTTGGATTAGGATCCAATGGGCCTCATCACTCACGTTCAAAGGATATATATATATATATATATATATATATATATATATATATATATATATATATGTGTCATTAATTTAGGAATAATTCCCAAATCAAAGATAACTTGCAAAATTAATATCTCCCAAACCATAACTCCTATTTATCTCAAATTTTAAGGGAACATTCCTTTAATTATTGCCTAGCTTTGTATGAAATTTAGGAAACAAAAAGTAATGGATGAGGAGGCTTCCTTGTCTCTCAAGTTATTCATTAATTTATTCAAAATTAATTGTTATTTCCTTTCCCTTTACCATTATCTTCTTATTTTGGGTCCCTTGGACCTCAAGAAATCTCAAAGGCACGGATTCCCATATTGGGGATTATCTATTTGCCTTTATCTTCTTTTAATTATCAATTACTCATATTCCCCTTTTATTAACCAATTTCTTTTCCTTTTTAATTCTCTTTTCTTTTCAATTGGGCTTAATGGCCAACAAAGCCCACCATCAATCAATCAAGGTCATTTCATACGAAATCCATTGCAAATCAAATAAAAAGATTTCTTTTATTCATTAAAAGAGAACTACATCTTTCATTACATATTCAAGAAATTGAGGTTATAACAGAGAACATTGTGTACCACCTTGGTGACCAAGTTGAAAAGGAATATGAGTTTTAAATGTGCTAATCATCTCAGAACTCCCTTTCTTCTCCTATCTTAGACAAAAGTCCTTGGGATTTCTTCCTATCTTTCAAAGAGAGATGTGACGGCCAACTTGTCTCACAAGTTGTATCAAAAGATGTGTCAAATCCTTTGGGACGTTCCCCTTTATATAGAAGAGTCATGAGCTTAAAATGTTCAAATTTTATTCCCTTTTCTAATATAAATCTCAATGAGAGTTCAATATTGAAAACTCAGACTAGAATTCCAAATCAATCGATCAAGTAACCAAATCAACCGATCTGGTTCCTACTGGGACAAAAAAAAACATGCCAATCAATCAATTAGTTTATCCACTCGGCCAACTAGGTCAATTCAAATATAGATCTAAATTGTTTTCAAATCTAAACCTTCTTTATTAAATAATGATCGACCAACTACGATAGCCAATTGAACAACTGGGCCAGTCCAATCCAAAATTATGTCGACCAATTGATCCATCGACCCAACTAATCTGATCAGCTAACTAGACATTCTAGTTTCCTGATAAAATAGGAAGCCAACTTGTTTATGATTTACAACCATTATAACTATTTATTTGATTGCAAACATCAAATTTCTTATGCATCCTTATGTGTGTGACCCCGTGTAGTGGTGTTTAAAATATCACAAGCAAAGATTGGTGTCTAGCAATACGTCATTTCCACACAAGTAATAGGAGTAAGCTGGAGAAAACCTTTAACCTATAAAGTGACCAATGTTACATAATCATATAATCCCTTTGTCACAATGATGTAGATTAAAGATAAAGCATGGAATGTCATCCTCTCAAAATTCAGTCTATGTTCCTTGGATTAGGGTAGACAATTTGAAATGTTTTGAGCTCAATATCATTTTTTGAATCATGATCATGGACATGCATTTCATAGTCTCACTTATCAAGTGGTTGAGATATCACTCTAAAGAAGGGACAAATTCTATCTACGTCACTCACAGTTTTCCTCATGTGTCACGATGCACCAAATCACTACTTTTTTGCAACTCTTACTCATAGTATGTTGGGCGAGTGATCAAAATATAAAGAATGACACGTGTCACTGAAGTGATTTCAGAGCTAAGGATCACAGTTACCAATGTTACATTGAGATATGATTATGACATGTCATTACATGACTTCCTGTGTCAATCTTAAGGTGGGTATGTTAGTAAAACTTGTTCTCTAACAAGTACGCATGCATTTGAGTTGATATCCAATATAATGACTAAAGAGATATACTCATCACTCACCATACATGCTAGTCCTATGTATTGTTGTTGTCATATGCTATCTACAACAATAACCGACTAGGGATGTAACAATAATGAATACTATTATTATACATATGATCTCATGTTCAGATCCTCACCCCAAACCATATGTCATTAAGTTAAAAAATTCTTAGGACATTTTAGGTTCATTCATTATCTGAATACCAAACCAAACATACTATGTGGAATTGCTTATCATTAATAATAAAATCAAATAAAAAATATCCATTTTACAATCATCTCATGATGGATCTGAGGGCATTGAGTTGATAACATTAACTTTTATGAATATTTCACACATTACAATAACACCTTATTACAACGGGTGTGCCTACCTCTATTACAATTGGTGTGTCTGGGAAACTACGCCATGTATCAACAATTGTCTAAAACACATATATTAAAACTAACACATGGCAACTATTGTATAAACACCCATATTAGAACATGTTTGATTAGTGAACTACGACATGCAACACCTTCTGTACACAAAACATATATTGTATAATAACACAATATGATGTTGAATGATAACGTCAACACAATAAAGGATAACATCAAATAGCATGATGTTATCCATACATGCCAGCTTGTGGGGTGTGGTTGCCCTACATTGTAGTTTCCTTTACATAACATGTGTTCTTTGTTATTATTTACACCTATTACAACATTACATTTATTATTATATTTGTTTAAAACTTTTAATAGTAATTTATAGTCTAACTACTCCTATAAAACCATTTTGATTAATTGAATTGATTGTAATTCAAATATTTTATACAAAAAGAAAATAAAATTTTTAAATGTCATAAACAATCACACAGTTGAACATAATTTGGATCGAACCTTGCAAAAATATTGCAACAAATTTTATATATAATAATCCATACAAAGATTCAATCATATAAATAAGTATTGTGCAGCTACATAAACTAGTGAGTGCAGACTTTCAAGTCAAACTAAAAATAGTTATAGATGTTTCAAAAATTCATCATATGCTCAAGAATAGATGTGTCTGCTCATGTCAGACAAATCAAAGTATGGCAAAGAACACACATAGTTCACTCATTTTTTTACCTTATCGGTATCTTCTTGGTTGATGCAGTGACCACTATACTTTAGATTATATTATAATCAAATGTCATGTATATCAACATATTATAAATTATTCAATGTATTTTGAAGTTTGAACTAATGAAATTAATACAATAACTAGCTTACATCTTCAAGATTATTTCTCACTCCCATCTCAACAATATTTCTCATGTACTTCAACACATGGTACATGTAATCTATATTATTTGGCTATTTTAGATACTGTATAAAATAAACATAAGACATATAGAAATAAATTAGTGACAATTCAAGAATAGTAGAATAAAACAGACTGTGGCAACAAATTGATCCTATTTTGAGTACATCTGTGTACCTTTAACAAATAAATGAGACTAAATTTCTTAAAGTATATGTTTGAAATGGAAAAATATACAAACTCAAAGGGGGAAAATGTTGACCACCTTCAAGTCACACAATCCTTTGATTTTAATAAACTTTCATGGAACTTCTTTCACTCTAAACAACTAAGAACGATTATTTTAGTGTCACAAATAAACCACAGCCGGGATAATCACATATGACATACCTGACTACACAACATTACTACAAAGTATATTGTATATGCATAATCTAAGTGTGTCTTGACTAGGAAGTAGGCATAGGAAGTTAAAAGAAAGATATCACTAACTTATCCATAATTAAAACATGTCTTGACCAACAGTAGCTAATTCAACTTGAGTGTATAGGAGAAAATACATATAAATGGACTATTTTATTATATTCAACTTTTTTGTTCAATAAATAAAATTGTGTAAGGTATCCATTGAATTGAATAAGTTTTTAAATCAAGTGTATATTTTTTTAACCACGTGCACATTGTAATGACCCCCTCTCCCTATTATCCCCAATTAAGGTGGACCGAGAGGGCAAGGGCCATTATCATATATACAGGATCAAGATTTAGCAAATAACCAATAATAATTAAAAAACTCATTGAATGGGAAAGAGTTTCATAACAGTTGAAGATAGAATATCCTCAAGAGAATTATATGGAATGGAAATCTAAATGTTAAAACAAGAAATAAATCTAACTATCTAAATCCTCCAGGATAAATTTAGATATTTTCCTTTGGTGTCTTCTTCTATGGATGTCCATCTTTTATCATTAATTACAGTTTAACATAAAATGGTGAGAAACAAAATTCAGTCAATATATCGAGATATATTGAGTATGTTGGGGAAACAAAGTATTCAATTGTAGGTGTAACAACATAATCTGTCATAGCAACAATTATCATTACAAAATTGAACAAGCATTTACTTGTTTCAAACTCTCAACCCTTATCCTTACATTTCTATGGTGTGCCCTCTCTTTAGGGGATCCTCTTTTTGGGGAAATCTCTCTTCAGGGCATGGTCCCTATAGTGGACTTTCATAACCTTCCTTCACCTGATCTTGGTTTCATATATTGGTCTTCCTTTTTGGGCTTGGCCTGAGGTGATCTTCCTTTTCGAGCTTGATCTCACGTCATTTCCATAATGACTTCTTTCATTTCGTGCTCTTTAACTCAGCAGATATTATTTAGGGTTTGAGAAGGTTACATTTATATAAGATGATACTCACAGTGACCTCATAGATTGTAGGAAGTAAATAAACAATTGCAATCCAATCTAGAAACTTCAGAAAGAATAGAAGTCGATAAGGTGAGTAGCCATATGCATAACCACATACCTTTCTCAAAGTTGAATTAATGTCCAAGTAAATATGAGCAGGTGCAACCAGTCAAGCAATCACCATGAAAATAATACATAACACCCAAGTATTAATATTATATTCACAAACCATCATTAATACTAACTTGGGTTCCAAGTTAGGGTTTTGGGGTCAGATTATGATTTCATTAGGGTTAGACTTCCCAAACCCTTATTACCATATTTTTATTCTTTTAACTAAGGAACCCTAATTTTGATATCATATGAATTCTTAATCTTAAATTAGATCCGAGATGCTCTTTTTATCCAAAAAGGTTATATTTTACTCATTAAGTCTAGTTAATCAAATTATGATCATCGATTTCATTATTCTTCAAAAACTAGGGTTTTCATCTATGAGATTACATTAAAGATGGCATCTTTATACACTTTTGGAACTCAAGATAGATCTAGGTCATAGAAGTAGTTTCATTAGATCCTTGGATTTTTCTGATCAAACCCATATATACTTTTGTTATATTAGGACCTACCATTTAATTTCTAGGGTTTTTGCAAAATAAACCCTTATGGGCCAATTAGGGCTCGCCACATAGGCAGCCAACTGGAATTTCATTTGTGCCACTAGGACAGGGCCGAGCCAACAGGGTCATTCCATGGCAGCACTCGCATCTGCATGGTAGGGTTGTATAGATAGGGAGAAAAAGAGGGAAAAAGACCAAAAAAGTCCTTACCTCGTTAAAGAAAATGTGGGAGCAAAGACAACTTTTTCTCCTTATTCGTCTTCCTCCCCGAGTCTCATGAATAGATATCTTGTATGAGTCAACTTGGGAGTTGACTCTAAGTTCCTGGGCCTTTGATCAGTAGGTGAGCGTGCCTGCACTTTCGCAAATTGCCTTGCCAAAGTCGCTGATGACCTCAATCGGCCAGTAGGTGGTTGGAGCAGCGAGGACGGTGAAGGTGGATCTCTTGTGTGTAAGAAGGAGAATTGAGAGGGAAAAGGCAAGGCTAGCATCAAAATTAGAGGTAGCGGTGTGACTTCCAAGTCTTGCAAAGTCTGCAAAGTGGAGTGCATCTTCACAGGGGGTTTCTACCCCTTTATATAGGTCTGGCCTAAGGAGGGTTGCCCGAGGGCTGTTCTACATTTTGGGGGGATTCTTCAATAGCCTTCCAAAGGGGGTAAAACCTAGGATAGGCTGGATCGAAATCATTTTTTGATCAGAATGGAAAGGTTTCTAGGTGTGCACATGGATCTAAGAGAGCAAAAATAGAGAAAGGAAAAGCAAATAGGGTTGTTCCTAGTTTCCTAATTTGTCAAAGGTAGGAGATGGTCTTCCAACCATCGGTCCATGATCAGACGACCACCATAGCACTCCCTTACAATAAAAGGGGTGGGTTTTATTGATTAAAATTTTAATATTTAATGTATTTTTTAATCCTTTTCACTTTAGGAAAGACGAAAAAATCATATCTCTCTCTCCTTTAATCAAATTGGTCTAAAATTTTAAAGGAAGGTTTTTACTAGTAAAAATATTGATGTGGGAAAGATTTTGGACCAAGATACAAAAGCTAAAGATACTTTTCTTTGTATCTAAGTCTTCCCTTTATTTGATTTATTCAAGGAATCAAATAACTCCCTTTCCTCACCCAAACTTGGCACTATCTTTATGCGATGATGGAAGGATATCCTTGTCTGGTTCATGACAAAGACAACACCAAGTCATCATCCTCAAATCCTTCTAAGATTTTTTATCCCTTTCAGAGTCTTCATTATTGGCACGGAAAATCTTTAGGGATCAACATCTTTTCTAATCACTTCATGCAGTTCACTTGTCCTTGTCTGCACATGTAGCTGACTTTCGTAAAGCATTGGATTGTTCTGATGTTTGGGAGTCCTTAATTGTTGCTTTATGTGCTTTTAAACATTGGGTTTATGGTGTTTTACTTTACACTCAACCTTGGTCTTAGGACTCCTCCCACAAAGAAGTAAATGGTTTGGAAGCTACCACATTCTCCCACGCCAACCTTGCTTGGAACTGCTAGAGGTGATCATTGATATTCTTGCACCTATGAAAGTGGTGTCTTCAATTTTTGTTCACTGTAACTTGATAGCACGCCAACACATTGAACCACCTTCATTTCTAGATATTTTTCTAGAACTATGTGTTGATCTTCTTGACAAACTCTTTTGAGTGGGTGCCCCTATAGTCAAGAGTATCCCTATCCTTTGTCCTCTTTTGTTTGTAGATGCTTTTGTGAGTAGCTTTGAATCGGGTTGCATCATGTCCATCCTCTATTGATGCAAGGATATGTCTGATATTTCTTCTTTTGTGTCTCCTTTATTGTTTCACTCCTATTTCTTCTTTTGAATGTTCTGCTTGAAAACATGCTTCTTTGCAACAATTGATGATTCTTAAAACTTTAAAGACTTGGAAATTGGGCCCAAATGGCATTCAACAACTTCTTATCCACATTTTGTAGCACCAACTACCTTTTAATCACTCTTAGACCCCAAACTCAAATGTTTCTGGTGCAAAGTCTAAGATCAAAGATGAACATTTTGTAGCATGTATTTGGATTCTTACTTCTAGTGGTGTTGCACCAATTAATGCTACAACTCAACTTGATATTGAGTCCAAGCATACTCAAACCTCACCTCCATTGGTGCCTCCAGCCTCAGAGTTTACTTCTTCTTCATTCCTCACTTCCAGTAGTATGGTTGAAGATGATATCTTGTCCTTTCATAAAGGCACATATTGTAAACATGATGTCTTTTAATTACAACACCTCTTGGATTCCATGCAGGGTGTTGTTGCTGAAATGGAGGACATGTTCATAGATGTGGTATCTGTTCTTATAAATATTTGGTTGGAGGGACGTCGCCCTATATATTTGGTCCCTTATGTGGCTAGTTCTCCCTTGACACCTTATCTCAATCTTGACAACGACATTCGTCCCATTGTTGTAGGAACCATTTGTCATCGTCTCGTTTCTAAGATTGCGGCTAAGGGAATTACTCCAGAAAATTGTTCCTTATATTCTAGATCACCAATTTGTTTTTAGTGTTTCTGGGAGTGATGAAGCTATTTTGCATGTCGTGAGACATCTCATCCATGATAGGATACATGTTCATACACACACTAGCTCTTGTGAACTTCTTTAATGCCTTCAATATGGTTGACAGGTCAAGCATTTTTCAAGAAGTTTGTCTCCATTGCCTAGCTATTGCACGCTAGGTTAAATTCTATTATTCTTCTCCTAATCATCTTTACTTGGATCAGGTTGACCCTATTTTGTCATCTTTTGGTGTCCAACAAGGTGAGCCACTTGGTCCACTTCTTTTCTCATTCTCTCTTCACCCCGTGATTCTACAACTAAAGGATGCATGTCACCTTGACTTATTATCTTTCTACCTTGATGATGGCACTTTAATCAGTGGCACTATCAAAGTGTCTAAGGCCTTATCCCTATTTCCAGATTGGGCCCAAGTTTTAGACTCCATCTTAATATTAGCAAAATATAAATCTTTTGGCCTTCTGATGATCCTAGATAGGCACCAAGTTACTATAATACCCCTGACCTGGGTTAAGGCTTAACCCTAGGAGTTTTTCTTAAGTAATATACTTACAAGCTAATTCTAATCTTTTGAAAAGTAATTAAGGCTTTTTGTGCAGTTTATTGTCCAGATTGAACTTAATTACAAACTATGTGTGCACTATATGAAAGTCTGAGTGAAAAGTGCAATTTACCCAAGATGAGGGGTTACATTGCAAAATGTCAGATGTGGAATGTGTCCTAAGTGTTTTAATATCATAAGAAAGAGAATTATGCTAATTGGTGGCTGGTGGAAAGCCTAAATCTTAAGTTATAACTTGTTTCAACAATGCTAGCACTTTGTGCACCAATTCAGGTACAATTTGTATTTGCCCAAATATATGGGGTTAAAATGAAAAATACCATCTCTAGAGTGTCCCTACTCCCTCTATGTATCTTTTAGAGGAAAGAGAAAGAAGTAGACACTATGTTTGAATCACCATTGAGTGATGATACTCTTGGTATTGAAAAACCAAGAATGAGTTGAAGGCAAAAGCCTTATATGTGATGAATCAAGTTGTAGACTTGATATAAGGAGCCCTATTGGCCAAGGAGCCATAGTAGGAGTTTCCTATCTATTTTTTGAGACTTTGCAAAGGACATGATAGACAGAGCACCTCAAGGATGTGGCCCATGATGATTTGCATGTTCCTTACAAAAAGTGTATCGGGTTGCTTATTAAATGAGATAAAGATGAGATAACTTGCCCAACAAGATAGTTTACGATCCTCATAACCATATCCCTTGGAGATATCATGCAAAGACCCTTAGGTATTGTGCAAATTAGATCAAGGAGCTAGGAGAGCTTGAGCATCAAGCTTTAGGTAAGGCTTTGGTCACCTTCAACCTTGGTTGAAGTAGGATATCGGGTTATGGATATTCTTTTCTTTCCTTCTTCACCAAGTGTTTAACTATGGTGATTTCTTGTCCATGAAAGAGTTGTGATCAAGCCATGGACCAGGGAGAATTTCTTCTTCAACCTTAAGATGAGAAGCTTTGGAGCTTGGAGCTTTGAAGTGTTCACAAGGTGGGTTATATAACTTGAACTCTATCATGTTATTATTCATCACCTAAATTGCTATACTTAATGAACTACTTTTAATTTCGAAATCTTCTAAAAAAGTTGATGAAATTATGAGATCTAGTAGTTTCTTAGACATGTTTCCTTGAACTAGAATGGTTAGGATGATGGTCTAGAGCTTGAAGAAGATGGTATCACTTTATAAAGTGATATCGGGTTCAAGTAATCAATCAAGTAGCTCTTACCCGATATGGTAGTATACATGCATCATTTACACGATATGTTTGTGAAATGATATTCCCTTGTATGATATGGAGTGGTATCTTATACTTTGAAACATGATATGGTGTTAACCATAAAACCCGTTGCACGATGGGAAGTCAAGTATAGACTCCGTGCACGATACAAGGTTTAATATATACTTGTAATCCGATATGAAACCCTAATTTGGGTAACCCAATATGAGTGAGGGTAGCAACTATTCCTTGCATGATATGATCATGAAATATACCATACTACACGATACCTTGAACCACATATCTAGTGCATGATATGAATAAATGAGTAAACACTTATGCACAATATAAGGCATGGATTCTAAGTATAACCCGATATGCTTGAAACCCCTCAACCCGATATGAAACCCAAGATGGGGTTTTCCCTATATGGGGATAAAGGATAGCTCATACACAATATGAGCCATGCCCTTTGTATGATATGGGAGATACCCATTTACCCTTATACATTATATAAGTTTAAGACTACAATTCTTGCACGATAGAAAGTGAAAACTCTAAGCAATATAGAATTGGATAACCCTAGGTGATGGGTAAGCTGATACAAAGTGGTGAGTGATACCACATCGATGATATGAATGATATCTCTAGATTGATACGGAATAGCACCTACTCTTATTATGTGAATGATATGAGGTTCAATTCATACTTCATGCACGATATGGCATGATGTACCCAATCTAGTAGAAAACCCTAGATGATGGATTGAAATTTGATATACCCCCTTTTTGAGTAATGGATGGTAGTATGAGAATTTAATATGACATCTAGCTTTTCAAGTAAATATATGATAAGGTTGATCCTTGAAGGAATAGAGGGGTTATGAGTCTAAGGGTCTACCTAAATGGTAACCTGATATGTTGCCTGATATGGATACTCGATATAAAAATATTAAAGGGAAACTGATATGGTATCTTGGGTATACTACTCAAATGATATATGATGAGGCATATGCTCTATGCCCGTTATAGTGCACACCTTGTGCACGGTATGGTGTCAAGTACATGGCTTGTGCACGATATGGAACCAAACACATAGCTTATACATGATATGGGGTCAAGCACCTAGCTCATCCCCGATATGAAATTGTCTTGTGGTAATAAGAACTTAGTGATCTTCAATTGCATATGGGCATATGACATGATGATTAGGGAATACACCCTGAAACATGACATGGTGGTGTGACTATATCACATGCTCGATTTGGATAATACAACATGAAGTAAAGTATGTAGCTTAAAGCATGATATGATATTATACACACATCTTAATACCCAACAAGGTAGAGACATTTCAATCATATGTGATTGATTGAGTGACATATATTGCACAATAAAAGATGATGTGAATTGTAAATTATGAGCTATATTCCTGAAAGAGGAGGATTGGACTAAGAGTATGATGTAATCAATATCCTAGTAAAGATGAGAGAGAAATTCATACTTTGTGTTAATAACCATTCAATGATAAATGATGAGAATAGATAAGTATGGTTTCATACTTATGATGTCAATATTTGCTCCTAGATGTGTGGAGCAATGAATTAGGGTATGAATGAATAATATGAATTTGAAACCCTATTCGACTATAAAGGGAAACCCTAACCCTAATAATGGGAAGATTGTACTTATATTATTGAATAAAGCCTTGTGAGGCAAGTTAAATACTTATATATTAAGTATAATGATTATGCGGTTTGATGACCTAAAAGATAATTGTTACCTAGTGAGAGGTGACAAGATGTTTAATGGCCTTGTGAGTCATATGATTAATTGTTTCCTAGTGATGCTTAATGGCCTTGTGAGCCACGAGAATAGTTGTTGCCTAGTGAGAGGTGACAAGATGTTCAATAACTTGTATGAATAGTTTTTGCCTAGTGAGAGGTGACAAAATGTTCAATAACATGTGTGAATAGTTGTTGCCTAGTGAGAGGCGATAAGATGTTCAATAACCTGTGTGAGTATTGTTGCCTAGTGAGAGGTGACAAGATATTCAATCAAACAGAATACATTGGTCTGAGGGCCTGGAGGTAATAGTTACCTATTATAGAGGTAATAATGTTATGTGATGATATAGGGGTTTGAATACCCAAAATCTGGTAATCATAATGATAATGATGTGAAGGGATGAGGATTCCTAGTAATGTGATAAGGGATTGAGATCCCAAATACTGAGTATCTAAATGTGTTTTAAAGACTTGAAAAGAACATGATAGATGTATTACACTTTCTTTGTGGCATTTGTTGTGATTAATAATGATAACTTGGTTGATGCTAAAAGAACGTTGTAATGCACTTAGTATATCATTAGAAACCATAAAATGTTGCCCTGACCATAGATCCATCAATGTTAGAATTTGTTGAATGGTGAAACGGGTTCCCCGCGGCATAACCCGAAATGCATATTTTTTAATATGTGGGGGCGTAAGTAAGGACGGCCTAATATGAGTCGATCCACTTATGAACTCAAAGAGAATATCTTTATAGAGCATGTTGAAATGACATGTGGCTCAGAGTATGGTGCCTATGTGACCATGACTCGGAGTATGGTGCATATGTGACCATGACTCAGTAATTTCATAATTGGGGACGGTTGTTAGTAGATGTTCCTCTAAGAGAGCAAAGTTGACATTGTAGCTTTAAGCTAGGATGCCTTTGTACCCTGGCACAACTATTTTTCAGTTGACACAAGATGTCCTGCTAAGCCTAAGTGGTCTCGTACTGACCGAGACAAGTGAGGTCATGGCAACTGGCTCTCCCATTGACCTTGTATGGTACCGACTTGTGAGAAGTTTGTAGTCAGTTCGAGATGAATGGGGTATGCTTCATCTCCTCGGGGCATAAGTGTGATTATAAAATATGTTCATCTGTGTAGCATATCTGCTTAAGGATCGAATACTGAAAATATTGATTGATGCCCAATTTAGTTATACATCTTAGTTGATAGATGATATTCATGTTTCTTTGCATTCCTTGCAAAGAAGATAGATGAATTATGACTCTACCATGGGTAGATGCAATGTTCTTCTTAAGAAAGGAGATTAACTTATTCTTTTCATACAATGATTAATCCTTCCTGTTAATATACAAGAACCCTTGTTCAATTTTATAATTTTTATCTACAATAATAATATGGTCGGCGGAGAGTTATATCTCTCGCTGGGACAATTGTCTCACCCTGTGGGATCCACAATTTTTAGATGGACGTGCACAAGGTGGTGGATACCTTTCTGTAGAGGAGGAACAATAGCTGAGGCAGCAGTGGCAAGTCAAGTTGAGTATACTGGCTGTCGTGCTTGTAGATAGAAGTCCTATGTGTCATCTCTGTACTCTCGGGTCCTTAGAGTCAGTTTGTAATGGTTTCATGAATGATCTAAGGATTTTGGCTTGTATGCCTCGAGGTTTTATGTTGTTCCACTATGTGTTTTAATAGAGAAACTATTATATGATTGTCCTCGAGATAAAATGAAACAATGTTGTACAGTGTAAATCATGATATATATGAGTTTTGGATCTTTCAGTAAGAGTTTTTTGGAAGAGTATCTCCTTGCAAAATGGTTTTAAATTTTAGTGATTTATGGTAATTCCGCATAATTAGTAATGATTTAGCTGTCGGTTTGGTGGCGATCATTACAAGTTTTGGTATTAGAGCTTAAGGTTCGCTGAATCTATAGAGACATAGGACTAAGGTGTTGAGTATGTTCTAGTATCCTCCAATATATATTATAGTGACTTATGCTTATGTAGAAGATAGAGTAAAGCTTAAAGATGTCTTGAGAATACAAGGAGTACATTGTTGAAAGCAATGTTGCTGCACTACGAGAAGGTGCAAGGGAGCAGGCGAGAGAAGAATGACTTCCTGAGAATCCCCAAGATGATCCAACTATGATAAGGAATACTTGTTTTGATACCACTTCTGGGCAGGTTAGGACAGTAGTGATGCGTACAGTAGACTAGGTCTTAGTAACACAACCCAGATTACCAGCCTCGAATGATGAATTTTTGGACTCCAATAGGATTCCTGATCAACATCAGCATGTTGGAGCGATGGAAAACGTCAAAAGAAATAGGTTACAACCCAAAATTAGGGTTTTCTACAGGTGTAGGCACCCTAAGAAAAGACCTAACTAGACTTGGAAATGGAGGCCTAGTAGTTCCAAAAAGGGAAAGTTTTTGGTACCACAGATGCAACCAATGTCTAGAGCACCAAGGTATGGGCTTCCACCTTCTAGAACTCTTGGTTTGGCCTCTACATCAGTTATAAGGCCGACAAGGTGGGGGAATGCTTATAAGATGTGTTATAGTGTAGACAGATTGGGCATATTAGATCCTGTTGTCCAAAAAGGAAGGAGGAAATCACCCAACCGCTGAGGCAGAGTCAGTAAGACTGTCAAAGGCAATGGTCTAGTAGTGGCTTATGAGGACGTAGACAGACATCCTGAGTAGGTCCATCAGTACCAAGCAACAGAGCACGACGTTGGAATCAGGCAACGACAAGATTCTATGAAAAGAATCAGCCTGAGGCAGTAAACAATCCACGAGTTGAGACAGGTCAGATAAATAGTGTCATTCTGATATGTCGTTTCATAATCCTATGTGTTAAATATATGAAAAATAGTTTATATTGAGCTTCCTTTGACTAGTCCTATGAGGATACAAGGAAGATGAGGACTTACATTTTGCTTAGTAATCTTTTAAATGCTTTATAATTGCTCTTATCTGTGTGAAAGAGGATAAGGTATATATGTGATGCCTGGAGAAAGTCTAGGGATGATAAGTCCTATGTTCTTGATGGTATGAAAAGTAAGGAATATGCTAGTAAACAAAGTGCATACTACCTAATCTTAGTACTTGTATACCCTGGTCAGATATTCAACTATTGAAGATAAGGTGAGTATGGAACTCTTAGATTGTTATCTTTCTGATTTCTCTGATCAAGTAGTCATTCTGAGACAATCTAGTGAGTATAACGAAATTGGAAATATGATACGGACATTTGTATCGCATCCTAAGTGAAATAAACAGGAGTCTAAGATGATCTCAGATCATTCTGTGTATGAGGAAGTAAAAGAGTATAATCCTCATGAGATGAGAAAGAGAACAAGGGAGATGATCCCTATCTGTGTGAATAGTGAGAATCTTTTTCCCTAATGTGAAAATGGGAAATGTAATAAAACCATGAAATATTCATGAACATGATAGGCAATAATAAAGAAAGGGATGATGATATGTAATCATCCACATAATTCCTATGCAAATGGCAAGGAACCTGAGATGCAACAAGTGTACATGACTTATGAACGGTTAAAGTTCATGTAATGATCCTAGGAGATGATGAGGTATCCTCTTTGATAAACAACTATGGGTAATGATGGGGTAATGAAAGGAATAAGTTTCTTTATGTTCTTTCCTTTCTAGGACATGGCAATCAAGTGAGTCTGAGGATACTTGATGTGCATGAGTTAGAAGTGATATGTTGATGGATACTTAGAAAAGTATCAGTTTGTCATGGACTTTGGTTCCAAGATAAAGATATGTGTAATATATTATGTCCCAAGATGAAAGAAAGATCCTTTTGTATGTTTGACTCTGGTATTAACAATAGAAAAATGGATATGATGAGAACATGATGTATTTTCGACACATGTGAAGGATACCAAGGTAAGAAATTCTGGTATCCAAGATGTGCCAAGAGGTATGGGAGAGTGAAAATATGACTCTTGATAAGATGAAAAATATTTGGTTACCTAGAAGGGGCAACCTTGAGATAACTCTAGTAGGAAAATCATATGTTAGGGGTTTATGCTCTGCATAAACATAACCTTGATAAAGTTGTATTAATTGAAGGAATGATTGTGGAATCATTTTGAGAAAAATCTTATCAAGCTAAAGATAATTCCTTAATCCCTATTTAGATCTGTTGAGATAGTTTATTCATAATAGTTCTCTAACTTAGAAAGTGTTACTCGACACAGAATTGACTTCGCGGTCAGGGAGAGATAGAACAGTTGAGTATGTGTCATGTATGATAGATCTTATGTTGGTCTTTTATGAAAGGGCTTTGTGCTGGTCAAAGTTCTTTGACATCTCCATGACATCAAGATGTTATGTAGAGACTTGATGATGTGATGCAAGAACAACAATTGTCTTCCTTCATCTGGGATTTTGGGGACAAAATCCTTGTTAGGGCTTTATAATGGTAATACCCCTAACCTGGTTTAAGGCTTAACCCTAGAAGTTTTTCTTAAGTAAGATACTTACAAGCTAATTCTAATCTTTTGAAAATTAATTAAAGCTTCTTATGAAGTTTATTGTCAAGATTGAACTTAATTGCAAACTATGTGTGCATTATATGAAAGTTTGAGTGAAAAGTGCAATTTACCCAAGATGAGGGGTTATATTGCAAAATGTCACATGTGGAGTGTGTCATAAGTGTTTTAATATCATAAGAAAGAGAATGATGCTAAGTGGTGGATGGTGGAAAGCCTAAATCTTAAGTTATAACTTGTTTGAACAATGTTAGCACTTTGTGCACCAATTTTGGTACAATTTGTATTTGCCCAAATATATGGGGTTAAAATGAGAAATACCATCTATAGAGTGTCCCTATTCCCTCTATGTATCTTTTAGAGGAAAGATAAATAAGGATACACTATGTTTGAATCACCATTGAGTGATGATACTCTTGGTATTGAAAGACCAAGAATGAGTTGAAGGAAAAAGCCTTATATGTGATGAATCGAGTTGTAGACTTGATATAAGGATCCCTATCGGCCAAGGAGCCATAGTAGGAGTCTCCTATCAGTTTGTTGAGCTTTAGAAAAGTCCATGATGGGTATAGCACCTCAAGGAGGTGTCCCATGACGAGTTACAAGTTTCTTACAAAAATTTTATCGGGTTGCTTATTTAATGAGATAAAGATGAGATAACTTGCCCAACAAGATAAGTAAGGGTTGAGATATTGTCTCTAGGTTACCCTCAAGACTCTTGCATGACAATATATACATGTGTGCATGCATGATCACGTGTCAACCATGCATGGCCACGTGTCATCTAGTAGCATGAGGAGAAGACACCTCTTATGTGCTTTATCTCATGAATCCAAGTATATATACTTCACCTTTCACCAACTTATGAAAGTTTCCGATCCCCATAACCATATCCCTTGGAGATATCATGCAAAGAACCTTAGGTATTGTGCAAATCAGCTCAAGGATCTAGGAGAGATTGAGCATCAAGCTTTAGGTAAGGCTTTGGTCACCTTCAACCTTGGTTGAAGTAGGATATCGGATTATGGATATTCTTTTCTTTCCTTCTTCACCAAGTGCTTCACTATGGTGATTTCTTGTCCATGGAAGAGTTGTGATCGAGCCTTGGACCTGGGAGAAGTTCTTCTTCAACCTTAGGATGAGAATATTTGGAGCTTGGAGCTTTGAAGTGTTCACAAGGTGGGTTATATAACTTGAACTCTATCATGTTATTATTCATCACCTAAATTGCTATACTTAATGAACTACTTTTAATTCCAAAATCTTCTAAAAAAGTTGATGAAATTATGAGATCTAGTAGTTTCTTAGACTTGTTGCCATGAACTAGAATAGTTAGGAAAATAGTCTAGATCTTGAAGAAGATGGTATCACTTTATAAAGTGATATCGGGTCAAGCAATCAAACAAGTAGCTCTTACCCGATATGGTAGTATACATGCATCATTTGCGTGATATGTTTGTGAAATGATATTCCCTTGTAAGATATGGAGTGGTAGTTTATACTTTGAAACACAATATGGTGTTAACCATAAAACCCATTGCACGATGGGAAGTCAAGTGTACACTCCATGCAAGATACAAGGTTTAATATATACTTGTAAGCCGATATGAAACCCTAATTTGGGTAACCAATTATGAGTGAGGGTAGAAACTATTCCTTGCACAATATGATCATGAAATATACCCTGGTACACGATACCTTGAAGCATACATCTAGTGCATGATATAAATAAATGAGTAAACACGTATGCACGATATAAGGCATGGATTCTAAGTATAACCCGATATGTTTGAAACCCCTCAACACGATATGAAACCCAAGATGGGGTTAACCCTATATGGGGATAAAGGATTCCTCATACACAATATGAGCCATTCCCTTTGTATGATATGGGAGATACCCATTTACCCTTATACATGATACACGTTTAATACTACAATTCTTGCACAATAGAAAGTGAACACTCTAAGCAATATAGAATTGGAAAACCCTAGGTGATGGGTAAGCCGATACGAAGTGTTGAGTGATACCACATGGATGATATGAATGATATCTCTAGATTGATAAGGAATAGCACCTACTCTTATCTTGTCAACGATATGAGGTTCAATTCATACTTCATGCACGATATGGCATGATGTACCCAATCTAGTGGAAAACCCTAGATGATGGATTGAAATCTGATATACCCCTTTTTGAGTAATGGATGATAGTATGAGAATTTAATAAGACACCCATCTTATCAAGTAACTATATGATAAGGTTGATCCTTGAAGGAACATAGGGGTTATGAGTCTAAGGGTCTACCTAAATGGTAACCCGATATGGTAACCCAATATGTTGCCCGATATGGATACCCGATATCACAATCCTAAAGGGAAACTGATATGGTATCTTGGGTATACTACTCAAACAATATAGGATGAGGCATGTGCTCTATGCCCTATATAGTACACACCTTGTGCACAGTATGGTGTCAAGTACATGGCTTGTGCACGACATGGCACCAAACACATAGCTTATACCTGATATGGGGTCAATCACCTAGCTCATACATGATATGAAATTGTCTTGAGATAATAAGAACATGACATGGTGGTGTGACTATCTCACATGCTCGATTTGGATATACAACATGAAGTAAAGTATGTAGCTTAAAGCATGATATGATATTATACACACATCTTAATACCCAATAAGGTAGAGACATTTGAATGATATGTGATTGATTGAGTGACATATATTGCACAATAAAAGGTGATGTGAATTTTAAATGAAGTGATATATTCCTCAAAGAGGAGGATTGGACTAAGAGTATGATGTAATCAATATCCTAGTAAAGATGAGAGAGAAATTCATACTTTGTATTAATAACCATTCAATGATAAATGATGAGAATAGATAAGTATGGTTGCATACTTATGATGTCAATATTTGCTCCTAGATGTGTGGAGCAATGAATTAGGGTATGAATGAATAATATGAATTTGAAACCCTATTTGACTATAAAGGGAAACCCTAACCCTAATAATGGGAAGATTGTACTTCTCTTATTGAATAAAGCCTTGTGAGGCATGTTAAATACTTATATGGTAAGTATAATGACTATGCAGTCTGATGACCTAAAAGATAATTGTTACCTAGTGAGAGGTGACAAGATGTTTAATGGCCTTGTGAGTCATATGAATAAGTGTTTCCTAGTGAGAGGTGACAAGATGCTTAATGGCCTTGTGAGCCATGAGAATAGTTGTTGCCTAGTGAGAGGTGACAAGATGTTCAATAACCTGTGTGAATCGTTGTTGCCAAGTGAGAGGTGAAAAAATGTGCAATATTCTGTGTGAATAGTTGTTTCCTAGTGAGGGGTAACAAGATGTTCAATAACCTGTGTGAGTATTGTTGCCTAGTGAGAGGTGACAAGATATTTAATTAAACAGAATACCTTGGTCTAAGGGCCTGCAGGTAATAGTCACATGTTACAGAGGTAACAATGTTGTGTGATGATCTAGGGGTTTGAATACCCAGAATCTAGTAATTATAATGATAATGATGTGAAGGGATGAGGATTCCCAATAATGTGATTAGGGACTGAGATCCCAAATACCGAGTATCTAAATGTGTTTTAAAGACTTGAAAAGAACATGATAGATGTATTACACTTTCTTTGTAGCATTTGTTGTGATTAGTAATGATAACTTGGTTGATGCTAAAAGAATGTTGTAATGCACATAATATATCATTAGAAACCATAAAATGTTGTCCTGACCATAGATCCATCAGTGTCAGAATTTGCTGAATGGTGAAATGGGTTCCCCTTGGCATAACCCAGAATGCATATTTTTGAATCTGTGGGGGGGCGTAAGTAAGGACGACCCAATATGAGTTGATCCCCTTATGAACTCAAAGAGAATGTCTTTATAGAGCATGGTGAACTGATCTGTGGCTTAGAGTATGGTGCCTATGTGACCATGACTCAGAGTATGATGCCTATGTGACCATGACTCAGTAATTTCATAATTGGGTATGGTTGTTAGTAGATGTTCCCCTAAGAGAGAACAGTTGACATTGTAGCCCTAAGCGAGGATGCCTCTGTACCCTGACAGAGCTATTTTGCAGCTGACACAAGATATCCTGCTAAGCCTAAGTGGTCTCGTACTGACCGAGACAAGTGAGGTCATGGCAACCGTCTCTCCCATTGTCCTTTTATGGTACCGACTTGTGAGAAGTTTGTGGTCGATTGGAGATGAATGGGGTTTGCTTCATCTCCTCAGGGTATAAGTGTGATTATAAAATATGTTCAGCCATGTAGCATATCTGCTTAAGGATCGAATACAAAAAATATTGATTGATGCGCAATCCAGTTATACATCTTAGTTGATAGATGTTATTTATGTTTCTTTACATTCCTTGTACAGTAGATAGATGAATTATGACTCTACCATGGGTAGATGCAATGCTCTTCTTAAGAAAGGAGATTAACTTATTCTGTTCATACAAGGATTAATCCTGCCTGTTAATATAAAAGAACCCATGTTCATTTTTATAATGTTTATCTACAATAATAATATGGTCGACAGAGAGTTATATCTCTCAGCGGGACAATTGTCTCACCTCGTGGGATCCACAATTTTTAGGTGGACATGCACTAGGTGGTGAAGACCTTTCTACATAAGAGGAACAACATCTGAGGCAGTAGTGACAAATCAGGTTGAGTATAATGCATGTCGTGTCTTGTAGATAGAAGTCCTATGTGTTTTCTCTATACTCTCGAGTCCTTGGAGTCAGTTTGTAATGATTTCATGAACGATCTAAGGATTTTGTCTTGTATACCTCAAGATTTTATGTTTCACCAGTATGTGTTTTGATAAAGCAATTGTTATATGATTTTCCTTGAGATGAAATGAAACAATGTTATATAGTGTAAATCATGATATATATGAGTTTTGGATCTTTTAATAAGAGTTTTCTGGGAGAGGATCTCCTTGCAAAATGGTTTTAAATTTTAGTGATTTTTTTTAATCTGTTGTTTATTGTAATTATGCATAATTAGTAACGATTTGGTTGTTGCTTTGATGACAGTCGTTATAGTTACGGCTTATTTCCTCCTAACATTTGTCAACCTATGAGGGTTGTGAAGCTTCTTGGTGGTCTACTTTCCAATGATCCTATTTTTTCTTTGGATTTATTGAGAAAGTGTGTGGCCAAATATCAGGTTATGATGGACCTCATTGCCTCACTTAATGATCCACAAAGTGAACTTCTCCTCCTTCAGTCTTGTGTTGGGATGCCAAAGCTGATATTTTCTCTTCAAACAACACCACCTGGATTTGTTTCTTCTACCTTAGAAGACTTTAATTGTGGACTATGTCATTGCCTTTCATGCATTGTTGTTGGTGAAGGTCAAGGTTTTGGTGATATGAAACATTGTATTGCCATCCTAGTGATGCATCTTGGAGGGTGGGTATTACAACCGCCCATGATGTGGCGAGCTATGCCTATTTGCTTCTCAGATTCACACTATAAATCTTCAAGATCATATTCTTTGTGATGTTGGTCCTATTCATGTTGGTGACTCTTTTGACACTACCTTTTCTTCTGCTTGTGAGATTCTATTGTCCTTTTTCTAGTCCAAGTTGTCATGCACTAATTCTACCACCCCTAAGACACAATGTCTTTTGGCACAAGCCTTCTACAACATGGTCTTCTGGTTCTCTAATACGTCAGGGTTGTCTCAATGGCAAGTGGATGTTATGGATTCCCTATACACTGACCATGCACAAGACTTCCTTCTTGCTATTCCTATTGAAGGTATTGGATTATCTGTGACACTGGTTGAGTATCGAGTCATTTTATGTTATGGGTTGATGATTCCTCTATTTCCTGGCAATGAACATTGCCCCTTCTATTATTCTTCATATCTTGATTAGTTTGGTGACCACACAGTGCATTGTCACATCCGTTTAGAATTCAAGTTATATCATGATGTCATTCAAGATGTACTCTTTAACATTGTTTTTCATTTTGGTATAAAAGCCTTGAAAGAAGCTCCAATTTCCTTTCTAGGGGCACACAATGATGGCCTCCATGCCTACAGACCTACTAACATGTTTTTATTCAATTGGACCTATAGAAAGCACACTTCTATTGGTCTTACTAGTGTCTCTCAATTCACTAGAAATGGTTTAAGTAACTTCAAGGTAGGCCAGGAAGCTTGTGATGTGACCACACATAAAGTTCATAAACATGGGGCTACATGTGAAGCTAACCATCATCATTTCCTCCCCTTTGCCTTTGATATCTTTGGTGTGCTTATTGATGACTCAATTTCCCTCTTACGACGCATAATGCATATCATAAATAGGAACGTGATGAGGACATCATCTACTTATTCAAATTTTGTCTTTAGATCATTAGGTTTTGCCATACAAAAAGGATTGGTAGCCCAATTGGTAACCCAGGACTCTACGATGCCATTTATTTAGGGATTTTTGTATATTCCCTTTTTGTATTTATATGTTTTCTCATTAAGTACAATATCAAGCCGAATAAAACTATTTAGTTCCTTAAACCTCTCTTTTCTAGAAATCTCCACACGATTCCTTATTTAAAATATCAATTGTCCTTTACTTTTAGTAATTCCTTTATTATTGGATTTTTTCTCTTTTTTTATTCAATATCTATTAATGGTTTATTGAAAATAGTAAAATACACAAAATCTATTCCATAACAAGAATTTCCATTCTCAAACCAAGACTTGCAAACAAGGCATGAATCCTTCTAATATACCCTTATCAAATCAATATTTGCATTCAAATGTATTGTATAAATACATATGAAAATCCATGTTTGAACGTCATTTCCCTCTTATAGGAATTTTGTCCTCAAAATTCGACTACTCATCCAAAAAGTTCAAGATGTGACTTTTACATGTCCGTCTTTAGCTCCCATGTGGCTTCATCCTCACTGTGGTACTTCCAAAGAAAATTACCATCTCTATCTTTTTTTCTTGAGCTCTTTCACCTTGGAGTCTATTATCCTCACATGTTACTCAAGGTATGCCAACCTCCCTTGGAGTTCTATAGGTTCGACATTCAACATGTGGGCAGGATCCTTCGCATGGAGATTTAGATTGGATACATGGAACACACCATCCATCATTCTATAATGTGGTGGTAAAGCTAGATGATGAGCGGCCTTGCCAATCCATTCCAGAACCTCAAATGGAGACACATATCAGGGACTCCATTTTCCTTTATTTTTATCTATAGCTCTGAGGGGTTGGATTTTTAAGAACACGTGATCACCTTGTTGGTATGAATGCCCAGAGAGACAATCATATGATGATTGTGATGGAATATCTTATAAAGGATTTGATTATTTATAAAGGCAATCTTCTGATTTATTTTGTTTCACTCAATTATGAGATAATGAGGAGACATAATGAATGTATAAAGAATGACATTACTCAATGATGTATGTCTTCGAGTTAATGAATTGAAAAAATGAGATCATATGGATGTCAAGAGTATATACAATCTTATTATGTCCCTAGTTGGATGTCATTATGGAAGGTTGATAGACAGTAATGACACATAAGACTAGAGTGTGTGTTGGTTGATGATAGAATCTCATCATTCATGATTTGTGATATCAAACCAAGCACATAGATACTTGTTGAGAATAGTGTATCGAACAGACTCACCTTGAGAGTGACACATGGAAACCATAATTGGTGGTCGTAGTCATCTCTCATAGTGAAGGTGGTGATTTTGGTTCTTAGACCTGAAATCACTACACTCATCACATGTCTTTCGGTGTACTTTGACATCATCCACCGTGACCTTGAGTAAGGGTTTCCATAAAGGTGATTATTGGATGCATTATGACACATGGGGATGATTGTGCATGATTTAGATGGGATTTGTCCCTCCTACTGGAGTTTGATATCTAGGCCACTTGATAAGAAAGACTAAGAAAAGCATGTACATGCACATGTGAATCAATATATGATATTGAGGTCACATATATCTCAGACAGTCTGCTCTAGTTCAAGGAACATAAGTTGAACATTGAAAGGATGAAGACTCCATGCCTAGAGTTTAGTTCAGATATTAGTGACAAAGGAAGTATACAATCATTATAACACAAATCACAGACTGTAGGTTGAAGTTCTTCTCCAACTTTCCAATTACTTGGGTAGCAATGATGTGTTACTAGACGCTGCTCTTTGCTTGTGATGTCATAAGTTGGTTAAGGAAATTCACTGCCAAGGTAACTTGGAACCTATAGGGTCACACACATAGGATACACTTCGAATAGGAGTTCATTTTTTAATATGATTTAAACTTTATTACTAAATAATTAGGTATTCAACTTAAACAACATTGATTGAATATGGATTTATTGAACAGTGAACCAACTGGTTCAAGTGTTGAAACTAAAATTTCAGTATGTCAGGTCAATTGAACCAACTTTGTCAATTATAGACAATGAAGTGACCGATTGAGGAAGTGAACTGAACAGCTCAAGTTGTGAATTGAGCGGTTGGTGGATAAATTTGATTGATTTAAGGATTTGTGTTTATGTCATGTTGTGCATTAAATTGGATATGAATTGCCAATACAATTGTGATTGGGAAACATGTTGAAACAACCGGTTCAAGGGTTGAACCAATCAGCTCACATGCCAACTGATAGGTTCACCTATGAACCAATCGTTTTACCACTCACAAGTTGTGAAAATTCATGAAATTCTGGTCCCTTTCTCTCCCATCAGATTGGGAACCCTGACCCTCCTATAAATAGAGGGGTATTGGGGGCTTCTCAAAACACAACTCAATTTCCTCGGACTATTGTTTGTCTTCTCTGGTCGTGGTAACCGAGAGAGCCCAATCAAGTCCTACCCAATAAAGGGAGGGATAGCAAGGGAGAACAATTGTGGGAGAGAAAGTTGGTGATAGTATACCAACAGAGAGGGACAACTTCTACCTGGTTGTTCTACTAGTACAATAGGAGTTCCTAGTGGTCCGTATGGACTACTCTAGAGGTGTGGAGCTTTTCCTGTTAGGAAGACAATGTCAGGATGTTGTTCATGGCGATCACAAGCTACTATAGATGTGTTCGAGTGTGATTTGAAGAAATCCGCTTATTGCAATGAGGAATAGTCGATGGTCTTACTCCAGGACTAGTATGACCTCATAAACCATCCTTCCCATTAAATAGTTGTTGACGTGATTCATTGGTTTATGGGGAATATGGCAATTAAATTTTTGTTTCCGCTACTTGTTTTATTGCAATATTTCCCTACACACCAACAGTAAAGTACAAATCTATCCACTTTGCATCAGCATACAACTTTTGTCGATCATGGGCTCCCTTAGCCTCTACTCAATCAAAGCAACCTTGTCAGCATATAACTATAGTTCCTCGGACCTAAGAAAGGTCCTTTTACCAACATCATCCCAATGAAGTGGTGACTGACACGGTCTCTCGTAAAGAGCTTCATACGAAGGCATCCCGATATTAGCTTGGTAACTATTATTGTAGACAAACTCAGCTAAGGTAGGTATTGTTATCTAGCACACATGCTCTCAATAGATCTTCCAGGGTATGGATCGTTCTTTCTGACTATCCAACAGTCTGGGGGTGATAGGATGTGCTGAATTTTAGCCTCGTAGCGAGTTATTCTTGAACTTGTTTCCATAACTTTGAGATGAACTTAAGGTCATGATCAAAGATAATTGAACTTGGAACACCATGCAAATGGACTATTACTCTAATGTAAAGCTCAACTAAGTTGACACCATGGTAGTGGTCTTTAGGGCAACAAAGCGTGATGATTTGGTAGGCGGTCCACCACAACCCATATTCCATTATGACCTTTTATTGTCTTGGAAAGACCCACCACAAAACCCATGGTGATCTGGTCTCATTCCCACTCAGGAATCTCAATTGATTGTAGTAACCCATCAGGTCACTGGTGGTCATCCTTCACCATCAGGCATGTGAGACAACTAGCTACATATGAGACTATGTCTCTCTTCATTCTTGACCACCAAAAGTATCACTATAGGTCTTTGAACATCTTAGTGGTGTTAGGGTGTATAGTATACTTTGGCCCATGAGCCTCTTACAAGATGCATGCCTTCAAAGATGAATCCTTAGGAATCCAAATATGACTTTTATATCAAATTCCACCATCCATACCCACCGAGAGGTGTGTTTGAGGCTTCACCATCAAATCCTTCATCTTTTCTAACTTTGGGCTAGCTAATTGGGTTATTATTGGCCAAACGAATCCTATCTACCATAGGTTGTGGAATCCATCAAGCAAAGTCCTCCAGTCTCTTCAACTGGTTAACCAAACTAGCTGCACAACTAAGATGTTTTTGACTGAGGGCATCGAATACCACACTGGCCATACCAGGGTGGTAGGCTATGGTGAAATTAAAATCCTTCATATATCCCATCCATTATCGTTGTCACAAGTTTAGGCCTGTTGAGTCCATAGGTATTTTAGGCTCTTATGGTCAGTGAAGATGTCAAAGGTAGCCCCATATAGATAATGTCACCAAATCTTCAAGGCATAGACAATCGTCACAAGTTCCAGATCATGGGTCAAGTAATTCAACTCATTGGGGGTTTAGTTGTTTGGAAACAAAGGTGACCACATGCTTTCTCTACTCTAACACACACCCTAAGCCCATCTTTGATGCATCTGTGAAGATGATGAAACCATCATCACCCAAGGGTATGGTCAAAATAGAGGTTGAGATTAGCTTTTCCTTAACTCCTAGAATCGTACCTTACACAGATCAGACTAGATGCACTTCTCATCCTTCTGAGTCAGCTGAGTTAGGAGCAAAGAAGTCTTCAAGAAATTTTTGATGAATTTCCAGTAATACTTGGCCAATCCCATGAAACTACAAATTTCATACGCATTCTTTGGTGATGGACATTCTCGAATGGTCGCTACCTTGGTAGGGTCCACTAATAAGGATCCTACATATATAATGTCTGTTAGGAATATGACACAACCTATCCAAAACTTACACTTTGAGAATTTCTCATACAACTTTTTCTTTCTCATGATATCAAGGACCTTAGATAGATATTCATGATGTTTTTCTAGGTCATTATAGTAGACTAGGATGTCATCTATGAACATTATGACAAAGGTGTCAAGGAAGTGCTAGATCACACTATTCATGAGGTTCATGAACACACTTGGAGCATTGGACAACCCAAAAGGCATAACCAAAAACTTGTAGTGACCATAACAGGTTTGGAATGTGGTTTTTGGGATATCTTCACTCTTAAGTCGCAATTGGTGGAATATGGATCTCAAGTCAATCTTTGAGAAAACTTAGGCAGTTTTGAGTTGGTCAAACATGTCATCTATGTGGGGTATAGGATATTTATTCCTAATGGTAGCCTGGTTTATCATTCTGTAGTCTATGAACATATGGAGTGATCTACCCTTCTTCTTTATAAAGAGGACAGGTGCATGACCGAGCTTCTCTATCCTTATTTTCTTTTTCCTATAGTCTATTTTTGCATTATAGTGATAGAGCCAATCCATTCATCTAATGACATCAAAATCATTCATATCAAGAAGAATAAAGTCGGTATGGAGTTCATTGTTCATATATCTCACATGTATGACTGGTGTTTTAAGGAGGGATGAGAAGATACGACCACAAGGGGTAGTGACTTCCAAGACATATCCTAAGTCCTTGAAGTCCAAACAAAGAATTAGTAGAACTAGAGTCTAATAAAGCTTTAACATTATAACACATTATATCAAGCAGTCCTACATTTTATTCATGGTAGCCAAAATTATTATGCACTTCATGGTAAGGGATAGGAAATTTATTTCTAGGTATGGTTACCTTCTATGAGTCAGTTGGCATTGTCTTGACCTTCTTCATTATCAATGGAAAAGACTCAAGCCTGTTGACGCTCTCTAGCTATTGGGGTTGCTCCTCAGGGTGCTACATCCACTGGTTGGGCCACCACTGGTTTTGGACCTTGAGGGTTAGGGGGAGGACAGTTGGACTTGATATGTCCTTCTTGTTGACAATGGTAACACACCTTCTTCTCATGGTTACAACATCTTCTAGGGTGATTCTTCCCACATGTATGATATTCAAGGCATCGGTTCTCATGAAGAAGTTTTCCTTTCCCTCCATTTCTACCCCTTCCATTATTTCGACCCTATAGCCTTCTGACGTTGTGAGGATTGTCATTGGACTTGCTCCAGGACCAGGTATATACCTCACAAACTATTTTCCTAGATACATCATTGTTGACACGGTCTGCCGGTACGGGATTCAGGCATAATTTTCTTTTATTTTCGCTGCCTTATCTGATGCCCGATTTTCCAACATTGGTATGAGAGCCATGTTAATCTATGGTGCATCATGATTTAAATTGATAGGATCAGATTTACTTTATTGCATATGATGCAAATATTTAACTTGATTAATGTGCATATCCAATTAAATAACACATATGATCCCAACATATATATGATATATATATATACAATCTATACGCTTTGCCCTAAAATCATTTTGATGGTGGCTGGATGCATGGTTATGGCCAAAAACCCATGTGGATGTGTGTTCTTGGTTGTTTGGTTTCTTTCCTATTGTTACTCAGTTTGCATACCGAGCCTCTCTCCTTCTTTCAAATCGAAATCAATGCTCTCCTTCCTATACTCCCTCGAATGTAACTCAAGGTTTTCCTTTTACAATGTAATAAGGAATAGGACAATTTTAATTCCTGTTTTGGGAAAGAGAAGTCATTTTACACCAGGAAAGTCAACTAGATGGGAAGTCGAGTCAATTGAGGGGAGGACCGAGGGGCCAGCCGATAGGAGGAGCCAATCGATTGACTAGAGGCCCAACTGATTGATTGGAGGAATCCAATTAACTGTATGATACAGAGCCAGTTGATTGACTGATGGAAGCCAATGGACCGATAGGAAGTCTAACTGATCGAATGGAGGGTCCACTTGATCGATCAGCCTATTCCAATAGCATAATTTCAATACAGGCTGCTACATGAGATGTATGACCTTAGGTGGTAGCAATTCTTTGTGGTTCCAAATAATTGCATTAGACAGGACATAACCATTGCTTGTATATCTGTGATTGAATGTAATCTTTTTTGGATATAGCATGTATGTGATACATATTATAAGTATGTGGTGATTGAATATATATATATATATATATATATATATATTCCCTTAATAAATATTATTTGTAGGATGCTTTCCATAAGATACATACATATATATATATTCCCTCAATAAATATTATTTCTAGGATGCTTTCCATAAGTGACACACATGAAAATGTTGATTGACTAAGCGTAGGTTACACCAAAGTGTGGTGTATCTTCTTTCTCATGGAAGTGTGATGGTAGATATGTGGGTCCGACAAAGAAGGGTATGTATTCTATCGTGGTGGCTTTTGGATCAGGCTTAACTAGGTGGCCTTAATTAGAATAAGTGTCTAGAAGCATACATTTGGATTGTCACAAGGAGTTGTGCATGTCATCCATCCAAGACTTGCATTCATATGCAATTGGCAAAAGTTGCCTACCTAAATAGTCAAGTTGTGGGTGTTCAGTCAAAGTTGACTCATGATTTGATGAAATACGGATCTTGGCTCACTAGAAGGTTGAGCCTGCAATCTTATGAATTGACTATGATGGTTTTCAATTTGAACAAAATAGTTGGAGCAATTATTAATTTACATCCTAATTAATATAGTTAATGTTATGAAATCAAATCAAAAGTGTATTAACAAAAATTGCACAATTTTATTTTCTAGAAACAAATGGCAAACAAAAACACACTTTCATTATTATTGGTCCTTTAGAAGGACAAGTTGAAAATTTATTGCTTCCACGACTGGTTCCAAACATTGAGAATCATTCTCACTCTAGAGCACAAGCTATATGTCCTGGAGATACCAGAGTCAGATGACCCACTCCCACCACGCCTAAGGCTGATAGGGGGTGCTTACAATAAGCACTCTAAAGATCATGTGGATGTCAAGTGCATGATGCTATGCTCAATGAACTATGAGTTGCAGACACAGGATGAGAACAAGGATGTTATTGAGATGGTAATACATGTTAAGAACATGTACCAAGATCATGCAAGACAAGAGAGATATGATGTCTCAAAGGCGTTATTCAAGTACAATATGGCTGAAGGATATCCAATAGGTCCCCATACACTAAAATTGATTGGTTATGTGGAGAACCTTGCTAGACTGGGATTTCCCTTAGGCTAAGAGTTGCCCACATATGTGATTCTACAGGTACAACCAAAATCATACAACCTGTTTTCTATGAACTACAACATGAAAAGTTTTGATAAGTCATTATCAGAATTACTTGGCATATTGAGCACAATTTAAGCATAGATGAAGAAGGACAAATCTAAATTTGTTTATGATGTCCAGTAGAGGAAAAGGGAACTAGTCAGAAACCAAAGTCTTTTGCACTAAAATATAAGGGAGGGGTGAATAAGAACAAGGAGATAACGATCTCCACTTCAGGACCTGATAAGAAGTAAGCTAAAATTGTGCAAAGAAAGAGTTTCTTCCACTACATTTGAAATATGTCATTTTATCTAATGGGCATGTAATGGAATTAGTGAATTGCTATTATGTACTTATCATTAATGAAAACATCATGTATCTTGTATGGACAAGAACATTATGTTTTGTTTTCAAAGATAAGATTTTATATGACAGTTCCCAATGTCTCATAGTCTATACTAGATAGTTCTAAAGACAAATATGTACAACAGATATACAGACTGGCTCAAAGACTCAAACAATGAATACCTATAGTTCTAGAGCACATAAATGGAAAATGCATTTCTAAAATCCATAAAGATGGTTGTCTATACTCTTTTGGTTTTTGAACAATTCAACACATGTGAGTCTTATTTGTTGGCAGATATGACAAAATGCCTTTCACTAGAAGTAGTGGAAGACTGAGTATTCTATTAGGGATCATACATACTGATGTATATAGACCTTTTAGAACAAATGCTAGAAGTGGTTACAAGTACATCATTATATTTGGTGGTGATCTCAGTAGATATGGTTGATTGTATTTAATAAAATACAAGTATAGATCTCTTGAAGTGTTCAAGGAGGTCATGAATGTAGTACATAACCAGCTGGAATAAATATTAAAACACTTTGATATAATCAACGTGGAAAATATTTTGAACCAAGAGTTTGAGGACCTTCTCTAGACCGAGATAATGTATAAACTCCACCTAAAACATAATGATGTATCAGAAAGAAGGAATCACACCCTATCAGTCATGGTGCGATCATCAATAGATCTAGTTGATCTTCCAATTTCCTTTTTGGCACATGCTTTACACTAAACAATATACCGTTTAAATTGGTTCAAAAGACACCATATGAGATATGGCATGGGAATTGTCTCGATATGTCTTTTATAGGGATTAGGAATGAAAGCTATTTAAGATAATAATTTCTATAAAAGCTTTGCCCATGAATCACATAAATGTTATTTTGTTGAATATGCTAAAGGAACCAAAGGATACTACTTTTGAATTCCATCCGACAAAAAAAGTATTCATTGCCAAGACAGTTGTATTCCTAAAAGGAATTTTGATTCCAAAGGAATCAGTGGGATAAAAGTAGAACTCAAAAAGTTTGAGACCAACAAGAAAACATTAAAACTAAATATATACACTAGGAACAGAGAGAATCATAAATTGTTGTGGAATCTCAAGTTCCTTATGTAACACAAAATTCCTCATATATCTAGTACGACATGCCTTGAGCTTGAAAGATTTAGATATCTTATGGATCAAGAAGGATATAAGTTGGTCACAGATGATGAGCCAACAACCTTCCAAGAAGCTATTAAGAGACCAAAATATGAGAAATGGCTTGAATCCATTGTATCCAAGATGGAGTCCATGTACACCAACAAGGTATGACCTTGGTGGATCCACATGAGGGGGTAAGACCCATAGGGTGCAATCGGTTCTTCAAGAAGAAGACTGGCATGGATGGTAATTTGCAAACCTATAAGGGTAGGTTGGTTGCAAAGGGTTTCAAACAAGTTCATAGTATCGAACATGATGAAATCCTTTCACTAGTTTCCATGGTTAAATTCATGAGGATCATGATTTCCACTATAGCTTAATATGACTATGAGATTTGACAAATGGATATTAAAATCGCATTCCTTAACATGAATATTGGAGAGGATGTGTGCTTGACACAACTTGGAGGTTTTATAAATCCAATTCATGCAAATAAATTTTTTAAGCTACAAAGGTCAATCTATGGATTCAAGCAAGCATCTTAGAGATGGGAATCTTCTATTTGACAAAATAGTCAAAGACTTTGACTTCAGTCAAAATAAAGATGAAATCTATGATTACAAAAGGTTAGTTGGAGCATATTTGTATTCCACATAATGATGGGGAATAACATATTTATCGCATAAGTGTTAAAACCTGACTGCCCTTCTCTATGAAAAACTTAGGTGAATCATCCTATATCTTATGAGTCAAGATCTATAAAAATAGGTCTAGAAAACTTCTTAATCTAAGTAAGAGTACATATATTGGCAAGATGTTGTACGGATTCAGCATACATGACTCCATGAGAGAAAATCTATTTATGTTCCACGGAATTAGTCTCTCAAGATCCTAATGTCCCAGTTCTTATGAAGAACGGAAACAAAAGTATGATGCTATATGAATTCTCATTTGGATCTATCATGGATGCAATCTTATGTACACATCATGATGTCTTGTATGTATTGGACATGACGCTCAGAAATCTATCAGATCCTAGTGAAGGTCACTGGACTGCCATAAAGAACATCCTTAAGTACTTGAGAAGCACTACAGACCAGTTCCTTATTTATGGTAATAAAGAAGATTGGGTGTAAAGGGTTACACCAATGAAAGCTTCCAAAATGATAAAGAAGATTAACAATCACAATCAAAAATTGTGTTTGACTTTACTGTAAGATGGAAAAGTTTTGAGCAAAAGGTTGTTGTTAATTCCACAATAGAATATTTGTACCATGTTGTTATGAACACAACAGAGGATATTGTATGGATCAAGAAGTTTATTTAGATGAAATTGTGGAGGTTCCAACCATTGATAACATAGTAGAAATATTTTGACAACAATAGAGTTACTAGTTATGCAAAGGAACCCAGATAGCATACTACAACATTTCCATCTCATACGAAGATTGTACAATGAAGAGATGTGAATGCTTGCAAAGTACTGACTCCAAGAAAATGTTGCCAAACCGCTACAAAAGCACTTCTGTGGTAGAAACATAATGGACATATTGAAGATCACTTGGAATAAGATTCATAAGTGGTTGGCTCTAAGTGCAAATGGTAGTTTGTTAGTATTTATGCCCATAGAGCCAATCATATGATGGTGTTAATGGGGCATCATATACTTGATTTGATAATTATAAAGGTAATTACATCTATTATGTTTGTCTCAATCATGAGATGATGACACAAACATAGTAGATGTCTAAAGAATGATGTTACTCTATGACATATGTCTTTAAGTTTAGGACATGTACAATGAGATCATGTGTATGATAAGAGTACATACATCTTTGTTATGTCCCTAGTCGGATATTATAGTGGAAGAAAACTAGAAACAATAATACATAAGACTAGTGTGTGTGTTGACTGATGATAGAGTCACATCATTCATGACATGGGATATCAAGTCAAACACATAGGTACATGTTAGAGAATAGTGCATCAAACAGACCCACCTGAGAATGAAATATGGAGACCATGGAATGGCAGTCAGAATCAGCTCAGATAGTGATAGTGGTATAAGGTATGGGACCCCATTGGGGATCCACACCCTACTAAATCAAATAAAAAGGAAACATCCCATAAATCACAATATTTTTTGGCAAAAGGGATTATAATCCAATTTATTTAAAGTATGATTCAAGATACCAAATATTTATCTATTACAATGCTTGACATGGTTATTATCCTTCACCACATTAGGTGATACATATGAAAACTAAACTAAACATAGGATCAACAGAGGGTCATCTAACCACCTTGAATTTGTCTCCTAATAAGGGTCATCTAACCACCTTGAATTTGTCTCCTAATAAGGGTCATTTAACCACCTTGGTTAACTCCTCCTTGACCTATACTTGGGGTTCGAAGCATACCCTGAACGAAAAGGAAAATGTGGAAACTATTAGCATACATGCTGGTATGTGCATTTAATTGAGTATTCAGCAATATGAGGAATAAAGTACATCAAATAAACAAGGCTTCCTATTGAAGAAGAAAGTATCACCCAAGTGGGTATCAAAAGAAAATGAATTGCAATAATATGATAAATAAGAAAAATACTTGCCATAAATAAAACATAAAAGTTGTGCCACACAAGAGCACATAAATTTTGGGTACAAAACCCATCATAATAATAGCAACATGCATGCACATGAGATAATCATAGAACTAGAATAATATAAATAGCAATGGCGTCCAAGGCTCACAACCTTGAAACCTAATAGAGTAAGGCACATGACCATCTACACAATATATATAAAAGTTGGCACACTACCCGGGTTTGGGGAACACAACCTCCATCCCGTAAGTACAAAATAGGCACACAACCCAAGAACCAAAGTACTTACACTACTCTAGGAATACTGAATCACAAACCATACATAATGTAGAGGAAAGTATAATGTTTAGTAATATAAAATAGGGTAAATAAGATTGCCATCACATAAATGGACAATATAAATATCCACCACAAAGGTAGGTAAAATTAGGGTTCCATCTCACAATAAGGAATAACATAGTTTAAATTTCACAAATAGGGTCTCATCCAGAAGCAAAGTATAATTTAAAAGAAGAACATAGAGCAAGAGTCCAAAGTCATTAAGATTAGACCCAAATAGGTCATTAAGTAATGAAAGAGAATAACCATCATTGAAATACCTTAAAGAGGCTCAAGAGAGAGAGAGAGAGTAAAGAAAATAATTGCTCAATATGACTCATAGGGAATGCAATATATCTCGATAAATTGGGCGACTTATCAAAGGCCAAACCCTAGTTCCAAGTCAGGGTCCTTATTTACCTAACATAGATTTATATGTTCAACCATTAACTAGTATGTATATTATTCTCCCTAGAGTATCTATACTTATTATAGTCGGGTTGAGGTTATAAAATATTTTTATTTAGATAGATAATAATTTTTTTTAATCCAATGAGTATTTTTACATAACTTTTGAATAAAAGATAATTAGTTATGTATTTTGGAAACGTCAACCAATCAAAAAAGAGAGTGAATCCACGTAGGCAAGCAAAATCCACATCAGTGAGATTGGGCCCAATGAGATGGCTCAATCATCTGTGGCCATCTTGCCCTGTCAGCAACCAGTGAGGCACATTACTAAGGAAACAAATTGTGGCAAAAAGATGATTCTACCCTTAGTGGGAAAATCAAAACAAGAAGGAAATCAAAGGGCAAAGAATAGAAAACATGGGGGAATTCAACCCCCTCCCTGACTCACACACCATGGCCATGAGTAGGAGCTTGCTAGTGATGCATAGAATTGGGGAAAAGAAGGTGACTAAAACATAAGTCAAAGTAAGCAGCCGGAAGTGAAGGCAAAGGTATATTGAAACTCACCCTAGGTTCAATTTATCTATGGTAGTCGAAGTTGTCATGAGAGAGGAGATTTGTGGTAGAGGAAGAAACTCACTAGGTAGCATGATACACAGTGGAAGAGGAGAAATTGATGCGAGAGGAATTTCACATGTAGTGCGGCGAAGGCATTGAGTAAGGCCCTATATATAGTGGTTATGGGAAGAGTGCTCAGAACAAAAAGAGTTCAAGAAGCGGGAGAACCAATTTGGGGAAAACATGAATAAGGGAAAATAGGGCCAGAATTAGGGTTCAATTTGTGTGAGATTTTCTGATGAATTCATTGATCAAAAAATCTTGAAGAATCGTCAAGAAATGAGGGAGAAATCGTATGGAAATCAGGCCTTGCTATCGTGTTCACTATTCATATGCGTGCACCCTTCCAATGCAAGGTAGGAGACGGTTCAGGCACGGTTTGATTTAGATTAGATGATTCTCAATCAATGTGTGTTGGTGCAAAGAGGAAAATCAGCATGTGACATGATTTAAATTCAAAAACCTTAATCAAATTGGATTAGAATAAAGTGATATTTATATTATTTCCTTTTCTTTCCCACTCAAATTGAGGGTTCAAACGAAATCCATTTAATATAAAATTTGACCCCTAGACTAACTAAGACATGTAGATTCCAATTTTAGCATTAGTTTTTACTTTTTAAGAGATTTTGCATTTTATTTAATAGTGTTAGATCATATCATATATTTTCTTTGTTTAATGAATTAGAGGCATCTACAAATGACTAAAAGAAGTGAAACTTGGCCTACAAGTATATCTAAACATGAGTAATGTCATTTTATAATTAATTTTCCCTTTTGTGGTTGTTTAACAAATTATTTAATATTTTGGTTTTTAATATACATTCACTCTCCTAAACTATAAGTTTGTCCAATTGATTTTAAAATTCATGTATAGACTAATTTTGAGCTTATAATTCGAATTTGGAGTGTATTTCCACTTTTTGAGACATTTAGTAATTTATTTAACACTTTTGTATTTTTCACCTATTTTTATGTCTAAATAAGATTTGCCTAATTATTATTGTTCAAATTAATTGAAACTTGGCACCCAAGCTAATTGGGACCCGAGGAACATGAATTTTACATTATATTTGAATTTTGATATATTCTTTTACGATTTAGAGTACCATTATGAATTTTAGTTTATTAGTAATATATATTTATCATCAACACTCACTTAACTAACTCCTATAAATTTCACATTGTTACAGAAAGAGTTATATTGTGACACCCTACCATGCTAAATGAGATTACTTAAAAAAGAACATGTGATTGATTGGTAATCAACCACATAGAAAGTAAAGGGGATAATTAAAACTAAATTAAATATCACCAACTTTTTTAGGAATATTTACATGTCAATCCAACAACCTGCATAACTACACATACCATATTATGTATTTTCATATTTGTCTAGTGGCCTCAGCTACAACCTCTATATCAAAGATATGTCCCACATCTATACATGTTGCATACATCATCAAAGTACGACCAAAAACTAGAGTTGATATACATATCATTTGCAAAACATCCCCTGCCCAGACCTGAGAGTACATGGATGACTCTAGGACACTCTAGCTACTAGACAACCTTTTGCTCCTACTAATCTCCAGACTACTCTTCCTCACCTCCATGAACCTAACAACATCACTGATGCTCACCTAAGAAGATGTTGTGACCCACGAGGTGAGACCCATGTCCCAACTAGAGATATAACTCTCTAATGAGTATTTTTACCTATCTTTACATATTGTTTTATATGCTTTTTAGGGGCTTTTGTGCCTTTATTTCCTAGTTTTAGCTTTATATTTATTTCAATGTAATTATTTTCTCTTTTTTGTATTTTAATGCATTTTATGTGTATTTCATGTAGAATCAGCCAAAGTTGTATCGAGACACCTAGATGGACGATTAAGCCCTCACGATGATACACCTCAAGGGAAGGAAGGCCCAAAATATTTCATTTTGATCACCTTCCAACCACCTAGTCAAGCGAGCAGTTCTGCCATTTCCCTGACTCGAGCCGCTCTTGGCCCAGAGTCTTCCCGACTTTGTAGGCTTGGTGTGCACTATCAGCATTCAGTCCATTCTGATTCATCCATGCTGGCTCACCACAGGACCTAACGTGAGGTTCAAATTGAGTAACCCATGTGAGTTGCATGTTGGACCAAGTACGGACAATACAAGTAGATGCCTTCGTCTGCAAGCATTCAGTTGTTGGGTTTCAGATGCGAGGAATGCATCTATAAAAGGGAACCCTCATCATCCATTCAAGGGGGGTCTCTAATGGATGATTAGAAGACACATTTTGTAGCGCAAACCCTAGCAGGAAGTGAGGAGGTGATAACACCCAAATTTAGGCATTTATTTACAGTTTTGTGTCATTATAACCTTAATATGCTCAAAATAAAAATATATTCTTATCTTTTAGTAATTTGTATCTTTACAAAGATAGAGTTGCTCAACTAGCCAATTTTGGGAGTAGAAGGCATCAAACTCAAGAAGACATCAATTCTCCACTTTCTACCCCACAAGAGTTGTGTTATGTGCACCGCCTTAGGAGACGATGGTCCTGCTATCTTGGACCCTATTTTTGATGCCTAGTCCTTTATCAGAAAGCATCCTCATTAATCAGAAGGTTCTTCGATGTGGGCCCATTGACCACTAGTTATAGCCCCCCCCCCATGGGGTGGGTTTATCCCTAAGGAATAAGGTCACAACCGCTACCACCATCCCGACCATTACATAGGGGTTTTGGCCGCAATACGGCTTCATGACCGCTACAACCACAACCGCAGCAAGGATTGTTGTGACTGCTACACTCATCACGATCACTACATCCACCACGACCGAGACACCCGGCACAGTCGTACCCAGCCTAGCACGGTCAGGCCAAGGACAAGGGCCAACAACTGTCTCGATCAAGACATTTATCTCGACCGCAACGACTTCTCAACCGCAACATCTATCTTGACCACTACAAGCTCTATGCATGTGACATTTGATTCAAAAGAAACACATCTTGACCGCTACATGCGGCACGACCATTTCATGACAAGTGTAGTGACTGAGACAGGTGTCGTGACCACTTATCACATACACTCTGTCTTCACCTATATATACCCACCCCTCACTACCTAGAAAAGGGTTCCGACCCATTTTGCTTCCACGTTGTGGTTCCGATACTTTTTGGTTCCCATAGCACTATGGGAGAGTTCCAAGGTATAAAAAGGTTGAAATGCTCATCCTATGCCCATCTCTTTAGTTTGCTTCCATCCACCATCAGTTTCCACCATGATTCACCCACTTCCCCCCATTTCCAGCTATCTTCCACCTCCATGCATCCACCAAGATGTTATTTGGGGTGGAATCAAAGAGAAAGGAGGCCATGGAGTCCAGAATACCAAGGAGGGAAACCCAAGGACAAGATCCAGCCCATTCAGAGGCTAAAGAGTGAGAGCCACCTCTCCTCTGTGGGCTAAATCTCTTCTTCCCCTCCTTTCTTCTACTTTTCTCTTAAGAGATTGTATAAATGATGTTCCCCCATATTTGTTCAGTGTTAACTATGCTTGTCCATGGCTAGTTGAGATTGTTCTTGTCTATGTAGCCCGTTTTGGGCATGTTTATGTACTTTTACCTTAGGCAAGTAGTTTTATTTCAGATCTAGTATGATTTTTATTCTATCTTCTCTTTTTGGTTGTGATTGCTAGTTTGATTGATCTCTTTCTCGCTTGAACTTCTATTTCTTCCTATATCAAGAGATTCATTATAGAAATAGGTAAGAGAATGTAGTTTGGATCGAAATATGAAAGGAAGATGGTTCAAGATGATCTGTGTAGAACTATAGATCTAGGCACTATCGGGGCTAGCGTGGTGATGATTTGTCATCCTTGAGAGAGGTCTCATATCATTGATGGATTTAATCATGCTATGTGAAAGTAAGTGGGATGATCCCACATGAACAGACCATAGCATGTATTATGTTTGGATGTAGGTTTATTGGTGAGGTGTTTGAGGTTTGTATACACTCAAGAACAGGTGTGTAGATTACCTAACTTGTGGTTACATAGCCAGGAACTCCTTCTCTTTGATTAGTAGAATCTGACAGACTCTATTTTATTTTCTTTACTTTGTTTTGTTTTATTTTGTGACATTTTTCTAGACTAGTTCTTGTTCCAAAGTTTTATCAACTATCAGATTGGATTAACTAACTTAAGAGCAAGGTCTTAGGCATCCTAATCATACCCATGTCCCTGTGTTTGACCCCAAATATCTACCTCGATCCTGTAATAAAGTTGTGGGGATCCTTAAGGTTTTGGGTTATAAAATTAAATTCTGATCACCCCTTTGGGGCTGATCAGGAGACGAAGGCCACATCGGAGAAATTGGTCTTCCTACATCAGGCGTGATGGCCTTCTCCATTATTCCTACTATCACTTTTTTGTTGTCCCTTGCCATGAGAAAGTAGACGCCTTGTGCTAGGGCATGGCTACTAGCCTTGATCGTCCGTATTTTATCTTAGCTTGTATTTAAACTCAATAATATGGTTGCTAAATAAAGTATCATTCTGCTTGACACCTTGCTTTGCAAATTGATGAGTTGTTTTGCATATTAGTTATAATCATGGACATGCATGATGTTGTGAGCATTATTAGAACAACAGAGTGATCTTATTATCCCCCTGAGCTATCAACAATGGATAGTGAGGTGTTTGGACTTCAATCTTCTACATTCCAAGAATGGTCGGTCGTAAGTAAAGGAGTTCAGTAGCATAAGCAAGGAACTTGGGTGCTGAGGATGGTCAGTTTCTAGGGAGTCTATACTAGGCATTGACCTGTATCATGTGAGGGTGCAACATCTGAGCCTCAATTTAGCAATGCCTATTGGAGAGTTGGATCTTGTTAGGATAATTACGCAGACCCGAGTAGTAAAACCCCATGCCCTGGTGATCCTTATTACATGTTATTTACTTCTTTAATCTTTTTTTCTTTTAGAAACAATTTAGTTTAATCAATCTGTCAACTATCCGATGATAAATACTACTCTTTTTACTCCTGAATCATATTTCACAAATTAAAAAGGTTGTCCTTTGGGTTCGATCCTTAAGTATATTGAAATAAGTCTTCTGCTCATGTGGAGCGGGGAATTACTACACTAATTTTGGTAAACCTAGGAGATTATTCTTTAGGACTTTTCTTGGTGCAACATTTATAGCCCCATCAAAGATTGGCCTAATTGCTGGGGACAACGGTTGTTCCATATTTTTTGAAGTATAAGTGTAATTAGGGTTTTTCCTTTTTGTTTATTTGTTTTTGTTGGTAATATTGAAAATCCTCTAGAACCAAACACATCTCTCACAATCATTCTTTCACTTTTCAGGCACCTCTAGTATATGTGAAGATCCAAGAGTCTTGACCTCAGATTTCCTTTTGATCCTAAAACTGAGAGAACCTTTAGAAAACTTTGCAAGGAGAGAGCCATGGCAAACGAGGAGCCTATGAAGCAATCCAAGCATGCATCGACGCAGCCATTGCAGCCCAATGAGTATTACTTGTCACGAAAGCTAGAATACATGCGGAGGCCGACTTCAAAACCAACATAGAAGCCACCCAAGCCATGTAGCATGCAAAAGAACTTTGGAATTTCTCCATCCCCAAAGGAACCAACTTGACTCATCCAGTCCAATCCCCAGGTGAGTCGATCGATATCATAGCTCAATTGCCTTTATAGGAAGGATAGGAAATGATTGTAGGGAGCATCTCCTTAAATTCTTCGACCTTTTCTCAATGATGAAGCCAACCGACACCACGGATGACGCCATGCAACTCTAACTCTTCAAGTACTCCCTGATGGACAAAGCCAGACCATGGTACAACACCCTTCAAGGAGATCCCATCCATACTTGGATGGGCCTGGAGAACAAATTCCTAGAAAAATTCTACCCTCCTTCTATGGCATAATTGATTTGCGGACAAATTACAAGATTCAATCAAGAACTTGAGGAATCTTTGTATGAAGCATGGGAGTGATTCATTGAACTCCTAAATAAGTGTACATCAAGACATCACTGAGAATCAAATCATTGAGTTCTTCTATTGAGGAGTTGACGATGAGACCAAGAAATTCCTTGATTCCTCCTCTAAGGGAAATTTCATGTGATAAAGCTTCGACAACACACTCAAAATCATCAATCTTGTGGCAAAAAAATTAGAATCACTAGACCAGGCCTTCGGGTAAGGGCATTCTTAATGTGGTCATGGTGAAAGATCAATTAGTACTCAAATCAATCTCCAAAGAATTTAAAGCCCTCTCCCTCCAGCAAGAAAACCTCAAAAAGTCCTTCAGTTCAGATAAGAGAAAGAGCTAGACTCCCCAAGTACAGATCATTACACCGTCATGCAAATTCTTCCATGCAATAGACCATAGCAGCGTTCATTTCCAACAACATTATGATGGATTCCATGAATACCAGACCGGTCAGCAATACATAGTTACTCAAGCTGAAGACATGAAGTCAATCCAAAATATCCCAAGGAAAGAGTATTATAACCCAACGTTCGCACTCATCCAAGTTTCCAATACAAGAACCCTACGGGAGCCTAGGGACCAAATCAGTCCTCAATGCAAAATGCTCAGGAGAGAGAGCCAATGAGTTACAATGGGCCATGCAACCAGGGAAACTTCAAGTTCAATGTTTCCAACCAGAACTACCAGCAGTGGTAGAAATTCTAGATCCCAAATCAAACCCAACCACTACATATCAAAGTTGCACTAGTGTAGGACCCAATGAAAATTCTCTAGGAGATGATGGTGTCATGCCAAATTCAATCGCTAACCCCACAGCAAACCAAAAGGCATTGGAATCTCATATTGCTTGATTGGCCACTAGCCAACAACCTCCAGTGGGCACGATCGTTGGCCATTCAGAAAACAACCCCAAGCATTCAGAGCAACCAGAGTAGTTGAATGTGGTGATGACCATGTATGGGAATGTGTATGCCACACCTCCCGTTTCCACCCCAGCCGATGAAACTGAGAGCACCTCAACTAAAAATCCACGATACTCTGCCATCCATCTAGAGAATCAGGCAAAGGAACCTTCTACGATTCCATCATAGTCAAACTCTGACAAAAACGCAATAGAAGCAGCTCTGTCTAGCAACCCCAAAGCTCCTACAGTACCGAAGTATACGCCACGCATACCACATGCAAGGTGCTCCACGTAGACCAAGCTTAGTGACTGACTCAAGAAATTTAATGACACCATAAAGAAGTTCCAAAGTAATATATCGTTCCTAAATCAGTTGACTGAAACACTAGCTTGGTGCAAGCACTTTAAGGAAATTTTGTTGGGTAAACATTTGACTCAAGAAACTAAGATAGCAAATCTATCGCCAATTAAAAGTAAAAGTGATCCACAATCCTTGTGGATAGACTACTTCTTTGGCGATGAAACATGCTAAAAGGGACTCGCTGACTTAGGCACAAGCATATCCATTTTTCCCTAAACCTTATATCAGCGCCTAGGGTTCATAGATTTTCTACCTACAACAATGACCATTCAGTTGGAAGATGCATCCATTACCAATCCCCTGGGGATTATTAAAGACATTTTGATAAAGTTAGATCATGACATCTATATCCCCGGTGATTTCTTGGTCATACACATCAAAGAAGACAACTGATTCACGCTCATTATGGGTTGACCATTCCTAGCCATTGCACGTGCTCCACTGGATGTCGAAACTAGAAAACTTTTCCGACGACCATGAAAGAAGACTATTGAATAGTGAGTTCTTAAAGATCTAAAGATGGCACACAATTTGATCAAAGTTTTTAAGGCAGAAGGTACATTGCAACTACAACAATCATGCCAACAAGATGATGATCAAGACGACAAAGTCATACCCATAGACAATCCATGCACATCATCTAACCATGATCTAGACCCCACAAGTTTGAAGGATAAGGGTTCATATACTATGTCCGTTAGTAAAGCTTGAAAAAACATTACTATCGAGTCCACAACACTAAACGAGGACGCTTGTCAGAAGGCAACCCACCCATTTTTTTCAATTTCTTTTTGTTTTCATTATTTTTATTGCATACTTTCTTTTGATAAAACCACTCAGGAAAAAAAAAGCAAGGAGAAGTGTGAAGAGCAAGAAGGATAAGGATGAGTATCATGTCCTGGACAAGCCAAGTGAATAGACAAACAGTGTGGCAAGTAAGCCCCAAGAAGATATGCTCTTGTCTGCCTAGTTGCTTTACTGATGGAATGGAGATCTCACGATCTTGTGAATTAATGAGTGATGCGATGTGTAGAATATGTGGCCCAATGGGATTGATCTTTATATTTTCTGTAACTGATTTTATCTCTTTGTCACAATTAAATTGCCCTTATCTCTTCCAATAAATATTATTCCTTGGAAATATTTGTCATTTTTATCTCAATTCAATCATGAATATTCACTGCCATATTTTAATTAGGACTTTCCAAGCGACAAGTGACGTGAAATCCCAATGTGCTAGGGATAATGTGTGCATGGTGTAAGTGCCATTTTCTTTTGGGGGACTCATAATGTCTCCTCAATGCAGCTATACAATGGGTGAAGCGTAAGGGCTTGGCAAAATAAGAACTTTCCAATGATCAAGCAAAACCCATGCTTCCATCTCTCCCTCATAGACATCACCCATGATTGTGGCAAATGTCAACATGAACAGCGGACTCCAACAAGGAGGTGGAGACCCTCCCCCGGCTGATGTGATCCCCTCTAAAGAACATCTACAATGTTATTATTCCTAGGGTACATATGTTCGTTGGGATCTTTGGTTCGAACACTCGACACATCGTTGATGGATGCCAGCGCCAGATCAAACCCACTGATCAATTGGTTGCATGATCAGTTGGCCACCTCCCTCGAAGAAGAGTGTTGGCTAAGGGTGGGTTGTGGAGAATGGGGTGTACGGCCTAAGGCACCATCGCCTCCAACCAATGAAGATCATGGCAACTGGTGGCCACGACCACATCAGGACGAGTGTATTTCTAATGGAAGATGAACCATCACCCAGGGTTCTATTGTGTGCTCTTAGATAAGAAACACCCCTCATCTCCTCCTCTCCCACTCTCCATATCAAATCCCCTCCATCTCTAACTTCTTTCTCCTCGAGGACTGGTAGAATTTTGAAGTTGGGGTGGGGTGGGTGGTACGTCATCCTTCCCCACCACCTCAACTCTGACCTTTCCCTTTCTTTTTCATCCTCAAACACTTCTTCTCCTTTTCCATATTTTATTTGCATCTGCCTTGCTTTATATTTTCTTTTTCGTTTTTTGTGTGGGTTGTGACCATTACCTAGTCGGTCACTCTGATGTATGTTAAAAATGGAAAATATATGAATGAATTGTCCCTTTTTCTCTTGTTCTTATGTTAACTCATACAAAAGGAAGTATTAAGCAATAGACATGTTTTGAATAGTTCTAGGCCCCGATGACAAAAATTGAGCATCCCTCCCCCTTTGAAGTGATGATAAGAAGATGGAATCTGAAAGGTCAAGCCACATGCACCTCCTACATGACTTGAAACAATACTCGTGAACACCTCTCTACCCTATATATTAACTGAATTAAATGATATAATATGATGATATGATTCCAATGAAGCAATAAAATGGGGAAGCACAAGTCAGCATCTTGACCCCACTTTTCTTCCATCACTTCTTACCTCTTTGTCATCCATAAAAGGAAAAAATGATGAAATTTGCACTATATGCCAAACTCTGAGTGTGTGTGGCATCGCTTCCACAAATACTCTTTCTTTCCTATTTTCATCCACATGAAAGCATGAATAAAGAGGCCAATGAGCCCAAATGAAAACATGTGGTCAATGTAACCACAAACAAATTAAAAACTCTTAAGTCAAATAGAGGAGGGACAAAATAAAATAACTGAATCACATATAAGATCTCAATTCGAATAGAAGAGTGATCAAGGAATCGATTTCACACAATGTCTTCCTCCCCCTTTCATCTGATTTTCATACCCAATGGAGTTTTCAATATTCTCCCCCAATCATCCTTATAGCCTTAGCTTGTGGTTACTTCTACTTCCGCAGACCGGTCAGGAGTATTATTGATATGAAAGTAGTTCTTTGCAGGTTATGGGGTCTAGCGATTAGAGGAAAAAGCCCCAATTGGGGGATATCCAAGTGTAACTGCATGACCCTCAAGGATTAGGGTCGCTTGATTAGAATTGGTGGAAAGGGAACTATGAGGTTTGCTTGATTAAAAGAGGAAAGCGTGGAACTTCGTATCAATTGTTGATATATTCTTTTTATTTTGCTTTACTCAGGATGAGCAAAGGATTAATACTGGGGAAGTTTGATGAGTATATTTTTACCCATTTTTACATGTTGTTTTAACCACTTTTTAGGGGTTGTTGTACCTTTATTCCTAGTTTTAGCTTCATATTTGCTTAAATATAATTATTTTCCCCTTTTTGTATTTTAATGCATTTTTATATGTATTTTGTGTAGAGTCAGCCAAATTTGTGTCGTGACACCTAGATGGATGATGAAGCCCTCATGATGCTATGCCTCTAGGGAAGGAAGGCACGAAAGCTTTCCTTTTGATGACCTTCCAACTACCTAGTCAAGTAAGCAGTTCTACCATTTGCCTGACTCGAGTCGCTCTTCACCCAGAGCCTTCACAATTTTGTTTGCTTGGTACGCGCTCTTAGCATTCAGTCCATTCCATTTCATCCATGTTGGCTCACCACACTGGACGTGAGGTTCAAATTGAGCAATCCATGTGAGTCATCTGTTGGACCAAGTATGAGCCATGCAAGTAGATGCAGTCGACTACAAGCATTTAGCTTTAGGGTTTCGGAGGTGAGGAATGCATCTATAAAAGGGAATCCTCATTATCCATTCAAGGGGGTCTTTGATCTGTGATTAGAAGATACATTTTGTAGCACAAACCCTAGCGGGAAGAGAGGATGTGGCGGTCGTAGAGGAGAGATTGGTCTTCCAGCATCAGGCGTCATGGCCTTCTCCATCATTCCTACTGTCTCTTTGTTGTTGTCCCTAGCCATGAGCGAGTAGATGCCTTATGCTAGGGCATGGGGAATAGCCCCAATCGCCTATATTTTATCTTTGCTTGTATCTAAACTCAATAATATAGTTTCTAAATAAAGTATCATATTGCTTGATGCCTTGCTTTGTAAATTGACGACTTGTTTTGCATATTAATTGTAATCATGGATATGCATGTTATAGTGAGCCTGATTAGAACAATAGAAAGATCTTATTATCCCCTTGAGTTGTTAGCAATGGATAGTGAGCTGTTTGGACTGCAATCTGCTACGTGTCGAGGATGGTCGCTCGTAAGTAAAGGAGTTTAGTAGCATAGGCAAGGAACTTAGGTGTCGAGGATGGTCGGTTCCAAGGGAGTCTGTACTAGGTGTCGACTTGTATCCCATGAGGGTCCAGCAGCTAAGCCTCGACTTAGCAATGACAATTGAAGATTTTGATCTTTTTAGGATAGTTACGCATTCTCGAATAGCAAATATACATGCCCTGCTACTCCTCATTACCTACTAGTATATGCACGTGATTTACACGTCCTCTTGTGTATCATGAGTTTGATATATCAATGAATTCTCACTCAAATGTTAATTTCAATTTGTCAACTAAATTATACTATTTAAAAGGTTGTGGGTTTTGCCATTGTTATTTCATATATATTATTGCTTTCAGTATCTTTGCGCTCTTCTTATATGGTTACAATAATTTCTGAATCTGAGTCTAATGCTATGACAAATGTAGTTATTAAATTTATGCATCGCACAAAAAAAGATATGGAAGGAGGAAATAAATTTATTTTTACTATTATTTTTAGGATTTTTTTCATAAGAGAATTATTTCTTAAGTAATAGGAAGACATTAGATGTTTACGATTGAAGTTGTCCACATTCGATTATAACACCAATTATATAAAAACATTTTTAGTGAAGTGTAGATGCTTCTATGGTGTCCCTCATTGATTTTTTGATGAAGCTTTAAGTATGGATGTCCATTTGTCTAATAAAACATGAAAAAACAATATTTTTCTCTAAATCAAGATGTAGGTAGACGATTTTCTTTGATTACATTGTTAGGGTGAGTACATAATAATTAATGCATATGTTAATGAATATAAGTATTAACATTTCTTTAATTATGGTATTCTTCTTAAGTTACTCTTTGAGTACCGAGGGTAATTATCTCTGTAAATTGTGAAACACAATTTGGAGAAGTATAAGAAATTCAAAATGATCTCAAAATAATTTCCATGATGTATAATGTCTCTTAATGATGAAATCATTAATTAATGAATCATGTTTACGTAATGAGTTTATAAACTTGATGAATGCATTTTATCATTTGAAACGATTCATTGTGCGTGTTTGGGAAATATTTTCATCTCAAAAACCACATGGATATTATTTTCCATCATTTGTCACACAAAAAGGAAAAATCAAAGATTCAACAAATATCATATTAATATTTAAATTGTATCTAAGACTATTTCCTAATTGCTTGCTTGAATCGGGATCAGACACATTATATTTTTCATTAGATACCATCAATAGCATATTATATCCTTCTTATGTTTTTTCATATATAGACCAACTTTTTCTATTCATTTATAATAAAACTTCAATCTTTTATTTCCAAATTACCATACAATAGTCGATAATAGGGAATTTGATATCAATGTATCTTTTCATGAATAAGTACGTATTTTTTCCTTTCTATATAACTAAACAATTTCTCATGTCGAACCAATATTGGTGGTATTTAGGCATCATTTTGTTTACTTAAACCTTGATGATACAACTGCTAACCTAATGTATTTTCCAATTACATAGAATCTTAGTTAAAAATGCAAGAATATCATAATAATGAAGATATATAGTGTATAGTTCACTATCAAACACAATATTTATGCCTCCTACTTTTCATTTTGTGTACTTTGATTTTGTATTTAGTGAACAAGTATTTCATCTTATTTGATTCTTAACTGATGTGTGTCAATACAATATGCTTCATATCTAAAATACATTATGATATTTTCTTTAGGAAGAAAAATTTAAAGAATTGTATACATAAATTTCTTTCACTAATGATTCATTGTGCATGAATTTTGTTACACATATTTTCATGATGACATTGGTTATCTTTGTAATACCCTTAAAAATACTTCCAAGTTAATATGTAGATTAACATTTGAATAAGTAGTAGTATAAGTTACTATTTTTTTCATCAATGGAAAAGCTTAAGAGCCTAACACCAAAACCCAAGAGAACAAACATGTTATTGCATGTTAAATTTATAAAAATAGAGAATTTTTATTTAGTGGTGTTTTTTTATTCATTAAAATGGATGTCCATTAAGATTAAGTTTCGTAAATACATTTGATGCTCATAAATAATACAAAAGAGAAAATTTCATTTTTCATAGTGTAATACATTGTCTAATATAATGGAGTTGAAGTGAAACTATTTTGCCCATACTATTTTGCTTAATAAGTTACTACTCAATAGAAGTCATAAAAGAAAAGAGTTGAACCATTATTAGATCAATCAAATTGGTAGATAATACGATTGAAAAGCACACCAATTTGTCTTAAAAAATCATAATAACTGATTTGAACCAATAAGGTGCAAGTTGTCTAATTTTATAAAACAAAAAACCAAGTATCTTTGTCATATTTAAAGTTTTTAAAGGAATGATCTATTTAAATGAAGTCAAATTTGTATTGTTATAATTTTCTAGATAACTATACTATTTCTTTGAAAAATACAGTTAAGCTTTGAAAATACATGAAACATATGAGTGAATATCTCATTTGCCAATGAAATTTTCATGAAGAGGAGAAAAAAAAACATACACATTTTCATGAATTTTACTTATCTAGACAAACAATAAACATACACAAACACACATATAGTGTATGTTAAATGTAGTTTTATAAATTAAATTAGAACATCAAACGACTAACTCAATTTTTTTTCCAAATGTTAAATTTTTGTTAATTCGAATGCATCATAGTATAACATTGATATCATATAATCAACATAGTTATTTCGTATTCATATGCATCAACAATCATTAGTTACTATATAAAAAGTTTTGTCTAGAATATTTGAATCTCATGTTGACGAATAACATAAGGATGTTAGTTATAAAATGCATTATTAGAAAAGAAAATACCAACTCGTAGGACCACATGATCTTATTCATAGTCATAGATAGGAGATTGCTTATATATAATAGAGAGTACATGTCCATCACTTTTTAATTAGAAAAATATTTATAAAATATATTTTTATCATTGGGCACCAATCATATTTTCTTGAGACTCATGACTAACTAAAAATACTGATGAGAAGTTTTTTTTCTACTTGCATCATGGGATGATTTCATGTATAGATTATGAAATGCTCAATACAATATGATTTTGTAAGAAAATAGCTTGAAAGTTAAGTTATATCAACTTTCTTTTCTATTAGATAAGCATGTTTTATTGTGGCAATGTTTACTTCATCTAAATTTACATACTGTATAGTATTTTCTTTCCTTTTTATGATAAAATATTAGATATCAATATAACAATGAAAATATTTGTACAATAGTAGTTAATGTAGTTGAAAATACCAAATTTTACATCTTCATATTTATTACTTGATGGGATTTCACATTAGTTAAGAAAAACTAAAGAAGTGTACCACATGGTATGATATAATTAGGGAAAATGTTTATTTTAGCATAGATTCAAAGTCACTAAAATATAGGACTAATATATGAGCATATGATAATTGATCTTTTACTCCTCCCACATTTATCCTTTTTCAGAGTTAATAGAAATTGAAAATATTTTTACAAACTAATGCAATGATAAGAAGATGAGTGAATCATATGCAAAAACAATCTTTAGTATTCAAATTGTCGATATTTCATATAAATTACTCATACTATGATACATGATATGTATCAATACAAAGAATTTCCATATGAACTTTTATTTATAGTAAAACAAGAAATAAAGAATAAAAATGTCCAATCACATCGAAAACATAGTAAGTGAGAAATAAGATTCTAAATAGGTAGATTTGAAATAGACAAAATGGTAGCCTTGTTTATGAGAATTTTCAGTCTAACAAAGGTTTAAGTCATTTATATAAACTTATGTTGTGTTGATCTTGCATTTTCATAATTCAACAATGCATTATGCACAAGAAATGTCTACAACCTTCTAGACAACAAAAATTGAAGATCATACCATAATCGTATTCACGAATATGCATTGATTGATCTTTCAAAGGGATTCTACAATGAAATGGTTTTGGCTTTTTTGTTGCGCTCTTTATAAGAACTATACTATTCTTAGATACCACACTTGAAGAAATGATCTTATTCCTTGTTATCATATGAAAAGAATACTTATCTTATGGACATAATACATGCATGAAATCTAAAATTAAATTCAAGTTGTAATGAATGAAACATGGCACTTACAACATCTCTGGTAACATTCCATGCCCCACATGCTACCGGTAATTACCAATCCACCACGCCTGTGATCACTATTATTGCCTTCGTCGCTATATTCTTCTTTGACATTGTGATTGCGATGTGTACAACAACTTTGTCAACTTTATAAATTTCTTTCTTCCAAGGACTCTTTTAAGAGATTGTTAGCTGATAATTATAACTAAACATTGTTGTGGGCATTAGTATGCTCCCTTTGTTTTAATCTCTGAATCAACGTTGGGGAGTTGGGCATGTGAGTGTAGATTAACAGGTATGCTACTTTGGTTTTCATCATTAGCCTCCCTGTGAGCTCCTACCAGGCATGTTGTGGATCCAAAAATTTCTCCTATGACCTATGCCTAGCTTTTTGGGTGTATGGACACAACAAGCACAATAACCGTTGGCCATCCTCTTCGAATAGGTCCTCGGTGTACTGGTTGATCCCCTCTATTGGCTGATATACTAATCGAAACATGTATTTCCCCTATACCTACGGTGTAGTTCCATTATATATGTCGCTCATGGGGTACTCATCCATGAACTGATGGTGATCTAAAGGTGTTGCACGCTGCCTCAAATTATGTGACAGCGGGATCCTAACAGATGACAGCCAATATGTATGTGAAGCAGTTTGTTAATAAACTCATAAGTCTCGGGATATGTTGATCTTTTTCCTTGTGAGTCAACAGGAACAGAGAAAATAACAACTTTGTCTGGGATATTGTTATATGAGATAAAGCTGCTACAGAGATGAATGTTTTCCAGTCACAGACACCATTTTGTGAGAGTCCAGAGAGAGTAGGGAGGTATCGAGAGACGAAGATGAGTATTCACATTTAGTATGTTAGATAGATAGTAGATTATGTACTTCTTTAATATTTGTTGCTTTTGGCAACAATTTAATTTAATCAATATTTCAACTATCCGGTGATAAATATTACTCTTTTTACTCCTGAATTATATTTAACTACTTTAAAAGGTTATCCTTTGAGTTCGATCCTAAAGTCTACCGCAACAAGGCTTCCACTCATGTGGAGTGGGGAATTAGTGCACTACTTTTGGTAAACCTAGGAGATTATTCTTTTAGGATTTTCTTGGTGCAACATTTGTATACCCGTTACTCTCAACAATATTTTTAGCTTACAACAGGTCATGTTATTTATACAGTTTGAGTAGATGAGAAAAATAGAATAGGTATATAATAGAAAGCATGATTAACATGATATTTAGGAAAAAAGATAAGGCTATCACCTTTTAAATAATTGCTTTATCTTACCGCAAAATATGTCAACTCAACATTATAATAAACACAGAAAAAGTTATCATTCAATGTGAATTGTTGTCTAACCTATAAGATATACTCACGGCTGGATTACATATTTTATTAAGCCATAGGGAGTTTGAGTCGTACCACCCAAACTACCAACTGACCATTGTAAATTCACAATCAATTTTGTACAATATCTAGGAGAGTCAGAATCCTAAGATCTCTTCCCCTTAGTCAATACAAGACAACCACAATGATATATCAGTCAAAATATCCACAACGACATAGTAGTCAAGTTGCAACAATCTAGTATGTCCTTGATACAGGAACAGCACTAGAAAACCAAGATATACAAAATCCTATCATATGAGTTACAACCACAGTTGTCCTCAATCACAACACATACAAATATCCGAGACACGGCCTCAACCACTCTCAATCTAAGGCATGACCACAGCCATCCTCCAAAACCTTGGGATTAGGATGACAAGGATGGATTCTCACTTGCACTTGTATATACTCAACAATATACAACTCTGGGCATCCCTTCAAGAATACTTATTCCCCCATCTAGCAAGTCTTGACATTGGAATGATGGAACTACATGATTAGAGTTTCACTTAATTACTTAATGCCAATTGGATGAGTTAATGTTGCATCAATCAAGTTACAAACAAACCCTAAAATATTTCTATGAAAATATTGGTATATTGCAACTCCACAAGATATAAAACACAAGGGATACATGTTCTTTATCACAACCTCATTGGGCATTAATTCACTGCCAGATTATGATGAGGATTACACCTCCACTATGGCATGACACAACCCACAAGCTGTTAAGGCCAAACAACAATTATCCTCCTATAGGGACATCATCTTCATCTGAGCTTTGTAAAAGATTCATCATGTTCTCAAGGAACTTACCATTCTAGGCTTTAGTACAAAATTGCATCAACCATAGGGGTCATGGCCTTATCAAGAGTAGCATAAAAAAGTTACTCTAACATTATGAAGAAAACATTCACCGTATTAACATTAATAAAAGGGTAGGGGTATTAAGACATCATTAGTTAACCAGTTACAAAATGATTTAGAGGTGTATGTTGAATTTGTACCTCCGAAACAACACATATAGTCATCCCATTGATTCATTGGATAGCCATAGACAACCTTTCAGATTATTGAGGGACTTAATAGAAATATCATGTCATTAAATCTATAATTACCATCAGTTGATTGATAGACAGCAAGAGACAATGGTTCTTTTAAGGACTTAGTGAAAAAAACATTAGTTAGTTAACTAGGTTGAACTTTTCATTAGGGTACATAGGAGAACCATTGATTCTTTGTACATATAGTAAGTCTATCGGTTTATTTATGTACTTAGTCAAAAACTCAAAGTCTCATACTCAACCTACCATCAGTTCATAGAAGTAGTTAACTAAGAAAGGGACCATCATATCTATATGGTACTTCACTACAAGAAACACATTGGATCTTTTAAAAGACTTAGTCAAAACAGTTCATATACTAATATGATAAGCATTCGTTCATGAAAAGGATACCAACACTAAAACCATCAGATTATTTGGATACTTAGCCAAAACAAACCCATCAGATTCTATGTATGCAAGACCATTGAATAAATTTTGGATTTAACCAAAAGCAATTCATGTTTCATGTATGCCTATCGATTTATGGAAGAGTACACATAAGACCAACGATTAACTTCTTAACCATAGGTTCATCCAAGTGAAGTCACCAGTTCATTACTCAAGTGGGGTTTATGGTATGCACACTAAGTAAGGCCATCATTACTTCAATTAAAAACAAGTCCATCACATTTAGAGAACTCCATTGTTTGTTTCTGTAAGAGAAAATCAGCAAGGTATATATTATACAAACCAACAATTCATTTACCATAATAGATATCAGTTCTATCTCTTTTTATGTCCTACAATTGTTTCATCATCTTCAAGTCCAAAATAGTCCATATTCATGAAAGAAGAGGATATACATACGAACAAAAGTTAGTTAACATCACAAAACCCACTTTGCATGTATGTAAAAAAGTTTATAAAGGATCACCATCCATCATATCAACTATGTTTTATGTATGGTCTATATGAAGCAAGTTAGGAGCAAGCTAGAAAATGGGATCAACGTTATATAACTTGCAACTATATAGGTGATGAAGTTCCAAACAACAAGGTATCTCAAAGAGAGAAGACGAAACCCTAACTTGCACATACAAGATCCAAAACAGCTCCTTCCTCAAGATCAAGATGAACTAGGGAAAAGGGAGAAGAAAAGAAGATCTTCAACTGCATGCATAACTTCTCTTCGAAAGAAAATTGGGTTTCATCCAAGGAAGAAGAAAGGAGATAAAGCAGAACAAGAAATGAGATAGAGATGAAAAACTTAGTTGGTTAGGTCAAGAGCTAAGATAGAAACCATAGAGTTTCTTCATCAAAACCCTAAAGAAACACGCATGCAAGCTACACCCAAACTTTAGCTTCCAAGAGCTTCTCCTTCTCCACCAAGTAAGGGATTGAGCATCCCAAACAACAACAAGAAGAAGATAGTGCAAAAGGTTTGTTTGGGAGGAAGGAAACAATCGAATCTTTTAAAGACTTATTCAAAAAAGTTCATATACTAATATGATACCCATCGGTTCATGAAAAACATACAACAGTAAAGCCATCAGATTATTTGGATACTTAGCCTAAATAAATCCATTAGATTCTATGTATGAAAGACCATAAAATCATTTTAGTACTTCACCAAAATAAGTCCATGATTCTAGTATGCCCATTGGTTTATGAAAGAGAACACATAAGACCAATGATTGATTTCTTAACCCTACGTTCGTTCAAGTGAAGTCATCAGTTTATTACTCAAGTTGGCTTTATGGTATGCACACTAAGTAAGGCCATCATTACTTTCCTTTAACAAGTCCACCGTATATATGTTATCATAGAACACCATCTTTTGTTTCACTTAACTAGAAAATCATCAAGTTATATACTAGACAAACCACCGGCTCCTTTACCATAGAGATATCAATTCTTACTCTCTTTATGTCCTACCATTATTTCATCATCTTCAAGTCCAAAATGGTCCATATTCATGAAAGAAGAGGGTATATCCATTCAAACAAAATCTAGTTAACATCACACAAACCACTTTGTGTGTATGTAAAACAATTTACTAAGGGTCACCATCCATCATATCAACTATGTTTTAGGTATGATCTATATGAAGCAAGTTAAGAGCGAGCTAGAAAATGGCATGAAGATTATATAACTCGCCTCTAGATAGGTGATGAAGGTCCAAGTAGAAAGGTACCTCAAAGAGAGAACATGAAGCCCTAACTTGCACGTCCAAGCTCCAAAATAGCTCCTTCCTCAAGATCAAGATGAACTAGGGAAAAGAAAGAAGAAAAGGAGTTCTTCATCCAATGTGCATAACTTCTCTTCAAAAGATACTAGGGTTTCATACAAGGAATAAGAAAGGAGAGAGAGAATAGAAAGAAACAAGATAAAGATGAAGAACTTACTTGGTTAGGTTAAGAGCTAGGTTAGAAACCTTAGAGTTACTTCATCAAAACACTAAAACACCATGCATGCGAGCTCCACCCAAGCTTTGTCTTCCAAGAGCTTCTCCTTCTCCACCAAGAAAGGGTCAAGCCTCCCAAGCAGCAAGAAGAAGAAGAAGAGAGTATAAAAGGCTCATTTGGGTGAAAGGAGAGAGGTATATAAATCTTAGGATGAAAGAGAGAATTGAGTAGAGGTATCAAAACATGCATGTCATGTGTCAAAAAGCCAAAAAATGTCATAATTCATGCTTGTTGAACTTCCATCGGATCTTTGCAAGGTTTTCCATGGTTTGTTTCCTTAGAAAGATTATCAATATGTACAATTAGAGATCCCATCGGACCATTCATAGTGCCATCAGAAAACATGTCGATTCTTTCACTATACTTAGTCATTTTGCCAAAACTGACCACTCATCAGATCATGCACATCAACTAGGGTTTTCATTGGTTATAGGGCATTAAGAACAATCCATAGGACCTTTAAATATAAGGAGGACCCTTCAGATCTTTCCCCCTCAAGGTGATACCATCCAATCTTTCCCATACTTAGGTGAAACCCTAGATTTCCAACCTACCAAGGGGGGATCAACAAACCGATGGTGCATATAGGTATATAAGGATGCAACTATATCAAGCATCCATAAGAGTATTAAGAAGCACAGAATCATGAATGAAAATTATAGATAAAACCCTATAATTGGGTAAATTGCATAGAGGTCCATATAAGCACATAAATTACATAACTTTAGCAAACAATGTTTGACTTGGACCAAACTTGAAACTTAGCTTTATCAACTGATTTCAAAACTTATCTTAGGGTTTGATTAAGGAATTAAGCCCAATTAAGTTAATTAATCATGTTTATCAATAATATAAGGTCAGGGGTCTTACAACCATAAACCCCTAACAGGGATTTCTCCCTCAAAATCCTACTCAAACAAAGGTGGGTACTTCCTACGCATTTCATCCTATAACTCCCATGTGGCTTCATCCACACCAAGGTGATGCCAAAACACCTTCACTAAGGCTATATATTTATTCCTCAACTTTTGTATTCCCCTATCAAGGATCAACACAAGACATTCCACAAAAGACACATCTTCCTCCAACTCAACCTCTACTGGATTGATCGTTTGTTTTGTATCTAGGTGACACTTCTTGAACATGGAGACATGAAAGATATTGTGCAACTTGTGCAACTTAGGTGTAAGTCTAGCTTGTATGCCACCTTCCCAACACGTTCCAAGATATGGTATGGTCCCATAAACCTTGGATCCAACTTATCCTTCTTACCAAACCTTAGCAGACCCTTCCAAGGGGAAACCTTAAGATATACACGCTCTCCAACTTGGAACTCTAACAGTCTATGGAAATTATCAACATAAAACTTCTATTTGTCTTAGGCTACCTTCAACTACTACTTTCTCACCTTGATCTTCTCTATAGTCTATTTCACTAACTCAGAACCCAAAAGCTGATACTAGCCTACCTCATACTAGCAAAGAGGTAACTGGCAACGCCTTTTGTATAAAGCTTCATACGGTGCCAAATCTATGCTTCTCTAATAGTTGTTGTAGGAAAACTCAATTAAACTCATATTGACATCCCAACTACCAAGAAATGACTATACACATGCTCTTAGAATATCTTCCAACGTCTAAATGGTCCTCTATGACTGACCATTCAAATTCAGCTCCCTAAAACTTCCAGAGAAGGCAGGAAAGGGAGGAAGCAAGAGCGAGGTACTTTATTACTTAGTTTGGCTTTTATGGAAGCTTTAACAATTTACGGATTGTGGAAAGTGTTGATAAACCTCAGTTGCATACCCAAAGTTGTATGTAAACATTCCAAAACTGACTTGTAAACTTTGGACCTCTGTCAGATACGATGGTAAATGGGATGCTATGCAGAAAAAATGTTTCATCAACATATATTTGTGCTTTTCTATTGTATATGTCATCTTGATTGGAAAGAAGTGAGTTGACTTGGTCAACCAGTAAACTATCACTAAATGGAATCCTGACCTTTAATTTTCCTAGGAAGACAAACAACAAAATCCATGGTGATATGATCTCATTTCCACTACGATATTGGAAAAGGTTACAAAGTCCTTGCAGGCTTCTGATGCTCTACCTTGACCTACTGACAAATTGAACACTTAGCAACGAACTCCACTGCATCATGCTCAAGACCTAGCCACCAATATAGATCTATAGGTATGCATCGCATACATCAAGGAATGTGCCTCCTCAAGCACCATCTTCCTCAGGCCATCAACATATAAAACCATTTTTCTATTGTGAAAACACACTATCCCCATCATCTATCTCATGGAAACAATATTTCTTCCTACTCCCAACTCTAACTTGATATTATGTATCACGATATCATCTATCTGTGCATCTCTAATATGCTGCATCAACATAGGCATAACCTGCAACTTTTCTAAGAACCCTGCCAATAGATATACTTCCAACTGTACATTCATCTAGCGAAGTGATGGAGTTCCAAATGTCACACCAACAAAATCGTAATAGAATAACTCCTAGGTTTAATCAAAAGTAGTGTACTAATTACCCACTCCATATGAGTGGAAACTTTATTGCATTATACTTTAGGATCAAACCCAAAGGGAAAACTTTTTAAGTGATATATATATTCAGAAGCATTAAGAGCAATATTTTTCACTGAGATTTTTATTGATTGATTAAACTAATTTGTTACCAGTAGCAACAAATATTAAATAAGTAAACAAATGATAATAAAAAAGAATAGGGAATGGGGTTTCTCTGGCAAAGTCTGCATAATTATTATAACAAGATCTAACTCCTTAATAGAAATTTACTAAATAGAGGCTTAACTACTACACCCTCATGGGATACAAGTCATTACTTGGACTAAACTCCCTTGGAACCAACCAAACTCGATACCCAAGTTCCTAGTTCCTTCTAATTGAACTCCCTCACTACTGCCAACCATCCTCAACATGATAGCAGATCATAACCCAATCACCTCACTATCCATTGCTGACACCTCTAGGGGATAAAAAAAAATCATCCTGGAGTTCTAATCATGCTCACAGAAACTTGCATATCCATGATTATAACATACATGCAAAGCAAGTTGTCAATTTGCAAGTCAAGGAAATAAGAAGAATGATACTTTATTTAGAAATAGTACATGATAGGATAAAATATGGGTTATTGGGACTAGTCCCTATATCTTGAAACAAAATTCTACTTTCTCATGGTGAGAGACAACTGTGGAAAGATGGAAAGAATAATAGAGGGGGGCATGATTCCTAGTGTAGGAAGACAAATCTCTCCACTGTGGCAGCCACCTCCTCGCTCCTCGCTAGGGTTTTTGATGTGTAATGTGGCTTCTAATCACCAATCACAGACCCTTTAGAATGGATGATAAGGGCTACCTTTTATAGATACATTCCTTGCTATTGAAACCCTAATGTTGAATACTCGTGGTTGAAGGTAGCTAACTACATGGCCGTACTCAGTTCAACATGTGAATCGCATGGGTTACTCAATTTAGACCTCATGTCTGGTTCTCTAGAAAACCTGCATGGATTGAACCAGATCAGGCTAAATGCTAGGAATGTGTGTTAGAACTAAAGAATCTGGAAGACTCAGGGTAGAGAGAGCATATTGATTCGGGCAAGTGGAGAAGCCAATCGCTTGATTGGGTGGTTGGAAGGTGAACAACGGAAAGTTTTACAGGGCTTTCCTTCCCTTGAGGCGTAGCATCCTAAGGGCTTAATCGTTCATGTAGGCATTGATGTATCTTTTTGACTGGTTCTGCATAAAAAATATATAAAGTGCATTAAAGTTCAAGAAAGAAGAGATAATTACATTTAAGTGAATTATAAATCTAAAACTAGGAAATAGAAACACAACAACCCCTAAAAAGTGAGTCAAATAGTATACAAAGATAGGTATAAATATACTCATCAAACTACCCCTGATTTAATCCTTTTCTCATCCCGATTAAAGCAAAATAAATAGAAGGTCAACAATTTATACTAGGATCTAGGCATTCCTCTCCCAAGTGAGCATACTTTATGGTCCCCTTCTACATAACACGATCAAGCGACCCTAGTCCTTTGGGGCCTCGTAGTCGCACTTAGATGTCCCCTGATTGGATCTTGTTTATCTATTTTCCATACTTCAGAACTTGTGACGAACTGATTTCATCTGAATAATACTTCTGATTTGTCTACACAAATAGAAGGGAGCACAAGTCAAGGTTGTTTTGGCTATTTTTGGGAGATTTTTTATAAGTCCCCTAGGCATAAAAATTTGGATGAAAGTGGAGAAATACATAGAAAAAAATCATTTCCATGGTCTCTCCTCTATTTGATGCGAGACCTTGTTTGGGATTTAGTTGTTTTATTTGTATCTCCTCTATTCGACTCAAGACTTTTGTTTGGTTGCAATTACATTGACCGCATATTTTCTTTTGGGCTCATTTGCCTCTTTTATTTATGCCAACTCTGTAGACAAAAATAAAAAAGGAGGTATATTTTATGGAAGGGATGCCACCCCAGACTTAGAGTTTGGCATATCGTGGGAAATGATTTTTTCCTTTTTTTTTTCTTTCTGGATGGCGAGGAGATAAGTAATGATAGAACATGAGTGGGAACAAGAGATATACTTGTGCTTCTTTAGTTTATTATTGCATTGGAATCAGGTCATCATATTATAATAGTTAATTCAGTTAATGTAGGGTAGAGAAGTGTCTATGAATTTTCTTACAAGTCATATCGAAGGCGCGTTTAGCTTGATATTTCTTACTCATTCTACTTATAGTCATTTCCAAGGGGAAAGAATGCTCAATTTTTGTTATTTAGGATCAGATTTGTTCAACACATGTTTGTTCCTTAAAATTTTCTTTTGCACAGGTTAACTTCAAGAAAAAAGGGAATAGTTCATTCATATATTTCAATATTTTCATACATAAAAATGGACAACTAGATAAAGGCCACAACTCACACAAAAAAATGGAAAACAAGACAGATGCATATAAAGGATAGAGAAAAAAGGTTTGAGGATGAGAAAGGGAAAGGTTAAAGTTGAGGTGGTGGAGACGATGTACCACGCACCCTCCACCCCCAACTTCAAAGTTCTACCCATCCTCGGGAACATAGAAGTTAGAGATGGAGGGGATTTGATATGGAGGGTGGTGGGGTTGGAAACAGAGGAAGTAGACATCCAAGAGAATAGAATAGAAACCCTAAAAATCAGTTCCTCTCCTACTAGTGATGCCCTCGCTAGGGTGCCTTCATGGCCACCAGTTTCCATGATCATCATTTGGTGGGGGTCAGGGTGGTTGCGACCACATGCCCCATTCTCGATAGCCTACATCTAGCTAGTGACTTATCTCCAAGGTGATGGCTTGCTGGTCATAAATCCAATTGATCAATGGATCTGGATTGGCCGGTGGAAGGCCATGTTAGTGCGTCAGGTGTCTGAATCAATTTGTCTAAGGTATAAGTTCCTTGGGAGTATCAATCTCAGTCAGATGGTATCTTATTGGTCACTGAAGGGCCATGATTTGAATGGTGAATCCCACCATTGAGGTTGTTGTTCGGAGATTCAGTTGGTGGTGTCACAAGAGAGTGGCCAAGTGTGCACAATAGAATGGTCATTGTGAAGAAGATGTCAGATCATCTAAGCCCTGCACCTCATCCCTTTTATAATTGCAAAGAAGAGACATAAGGGATACCCAACAAGTTTGCAGTTACAAACCATGCATGTGTTACCCCTATTCTGTAGAGATTGCATGTCACTCATATCAAGATTGTGGCATCCAACTCATAAAAACAAAATTAACTTAAGCGGAAGCGAATCATTTGCAGCGGATTACTGAAAATCACTAAAAATTTAAAACCTTTTTCAGAGAGACCCAAACATAGGAAAACTCTTTCAACAAGAACCAATGTATTACATTTACATCACGGTTCATACGTAAATATCTTATACCATATCTTCTCGAGGGTTACAACATCAACTGCCTTGTTAAAAGCTAAACACAGACAACATAATAACCTCGAGGCATCAAGTCAAAATCTCAAAACGATACATTAAAAGCACTAAGTACTAACTCCGAGGACCTGAGAGTACAGAGACGACACATAGGACTTCTATCTATAAAACACGACAGACAGCACACTCAACCTGAGTTGTCACTGCTGTCCCTATTGCTGCTGATGTTCTTCCTCTGCAAGATATTCTCAGACTCTTTCGCACTAGTCCACCTAAAAATGTTGGTTCCCATGGGGGTGAGACAATTGAAAATTGCCCCAGCGAGAGATATAACTCTCCGCCAGAAACATCATTATTGTAGTTTAATTAATATCAAACTGAGCAGAGGATAGGCAGTTTAGATCATTCTCATCTTTTAAAGTATTAAACCTATCTATGATTGAACAATAATTCATCCATTCTCTTTATAAGGAAAAGAAAGAACATGTATAACATTTATCTACCATACATTTTCAACATCTCAAGCTTTGCTCATATCATTCATTATTCTGATGTGTCACCCATGATTCGTTCTTGTTTCTATTTGTTGGCCTTAGCCAATCTGCTAAACATGTATTCACTTATGCCAGACATGTGATTATATATATCATCATGTCTTATTCAAGCATCAAACTATATCAATCAGGTATAAATGTTTCAGGCATTGGACTATACCAATCCTGATTACACAGCCAGGCATTGGACTTTAACCAACCCTAATTACAGGCATTAAGCCTCTGCCAGGTATTTCTAATTATAGAGGCATCGATAGCACGCGAAACATAACTATCAACATGAGATATCTAGCATCATGATTATAATCAACAGTAGCAGTAAGATATCAACATAAGCATGACTATTGTATGTACACATTTACAGTCTTATGCATATCCACAACATAAGTATAATTACTATCTCTTAGTTGCACTAAGCATCATATTTATGTAAAGAGAACAAACAAGGGTTATCATCCAATGTGAAGCGTCATGTATAACCCTAAACAGATATGCTATACGGATGTATTACATCTTTTATTATGCCCTGGGGAATTTGAATCGTACCATTCAAAGTCCAACCGACCCCTGCGAAGGGCTATTCGGTTCCATACAAGATCTAGGAGTGCCGGTATCCTAAGATCTCTTCCCATCGGTCAGTACGAGTAAACTGCAGTGACATACCAGTCAAACTGCCAACAGTGACATATTGTCAACTGATAATACTAGTCTGTACTTGGTACAAGTTACGACACTAGAAAACAGGGTATACAAAACCCTCTAATCCGAGGTACAACCGCAGCTGTCCTCAATCACATCAAATATTTGAGGCATGACCATAGCCATCCTCCATAACCTGCAATTGTGGATGACAAGTATAAATATCCTCAACCTGCCACCCCCACATATTCAACAATATGCGCTCTGAGTTTCCCTTAGGAATACTCATTTCACCATCCAGCAAGTTCTGACACTGAAGATGGTTCTACGGCACAGGGCACTACATGATTAGAGTTGCACTTGATTAGTTATGCCAATTGGGTGAATTAAGGCTGCATCAAACAAGTGGACATACAAACCCTAATTCACTTCTAGAAAGCATATATATATTAAAACTTGAAAACATATAAAACATATGAAACATAATTTCTCATCTCATCATCACATGGTAATATTCACTTGCCATTCATGAGACTACACCAATCATCATATTATCACAGGATATAAATCCTTTTCACAATATCACAGGGTATCAACCCTTATCAACATAAGAGGAATACACCTCATTCAGGGCTCAACCATGCCCAAAGGTCATTAAGACCATCATACTATCACAAGATAAAATTCCTTTTCACAATAACATAAGGAATCAACCCTTATCAACACAAGAGGATTACACCTCATTCAGGGCTCAATCATGCCCATGAAACATCTTGTTACCTCTTACTAGGTAACGTCTAACCATATGGCTCACAAGGCCATTAAACATCTTGTCACCTCTCACTAGGCAACAATGACATATTAACTCATGTAATATAATAGTAACACCACTATTTCCTCCATAGGGTTAGGGTTTACTATTCACATCAATTAGGGTTTCATGTTCATTTTATCAATCCAACCCTAATATATTGTTCCATGCATCTAGGAGCATCCATCGGCATTCCAAGTATTTAATATTCTTATCATTTATCATTAAATGATCATCAACACATGGTATGCGTTTATCTCTCATCCTTATCATGATATGATTACATCATACTCATTTTAGCTTACTTATCAAGTATGTTAAACTCATTACATTTCATTGTAACAATTTACATAACACTCTCTGTGTGTATCTTATCCAAAAATATTGGATTTGATATGCATCAAGGTATATCAACCCTGAAATGCTAAATGTGATATCTATCATGTCTCAATATATCACTTCCCTCATCACTTCTATCTTACTTGAATTTATTAACTTATCTTATAATAAGAAATCTCACATCTTAATACTTTCATCCACTAACCTATCACCTTTACCATGATGTGCATAGATCACACACAAGGATTGTCCAACTATCTTCAATGATATGAACTTATCTCAAGTTAAGGCATTGCTTATTATAAGGTTGCCTACAATCAACCACTTGAGATATTTCATCGTTATAGGGTATTACCCATTTTTTCATCATTAAGGTTTACTCATATCATTACCCAGACATTAGGGTTATGATTTATCATCATTTTGCCCATGATTAGAATTCCATGCACTATAGCCCAAATTTAGGGTTTCACATAGCTTTACTCTGTGTTAGGTTTAAGGTTTCATATGACATCTCCCTCAATTAGGGTTTCACATGGAATCATCCTCAATTAGGGTTTCTCATGGAATCACCCTCAATTAGGGTTTCACTAATCATCCCAATTAGGGTTTCATTTAACTACCCATAAATTAGGGATTCATTATTCATCCATTTAGGGTTTGGCATTTCATTACCTTAAATTAGAGTTACCCAAGTCATTACCCTTAATTAGGGTTACACTATTACCCTTAATTAGGGTTACACTATTACCTTAGATTAGGGTTTCACTCAGAATTTCCCTAAATCAGGGTCAGGGTTCATTAACCTTCTCAATTAGGGTTTCTTGATCTCTTTACCAAGGATCATACCCTAAATCACCATATGAATCATACTCATGTATGAATTCATTTCTATCATTCTCTCCACTTAATTTGGTTACATCAACCATCCGATCAAATACAAACAACTACGATTGACATAGTATACTAAGTTATTGCTGCCATAAACAATTAGGGTTTGCATTTTAGGGATCATTCACAATTGAAACCATTAAGATCAAACCAATTGAACCCATTGGATCAATATCTAATTACATCAGCATATTTCCTCAAACGGTCAACCATTGCAAATGGTTAACCACTCCAAACGGTTTGAAACTGTTTGGTTTCAATCAATTTGTTGAAATCGTTTAACCAATTTCATTGAAACCGATTGGTCCCAAATTTTGAAATTGTTTGCCTAAGATATTAATTGAGGTGTGTGCTTGTGATGACATCATCATCTTCAAGCTACAAACCCACGAAATTTTCTGTGATTTCCATGGTGGTTTCATCAATCAACCAAAATAAATTTCGGAAATGAAGAAAGCATCAACATTTGATAAGGAATTGAATGTAATAACAATATTAAGGGTTCAAGTTATAAAACCCGCCTCCAATTGAGCTTCAAAGCTCCAAGCTCATGCCAAAAATGGTGGATGAAGTTTTTGCAACTCCCCCTAGGCTCGTCCCCAAGCTTTTGGATGAAAAAGTTGGCTAGGTTTGAAGAGGAGATCGAAATAAGAAGAAATCAATGATTTATTTTTTATTTCCACCATGGAATCAAGGAGAACGAAGGTCAAGGACCTTACCAACAGGTTGGGGTCGTCCTCCTACTCCTCCACAGCTCCTTAGTCGTTTTCCAAGCAAGGGGAAAGAAAAGAATCCGAAATAGCCTTTGTTTTGGCTTGGTAAAGGTACTTTTATAAGAAATTCCATGAGAGAGAAAATGCCTTATAAAATGCATTTAATTCCAAAATTGGTGCCGCCTCTTCCCCCTTTCATTCCTTGGATACGAGGATATCCCATTTGCCTCTTATTCCTCTCAATTATCCTCAATTTAAAGAAAATCAAATTAAGCACCTTAGATCATATTATAATAATATCCCAATTTGAGTGGATATTACTTTTCTTTATAATAATGGTGAGTGGGTTATCCACTTGCTTGAGATATTTTCGTGGCCTAGCAAAGGCACAAAAGGTGTTCACACTTGAGCAAATTCAACCATCTCGTTTTTGGTTGAAGGCCCTTCAATTATTATATTTTTTTTTGCACGAAATTGAATTAGGGTTTCAATTATGATTAAATCTTGATTATTTTAATATCAAGATTCTCTCTCTTCCAAATTAATTCAAATGAGGCATCCCTCTCATTTTATTTACTCTACTTGATGCCAAGAAATATTAGGGACCTAATTGAAGTGGTAATTTACATATTACACCTTGGGTTTTGGGTAAATTGCACATTACACCAAAACTAGGTTTTCATGCACATACATTGCTTTATCAGCTCTTTCTTGGTATTTAGGCTTCCATAAGCCATACCTCAGCATCATATTTACTCTCATGATGCTTCAACACATGAGTAACATATTATCATGCACAATTTTCACTTAAACCCCTCAACTTGGGTAATTTTCACTTTAGTCCAAAACAGGCAAAACATTGATTTCAAAAATGTTCAAAAAGGACTAGAATTGCAACATAAGTTCCTCTTGAGCCCTAATTACTTTTCACAAGATGAGATTAAAAATTTAATCACTTTTCTTAATCAAAACACCTAGGGTTAAAGTATAACCCAGGTCAGGGATGTTACAAATTATAAACCCCTAACAAGGATTTTGTCCTCGAAATCCAGATAAAGGAAGACAGATGTATTTTATTCATCATACTATCTAGTCTTCACAAATCATCTCCTTATTATAGAGACACCATAAAACTTTGATCACCACCAAATGTTTCCATACAATATTCTCATAGAATCAACACACAAGGCACATGCCCCACTGTCCCTCATCATTGACTATAGAGTCAACTTTGTGTCAAATAACACTTTTTTTATTCAGAGAAGCATCATACATTCATTATTAGTATCATGTTTATGCAGAGCATAAACCCCTAACATATGATGTTCATATTATTTTATATAATCAGACTAATTTCATAGTTGACCACTCCAGGTAGCCAACCTAACCCATCTAATAACTCTCAGATACCAGAATCTTTCACCTTGGTATCTATAACATGTGTTGGAAACACATCATATATATCTCTTCCTTTCATCTTGGAACATTAATTGTTTCATATGTCCTCATCTTGGGACCAAAGTCCAAGATAACTGATACTTTTCTAAGTATCCATCACATGAACACATTTATCTTATGCACATCAAGTGTCCTAAGACCCACTTGATTGACATGCCTCTGAAAGGAAAGAAAACAAGGATTCATATTCCTCTTATTAATTTGTGTATTTTCAACTATTCATGAACCATTTACTCTTTATCTCATCCTAGGTTCCTTGCCTTTAGCATTGAAATTTGTAAGGATGATTGCATGTCATTATCCCTTTCTTTATTATTATCTAGCATGTTTATGATTATCTCATGATCTCATCACATTTCCCATTTCCTTATTATGGGAAAGATCTTTATTATGTTGGCATCATTATTGAATAGGGTTCATCTCCCTCATTGTTATTCTTATCTTATGAGGAGTACACTTTTAGTTCCTCATACAACATACTCATCTTAGATTATCTCATATTTCTCTTTCTTATGCATGGGATATGAAACATTTATTCATTCCATATTTCTGATTTCATGATACTCATTAGATTGTCTCAGAATGACTACTTGATCAGAGCAATCAAAAAGACAACAATCTAAGAGTTTCCATACCCACTTTATCATCAATAGTTGTATACCTGGCCAGGGTATATAAATACTGAGATTAAGTGGTATGCACTTTGTATACTATCATATTTCTTCTTTTCATATTATCACAAGCATAAGACTTAACATCCCTGAATTTCATTCAGGCATCTCTTCTATACCTCATCATTTCTCAAGGAGATAAGAACAACATAAAACATTTGTGATGTTTTACTATGCAAAACATAGGTCCTCGTAGGACTAATCAAGGAGAGTTCAATTAATTCCTTTCTCAATTAATCCAGGAATTCATAAAATGACATATTTGAATAACATTATCTTGTCTAACTTGTCATAATTCATGGATTATTCACTGTCTCAGGCTAACTCTGCCTCAAAGATTGATTCAACAGACTAAGGTTGAGCACAGACTCAATTTAAGTCCAGAAATTCATCATTTCCTTTTGCTTCAACCTGCAGATGCTGATTACAAATCATGTTGATATCTAAAACATCATCATTGGCGTTGGTAATCTGGGTTACAGTGCCAATGCTTGATCCACTATATACATTACTGTTGTCCTAAATTCTCTAACAGTAATACTTAAAGAAAGATTTTCTTATCATAGATGGATCAACTAGGAGATTCTCAGGCAATTGTCTCTCTCTTACCTGCTCCCATGCACCTCTTCTTGGTGCAACATTGCTGCTCTCAGCAGCAATCTCCTCATGTGACCCAGTCATCTTTAAGTTCTTCTTCTCTTATATGAGTAGAAGACATTATCAGATACACTGGATGATACCAGAACAAACTCTACTACCTTAGTCCTATGTCTCTGTAGACTCAGTGAACCTAGAGCTCTGATACCACTAAATTGTGGCATCCAACTCACAAAAACAAAATTAACTTAAGCGGAAGCGAATCATTTGCAGCGGATTACTGAAAATCACTAAAAATTTTAAACCTTTTTCAGAGAGACCCAAACATAGGAAAACTCTTTCAACAAGAACCAATGTATTACATTTACATCATGGTTCATAAGTAAATATCTTATACCATATCTTCTCGAGGGTTACAACATCAACTGCCTTGTTAAAAGCTAAACACAGACAACATAATAACCTCGAGGCATCAAGTCAAAATCTCAAAACGATACATTAAAAGCACTAAGTACTAACTCCGAGGACCTGAGAGTACAGAGACGAAACATATGAATTCTATCTACAAAATACGACAGACAGCACACTCAACCTGAGTTGTCACTGTTGTCCCTGTTGCTGCTAATGTTCTTCCTCTGCAAGATATTCTCAGACTCTTTCACACTCGTCCACCTAAAAATGTTGGTTCCCACGGGGGTGAGACAATTGAAAATTGCCCCAGCGAGAGATATAACTCTCCTCCAGAAACATCATTATTGTAGTTTAATTAATATCAAACTGAGCAAAGGATAGGCAGTTTAGATCATTCTCATCTTTTAAAGTATTAAACCTATCTATGATTGAACAGTAATTCATCTATTCTCTTTATAAGGAAATGAAAGAACATGTATAACATTTATCTACCATACATTTTCAACATCTCAAGCTTTGCTCATATCATTCATTATTCTGATGTGTCACCCATGATTTGTTCTTGTTTCTATTTGTTGGCCTTAGCCAATCTGCTAAACAGGTATTCACTTATGCCAGACATGTGATTATATATATATATCATCATGTCTTATTCAAGCATTAAACTATATCAATCAGGTATAAATGTTTCAGGCATTGGACTATACCAATCCTGATTACACAGCCAGGCATTGGACTTTAACCAACCCTAATTACAGGCATTAAGCCTCTGCCAGGTATTTCTAATTATAAAGGCATCGATATCATGCGAAACATAACTATCAACATGAGATATCTAGCATCATGATTATAATCAACAGTAGCAGTAAGATTTCAACATAAGCATGACTATTGTATGTACAAATTTATAGTCTTATGCATATCCACAACATAATTATAATTACTATCTCTTAGTTGCACTAAGCATCATCTTTATGTAAAGAGAACAAACAAGGGTTATCATCCAATGTGAAGTGTCATGTATAACCCTAAACAGATATGCTATACGGCTGTATTACATCTTTTATTATGCCCTGGGGAATTTGAATTGTACCATTCAAAGTCCAACCGACCCCTACGAAGGGCTATTCAGTTCCGTACAAGATCTAGGAGTTCCAGTATCCTAAGATCTCTTCCCCTCGGTCAGAATGAGTAAACTGCAGTGACATACCAGTCAAACTGCCAACAGTGACATATAGTTAACTGATAACACTAGTCCGTACTTGGTACAAATTACGACACTAGAAAATAGGGTATACAAAACCCTCTAATCCGAGGTACAACCGCAGTTGTCCTAAATCACATCAAATATTTGAGGCAAGACCATAGCCATCCTCCATAACATGCAATTGTGGATGACAAGTATATACATCCTCAACCTGCCACCCCCACATATTCAACAATATGCGCTCTGAGTTTCCCTTAGGAATACTCGTTTCACCATCCAGCAAGTTCTAACACTGAAGATGGTTCTACGGCACAGGGCACTACATGATTAGAGTTGCACTTGATTAGTTATGCCAATTGGGTGAATTAAGGCTGCATCAAACAAGTGGACATGCAAACCCTAATTCACTTCTAGAAAGCATATAAATATCAAAACTTGAAAAGATATAAAACATATGAAACATAATTTCTCATCTCATCATCACATGGTAATATTCATTTTCCATTCATGAGACTACACCAATCATCATATTATCACAGGATATAAATCCTTTTCACAATATCACAGGGTATCAACCCTTATCAACATAAGAGGAATACACCTCATTCAGGGCTCAACCATGCCCAAAGGTCATTAAGACCATCATACTATCACAGGATATAAATCCATTTCACAATAACACAGGGAATCAACCCTTATCAACACAATAGGATTACACCTCATTCAGGGCTCAATCATGCCCATGAAACATCTTGTTACCTCTTACTAGGTAACATCTAACCATATGGCTCACAAGGCCATTAAACATCTTGTCACCTCTCACTAGGCAACAATGACATATTAACTCATGTAATATAATAGTAACACCACTATTTCCTCCATAGGGTTAGGGTTTACTATTCACATCAATTAGGGTTTCATGTTCATTTTATCAATCCAACCCTAATATATTGTTCCATGCATCTAGGAGCATACATCGGCATTCCAAGTATTTAATATTCTTGTCATTTATCATTAATCAACACAAGGTATGAGTTTATCTCTCATCCTTATCATGGTATGATTACATCATTCTCATTTTAGCTTACTTATCAAGTATGTTAAACTCATTACATTTCATTGTAACAATTTACATAACACTCTCCTTGTGTATCTTATCCAAAAATATTGGATTTGAGATGCATCAAGGTATATCAACCCTGAAATGCTAAATGTGATATCTATCATGTCTCAATATATCACTTCCCTCATCACTTCTATCTTACTTGAATTTATTAACTTATCTTATAATAAGAAATCTCACATCTTAATACTTTCATCCACTAACCTATCACCTTTACCATGATGTGCATAGATCACACACAAGGATTGTCCAACTATCTTCAATGATATGAACTCATCTCAAGTTAAGGCATTGCTTATTATAAGGTTGCCTATAGTCAACCACTTGAGATATTTCATCGTTATAGGGTATTACCCATTATTTCATCATTAAGGTTTACTCATATCATTACCCAGACATTAGGGTTATGATTTATCATCATTTTGCCCATGATTAGAATTCCATGCACTATAGCCCAAATTTAGGGTTTCACATAGCTTTACTCTGTGTTAGGTTTAAGGTTTCATATGACATCTCCCTCAATTAGGGTTTCACATGGAATCATCCTCAATTAGGGTTTCTCATGGAATCACCCTCAATTAGGGTTTCACTAATCATCCCAATTAGGGTTTCATTCAACTACCCATAAATTAGGGATTCATTATTCATCCATTTAGGGTTTGGCATTTTATTACCTTAAATTAGAGTTACCCAAGTCATTACCCTTAATTAGGGTTACACTATTACCCTTAATTAGGGTTACACTATTACCTTAGATTAGGGTTTCACTCAGAATTTCCCTAAATCGGGGTTAGGGTTCATTAACCTTCTCAATTAGGGTTTCTTGATTTCTTTACCAAGGATCATACCCTAAATCACCATATGAATCATACTCATGTATGAATTCATTTCTATCATTCTCACCACTTAATTTGGTTACATCAACCATCCGATCAAATACAAACAACTACGATTGACATAGTATACTGAGTTATTACTGCCATAAACAATTAGGGTTTGCATTTTAGGGATCATTCACAATTGAAACCATTAAGATCAAACCAATTGAACCCATTCGATCAATATCCAATTACATCAGCATATTTCATCAAATGGTCAACCATTACAAATGGTTAACCACTCCAAACAGTTTGAAACTGTTTGGTTTCAATCAATTTGTTGAAATCGTTTAACCAATTTCATTAAAACAGATTGGTCCCAAATTTTGAAATTGTTTGCCTAAGATATTAATTGAGGTGTGTGCTTGTGATGACATCATCATCTTCAAGCTACAAACCCACCAAATTTTCTGTGATTTCCATGGTGGTTTCATCAATCAACCAAAATAAATTTCGAAAATGAAGAAAGCATCAACATTTGATAAGGAATTGAATGCAATAACAATATTAAGGGTTCAAGTTATAAAACCCGCCTCCAATTGAGCTTCAAAGCTCCAAGCTCACGCCAAAAATGGTGGATGAAGTTTTTGCAACTCCCCCTAGGCTCGTCCCCAAGCTTTTGGATGAAAAAGTTGGCTAGGTTTGAAGAGGAGATCGAAATAAGAAGAAATCAATGATTTATTTTTGATTTCCACCATGGAATCAAGGCGAACGAAGGTCAAGGACCTTACCAACAGGTTAAGGATGTCCTCCTGCTCCTCCACAGCTCCTTAGTCGTTTTTCCAAGCAAGGGGAAAGAAAAGAATCCGAATTAGCCTTTGTTTTGGCTTGGTAAAGGTACTTTTATAAGAAATTCCATGAGAGAGAAAATGCCTTACAAAAATGCATTTAATTCTAAAATTGGTGCCGCCTCTTCCCCCTTTCATTCCTTGGATACGAGGCTATCCCATTTGCCTCTTATTCCTCTCAATTATCCTCAATTTAAAGAAAAGCAAATTAAGCACCTTAGATCATATTATAATAATATCCCAATTTGAGTGGATATTACTTTTCTTTATAATAATGGTGAGTGGGTTATCCACTTTCTTGAGATATTTTCGTGGCCTAGAAAAGGCACAAAGGTGTTAACACTTGAGCAAATTCAACCATCTCGTTTTTGGTTGAAGGCCCTTCAATTATTATATTTGTTTTTGCACTAAATTGAATTAGGGTTTCAATTAGGATTAAATCTTGATTATTTTAATATCAAGATTCTCTCTCCTACAACTTAATTCAAATGAGGCGCCCCTCTCATTTTCTTTACTCTACTTGATGCCAAGAAACATTATGGACCTTATTGAAGTGGTGATTTACATATTACACCCTGGGTTTTGGGTAAATTGTACATTACACCAAAACTAGGTTTTCATGCACATACCTTTCTTTATCAGCTCTTTCTTGGTATTTAGGCTTCCATAAGCCATACCTCAGCATCATCTTTACTATCATGATGCTTCAACACATGAGGAACATATTATCATGAACAATTTGCACTTAAACCCCTCAACTTGGGTAATTTTCACTTTAGTCCAAAACAGGCAAAACATTGATTTCAACAATGTTCAAAAAGGACTAGAATTGCAACATAAGTCCCTCTTGAGCCCTAATTACTTTTCACAAGATGAGATTAAACATTTAATCACTTTTCTTAATCAAAACACCTAGGTTTAAAGTATAACCCAGGTCAGGGATGTTACAAAGATATTATGGAAGCAAATATTGATGAAATGATTAAGATAAAAGAGGCTACTATTTCCTAGAAATAATGCTTCTCATGAAAGAAAAAGGCATATTTATCAAAGAGAAAGAAATAATGTTACAATACCAATTTTTGGGTTCTTTTGGTGAGAAATGTAATTTCTCCTATTAACGATATTTGAACAAATAATGATATAATTTGTTTTGAATAAATAGATTTCGTCTACAATAGCCTTGTTGATTATTTTGTGGGCTTTATTGGCTATTGGGCCCAATAACAAGGAAAAGACAAAAGAAATTCCATTATTAAATGAGTAAATAAGAAAATGAGGAAAAGAAAGATGTAGAAACTTCTAGAAGATAAAGGAATGATATCCAAAGTTGGATTTCGTGCCTCTTGGGTTCCTTGGGTTCCAAGGAGTCCGAGTTGCAAAGATAATGCAACAAGAAAGAGAAAAGATCAATTAAATATTGCTTTATTAAGAAGAAAATATTGAAATACAAGAAACATGTGGAAATATGGATAATGGATTCATTTTGGACAATATTTCGTGTCTACATGGTTTCTAATAATAAAAGGAATCAAAACAAAGAAAATAAAAGATTTGGAGAGAGAAAATATAAGTTTAAAGCATAAATAAATGCCTTATAAGTCTTTGACTTGCAAATGAAGAAAAGGAGTTATTCCTTTTGTATTTTGGCTCCAAATTTGTAACATAAGTATATTAAGTCATAATAGACTTTCCCCTAAAATTTTATGGAAAAAGGATAAACAAGGAGAGAGTTATTGATTTTATGAGTTTGCATAAAGTGAAAGGGATAATCATTGATTTCTTTTAAATATCACAATGTTTGAAATGTGTGTGTGACACCACAGTTGTTAGATTCTAATCCAATGGTGACTGTGTTGTCATCTACCTCATGCCCAAACAGGAAAGTCAGAGCAGAATTTGTGAGCAAATAACTCGATTTCTCTCTCATCTAATACACGGGCAAGCATGGAAACTAGCCCATCGGCTTCGGGAGAAAGAAACGCACCCACCTACCCTAGGTTTTACCTAGTTTGGGGATCTCTAGAAGATTCGCCTAATTCATAAGTCCTAGACGGCTGCCTTTTGACCCCATGACTAAATAAATAGATGTGCATCCAATGCAAGGACACAAAAATCATCGTGAGACTTCGTCGAACTAGCAGACACCACCCCAGGGTCCAATTTCACCTCCTGATATCTCTTTTCCTCTTTTTCTTCTCCTCTAACCCCGTCGGCGAACCCTCTTCCCATTCTCCTGACTCGGGCCATTTCCAAAAGCAATTGGAAGTACCAGTGGCTTCGGTATGGTCGGGCATAGGCACCACCACCTTCGCACAGCTCCTTGAGGTCTAGAGCTAGAGGTCAACCCTCCAGTTGACCCAGCCGGGGGCCTGGTTTTCTATCAGAGAAGCCAATAGAGGTAGAAGAAGAAAGGGGGGAAATTACATCCCTACCCCCAGGTGTGAGTGGCCCAAGGTTGAGGGAGTAGGGGAAAAGACGAGACTCGACCCCAGAAATCGAATCTACATGGTAAAGGCAAAAAAAGGGGTTTAATGCTGACGTGGCTCCTTGCAATTAGCTAAAGGTAGTTTATCTTACAAAATTCATAACTATTTACTGACAGCTTTGATTAAGATGAATTATATATGAATCTTGCTAAAAAAACACGAGGAATACAAAAAATATATAATCAGACTCTATTTCTACTTTTAATTGGAACAATACCTAAAGTTGATAACTTTGATGATTTAAAGAGATCTAAGCCCTAGATCTTGGTTATGGATATAATTGATAGACTTAGTTGATACTAGTAATCAAAGTCTGACTTAATTACATAAATATGATGAAAGAGATCTCATAAGAGATATTTGTTCATAACTTGTGTAATTAGGGTTTCATGATTTTAAAAAGGATTAAAACCCCTAATTTAGGTAGTTATTAGACTTAATGAATCTAAATATGAGAATCAATCTAGAAGGCATGAAAATAGTGTTACTGGAATAGTTGTGGATAAATTCCCTTAATTTGGTAATTAGGGTTTCCTAGTGTATAAAAGTGAAATTAATGTGAATTTAGGGTTTGTTAACCCAGAAGATGTGAAACATAGTAATTAGGGTTCCTTTGAGTATTGAACTATAATTCTTTATTGAGTTGTCTATTCAAAAGAACTCAAACATGATAATTGGGCTTAATGATATTGACATAACCTAAAAGGATAAAGATAGTAGTTTTAGCGTAAAAGAGACATATTGGACTTAATTGACTTTTAATTGTGCATGTGATGTTGAAATTAGGGTTTGTGGACTAAAAGAACATTAAAAGTGATAAATTCATAATGAAAGCTAAAACCCTAAATGTTGGCCTAGAAATCCTAAGGTGGAATCCAAGTAGATCTTAAGAAGGTTTGGAATAAAACAATGATACATGTATGTTATGCATTAATTTTAGGATATTGATGATTGCTTGATTGATTGTTCCTCAATATTATTGCTTGGACTTCAAGTTGCTCTGGATCAGGTATTTGGTTACGCTTATGGATAATCACTTTAGTTTCATGGCGATTCCTGAACATTTTTATCAGTTGCCTGAAAATAACTACTTGGATGACTTTTATTTCATGCAACTATTAAGTGACTATGGTTATCACTATAAATATATATATATATATATAACTGGCTTAGATCTGGGTCCTCCTCTGTGGCTTTGCAAAGGCTAAAAAAAAGGGTAACCTAGAGCAAGGTCTAGGTTATCAAGAGTTAGGGATTGGGCTATCTACGTGTAGTGCCATGCAACTCTTTAGTGCACGATGAGTTAAGGAGTGGGCTACCTACAGGTAGTTCCATGTGACTCAACCCTAGAAATTGATTCATCTTTTAGGTAGGATCATGAGGGGTTTAATGGGGATCTACCATAAGGAAGGTAGGATCCAGGTCCACTACAAGGACAGCATAGATGATAGAATATGTGTGGATCGCGTAGTTATATTTAAAATGTAAAGTTGTTTGTTAAACTATAATTGATTGCAATATGTTGTTATGGTTAATTGCACGATTATTGTTTCCCCCACATACCAGCATAATTCATTTATGCTGACAGACATTTTGTTTGTCAGCATTTTAGGTTCAAGTGAAAAGAACAAATACTAAAGTGGCATATGTGGAATTAAATGGGAATTAAAGTTCAAAGGAGGATTAGTTAGAATAGACTCCAGATGTGGATAAAAGTAGATATCTAAGTTTTTGAAAAAGGTATGCAAAGTTAATTTTTTTATTACAGCCTTTTAGTTTAGTTTAGTAGAATTTGATAATTATTATTGAGTATTTGTTGAACCTTTGATCCAGAAATGAAGATAACGGCTCTGACCTCTTGGTATTCCTTAATTGGGGGTTACTGGGAGGAGGGGTCGTTACATTTGGTATCAGAGCATAGGTTCCTCATTTAATCTTTAATAATTATTAAATTTTACAAACTCTGTAGAACCCAAGGGAGTTATTAGAGGAATATCTGAAAGACAGAGGTGTCTAGAAAAGGATCACGTCTGGGGGCTGGCAAGATTTTCCTCTGTACCGCTAGTTGGAGTATGAGGACTCCTGGATTAGTGTGACTGTTTGGCTAATGTCTCAGGATTTGACTCGAAATAAGATACCTTTAGGACTCTCTCATCTTGTTCATCCCTTCTCCACTCAAATGTTTTTAAGGATTATAAGGATTAGGGTTTTCTCTCTTTTCCTCACCCTCTTGAGGTATGGGTAAGGTTGATAAGGTTTAAGGAATCCTCCACTAAATTAACAAAAACCATTTAAATAAGATTTCATGGACATAAGCTTAATAGATTAAGCGTAAAAGAATAGATACATGCTTAGGTCGTATGACATAAGTTGCCATGCCCTCAGGAGAGACCTGAGGCTAGACCTTCTTGTTAGGAGGATAAGTAAAGAGAGTTAGTCTTGGAGGTAGAGACCTCTATTATAAGTGGAGACCTAGCACATCCTCTGAGAATGATGTTAACCCTAACCCTAAATGAAGGTTAGAGAGAGAGATGGCATGACGAGTTAGATTTCATGGTAGACCACGTGTTTGGATGGACATGCCTTGGATGTCATATGAGCCATGAGAGGTTGGATGACCGAGTACCTTTGGCGACCCAACCCTAGGAAGGGTCGTGCATGTTAGAGTGAAAGATAGCTCCTTCATTGATGAGGTTAGAGAAGAACCTATGAAACCCCATGAGCTTATATGAGCATGGCATAGTAGGCACCCAGAATACGTCAGTAGTGCAAGCAGTAGGTCAAAACCCTGGCTAAGGGAGTATGTTGGATAGCTGATGAGATAAGCATAAGGAGCTGTGGATAACCTTGAGCAAACATAAGCGTGAACTTAGGATTCACCATGTAGAGGTATGCTTGTGAGCCTGATCCGTCTTCATGGAGAGAGGACCTTTAGTATAAGGTGGGTTGTGGAGTTAGATCTAGAGAGAGAGAGCAGGACGCAAGCAAGAAGGTTGGAAGCCTAGACTCTGAGATATGAGGAAAAGTGGGGAGTTGAGGATGATGTGACCTAAGTGGATGATATTGGTTGCCTCATGTTGATGATATCTTGGTTTCCATTAGAGGAACCAAACCCTGAAGAGAGGATGAAGCTGCTGGTACCTCTATACCTATGGTATAGATGAGAAGAAGAGTTCCTTAAACCATGAAGAGGTTTAGTAATAGGTTGTGAGGCCTTATACCTTATTGGTTGTCCTTGAGGAGGACTCCACTCTAAAGTGTTGTTCAAGCAGAAGGATCATGGGAAGTGCATGTCATACCCTGTACAGGCTTGGCTCGTGGTTAAAATTTGAGCAGGCAGTTGGACATCAGAAAAGTGAACCTAGGGTTACTAGGCCTAAGAGGGGAAGTGGTGTACTGATGCTCATGATGAGATTTGAGTTTCTATAGATTCGACCATGGTACTCCTCATGGTTAGAGGAGAGGGAACCCCTTAAGTTTAAAGGTATGTTTGATGAACCCCTCACAGCTAAGTAGATGACATGGGAAGGTATGATCGTGATCCAGTGTTAAGGATGAGAACAAGTATGACCCATCATGGTTTAGTAGGTGGTCAGCTTGTTCCTTAGTATCTAACTAGGGATAAGCATGCTCATGTGGATGTAAACCCTAGACATAAGGTTGTTTGTGACCTTATTGTCAAGAGTTTTAGTTTCCTCCCATCCTGGGAGAGGGACCCTTTGGTAGGGAGTATACCAGTTTTGTGGGTTTTGAGGAAACCTAAAGAGGTCTCATAGGATCTTGAGAAGCTAAGTGAAGAATACATGGTATGAGAATGAACCTGTAGACCCATACATAACCATCTCTAAGTGCATGTGGATGTGATACCATGAAGGTAACCGGTATGGGGCCTGACCAAGGTAGGCAGGTTGCCATGACCCCTATGAAAAGATGAAAATCATCCCATGAATGTAGAGAGAGATGATGAAGGCTTGGGTAAGGTTCTAAGCTAGACATGTACTATAATAGAATCCTAAGTCTATCCTAGGTTCAGGTAGGGATAAGACCGATGGAAGTAGGAGTTGCCTAATTCCCTAGTTGCACATGATCATAGGGTCGGGAGGTAACAACTATCATTGTTTGAGGGCCATGGATTAGGAGATTGATCACCTTCATGAACTCATGAGACTCAAAGGGCAGATGAGTAGGGCACTCTTTGGATGCACAAGGGAAGAGGGATGACCCTAAAAGTGGTGGCACCCAACAGACCTAGAGAAGACGACCAAGGAATGTGTGTGGACCCAAGTAGGTTCGAGACCAGTTTTTATGGAAGTAACTTTGATATCAAGATGATTGTGATGTAGAGGCTTAAGTTGCACATTTCAACTTAGATTTAAAGGTGTACTGGTAAGGTGGGATGTACCATCTTTACTCTTGGAACATGAAGAACTCTATATTTAGACTGCAGCCAAATGCTTATTTCCTCTTGTTATGGGAGTGAGAGATAGGACAATACACATGCCATACACCAAGGATAAAAGGTGATGTTAGTTGGAACGTTGCCATGAGGTATGAGGGTAGAGATGATAACATACCCTGGTGGAGTGAACGATACATGGGTGGTTTACAAACACTAAGAGGAATAATGTAGCTATCTTATGAGGATGTTGTTATCATGAGCTATGAGTTATACAAGGTTGAGTTCGAAAAACCAAGAGAATAAGCTCATATTTTTCTTGATGAAGATAGACTTAGAGATGAGATGAGATAATAAGTGGAATACATGGAGGTGTATGCCTTCAATGTTACCTAACACCTAAGGATGTGAAGTGGTAATGGATGCTCTGGAGGAGATACAGATGCCTAGTTTAGATGGAGGCTAGAAGAGGTTGATAGGATAACCCCCAGTTGGAAAAAGAGATAAGTTTGGCTAACACTCAAATGTAACAATATTGGTTGATCAAGTTAATGGTTGTTTGGTTAGCCATTCCAGGGTTTATCATGATAAAAGGATGGTTGCAGAACCTCAGATGCTCTTCTCTAGAGAAAAGGAGATGAAACCCCGACTAGAGTGGTTTAGGGTTTCTAAGGAACTAATCTTGAGGAATCATGACATGCAGGAGATCATGATACACCTTGGTACTACAAAGATAATAAGTGACAGTAGTACTTTGGATGCCTAAGATGAAGTTGCATGTGGTATGTTGCCATGCAATCTAGGAGGTGAAAGACAAACACCAGTAACCCAGTGTAATGATATAGAGGATAAAGAGTCCCTGAGAGGGAATGGGAGTTCATCACTATGGATGTTGTGGTAAGTCTCCCCTAGACCAAGGAGGGTCAAGATGCAATATGGGTTATGGTAGATCGCCTTACCTATATGACATGAGAAAGAAAGAGTATTGTCAAGGGACAGATCCGGTTTAACTACATATGAGAGAGATGGTTCAACTACACCACAATGCGAGTTCAAAAAGTTCTTGAGTATAACCTAAAGATACGCTTCCATAATGTGGAAGTAGATACATGAAGAACTCGATGTTAGTATAGTTTATCACCCTAGCTAATGGTTAGTATGATCCAAACTAGAGGGTCTGATGAGAGCATGTGTGCTCATTCAGGGTGATACATGGAGACAGTTATTGTCTTCGGTAAGATGTGATGATAACCACCATATCCAGTATCGGGATGTAAAGAAGCTCTACAAGGGAGGTTGTGTCAGTCACCACTTCATTAAGATGATGTTGGTGAAGGGACCTCGTGAAGGTCAAGAAAGGACCACAGTATGTGCAGATGAAGTCACTTTGATAATGAAATGGCTGAAAGGAGCCCAAGGATGACATGAGTTGTAAGGTGATGCAAAGTAGACTGACATGCAGTTCACTGTGGAGGAATATATGGCATGAAAATTTGACCCCTCTAAGTTATAGCTAAGAGATATGAGTCCTTGATGCATGGGTTCTTTTGACATGGTTTGGTGGAGAAGGTTAAATTTGCCCTTACCCCTCATCATAATGTGATGTGTGATGAGTTCCATATGTCCAATATAGAGCACTATGTGACGTACCCGGACCATGTGCGGAGCAATGAACCTAGTGAGCCTCAAGGGAGGCTGAAATGACCTGAGTCACCTGTAAGGTTTATAGATTCCAAGGTGAAAGAACTTAGAGAAATGAATATGTGATGATAAAGGTTCTTTGGAAGCACCATGGATAGGGAAAAGCCACATAGACATGTAAAAGTCTTATCCTTAATTGTTTGTTTGCCTGATGGAATTTTGAGGACAAAATTCCAATAAGAGGGGAAGGATGTTACAACCCCAATTTTTGGGTTCTTTTGGTGAGAAATGTAATTTCTCCTATTAAAGATATTTGAACAAATAATGATATAATTTTTTTTGAATAAATATATTTTGTCTACAATAGCCTTGTTGATTGTTTTGTGGGCTTTATTGGCTATTGGGCCCAATAACAAGGAAAAGACAAAAGAAATTCCATTATTAAATTAGTAAATAAGAACATGAGGAAAAGAAAGATGTAGAAACCTTTAGAAGATAAATGAATGATATCCAAAGTTGGATTTCATGCCTCTTGGGTTCCTTGGGTTCCAAGGAGTCTGAGTTGCAAAGATAATGCAATAAGAAAGAGAAAAGATCAATGAAATATTGTTTATTAAGAAGAAAATACTGAAATACAAGAAACATGTGGAAATATGGATAATGGATCCATCTTGGATAATATTTCGTGTCTACATGGTTTCTAATAATAAAAGGAATCAAAATAAAGAAAATAAAATATTTGGAGAGAGAAAATATAAGTTTAAGGCATAAATAAATGCCTTATAAGTCTTTGACTTGCAAACAAAGAAAAGGAGTTATTCCTTTTGTATTTTGGCTCCAAATTTGTAACATAAGTAGATTAAGTCATAATAGACTTTCCCCTAAAATTTTATGGAAAAAGGATAAATGGGGAGAGAGTTATTGATTTTATGAGTTTGCATAAAGTGAAAGGGATAATCATTGATTTCTTTTAAATATCACAATTTTTGAAATGTGTGTGTGACACCACAGCCATTGGATTCTAATCCAATGGTGATTGTGTTGTCATCTACCTCATGCCTAAATAGGAAAATCAGAGCGGTAGTTGTGAGAAAATAACTCAATTTCTCTCTCATCTAATACACGAGCAAGCATGGAAACTAGCCCATCGGCTTCGGGAGCAAGAAACGCACCCACCTACCCTAGGTTTTACCTAGTTTGGGGATCTCCAGAAGATTTACCTAATTCATAAGTCCTAGATGGGTGCCTTTTGACCCCATAACTATATAAATAGATGTGCATCTAATGAAAGGACACAAAAATCATCATGAGACTTCGTCGAACTAGCAGACACCACCCCAGGGTCCAATTTCATATCTCTTTTTCCCTTTTTCTTCTCCTCTAACCCCGTCGGCGAACCCCCTTCCCGTTCTCCTGACTTGGGCCATTTCCAGTAGCAATTGGAAGTACCGGTGTCTTTGGTATGGTTGGGTGTAGGCACCACCGCCTTCGCACGGCTCCTCGAGGTCTAGAGCTCGAGGTTAACCCTCCATTCGACCCAGCCGGGGGCCTGGTTTGTGATCAAAGCGGCCTACATAGGTAGAATAAGAAAGGGGGAAATTACATCCCTACCCCCAGGTGCGAGCGGACCAAGGTTGAGGGAGTAGGGGCAAAGACGAGATTCGACCCCAGAAATCGGATCTGCGTGGTAAAGGCAAAAAAAAGGGTTTAATGCTGATGTGGCTCCTTGCAATTGGCTAAAGGTAGTTTATCTAAAAAATTCATAACTACTTACTGACAGCTCTGATTAATATGAATTATATATGAATCTTTCTCAAAAAACACGAGGATTACAATAAAAATATAATCAGACTCTATTTTTTCTTTTAATTGGAAAAGTACCTAAAGTTGATAACTTTGATGCTTTAAAGAGATCTAAGCCCTAGATCTTGGTTATGGATATAATTGATAGACTTAGTTGATACTAGTAATCAAAGTTTGACTTAATTACATAAATATGATGAAAGAGATTTAATAAGAGATATTTGTTCATAACTTGTGTAATTAGGGTTTCATGATTTTAAAAAGTATTAAAAACCCTAATTTAGGTAGTTATGAGATTTAATGAATCTAAATATGAGAATCAATCTAGAAGGCATAAAAATAGTGTTACTGGAATAGTTGTGTATAAATACCCTTAATTTGGTAATTAGGGTTTCCTAGTGTATAAAAGTGGAATTAATGTGAATTTAGGGTTTGCTAACCCAGAAGATGTGAAACATAGTAATTAGGGTTCCTTTGAGTATTGAACTATAATTATTTATTGAGTTGTCTATTCAAAAGAACTCAAACATGATAATTGGGCTTAATGATATTGACATAACCTAAAAGGATAAAGATAGTAGTTTTAGTGTAAAAGAGACATATTGGACTTAATTGACTTTTAATTGTGCCTATGATGTTGAAATTAGGGTTTGTGGACTAAAAGAACATTAAAAGTGATAAATTCATAATGAAAGTTAAAACCCTAAAATTTGGCCTAGAAATCCTAAGGTGGAATCCAAGTAGATCTTGAGAAGGTTTGGAATAAAACAATGACACTTGGATGTTATGCATTAATTTCAGGATATTGATGATTGCTTGATTTATTGTTCCTAAATATTATTGCTTGGACTTCAAGTTGCTCTGGATCAGGTATGTGGTTACGCTTATGGATAATCGTTTTAGTTTCATGGCGATTCCCAAATATTTTTATCGGTTGCCTAAAAATAACTGCTTGGATGACTTTTATTTCATGCAACTATAAAGTGACTATGATTATCACTATAAATATATATAACTGGCTTAGATTTGGGTCCTCCTCTGTGGCTTTGCAAAGGCTAAAAAAAGGGTAACCTAGAGCAAGGTCTAGGTTATCAAGAGTTAGGGATTGGGCTACCTATGTGTAGTGCCATGTAACTCTTTAGCGCACCATGAGTTAAGGAGTGGGCGACCTACAGGTAGTGCCATGTGACTCAACCCTAGAAATTGATTCACCTGTTAGGTAGGATCATGAGGGGTTTAATGGGTATCTACCATAAGGAAGGTAGCATCCAGGTCCACTGTAGGGACAGCACAGAGGATAGGATATGTGTGGATCACACAGTTATATTTAAAACATAAATTTGTTTGTTAAACGGTAATTGATTGTAATATGTTGGTATGGTTAATTGCACGATTATTGTTTCCCCCACATACCAGCATAATTCATTTATGCTGACCAATGTTTTGTTCGTCGGCGTTTTAGGTTCAAGTGAAAAGAACAAACAGTAAAGTGGCATATGTGGAATTAAATAGGAATTAAAGTTCAAAGGAGGATTAGTTAGAATAGACTCCAGATGTGGATAAAAGTAGATATCCAAGTTTTTGAAAAAGGTATGCAAAGTTAATTTTTTTATTACAGCCTTTCAATTTAGTTTAGTAGAATTTGATAATTATTGTTGATTATTTGTTAAACCTTTGATCCGGAAATGAGGATAACGACTCTGACCTCTTGGTCTCCCTTAATTGGGGGTTACTAGGCGGCGGGGTCGTTACAAATAAAATATGTTGTCAAAGATAAAAAAGGCAATCCTTATTAGGCCACGTAGCCCATTCCCTATATTCTTATCATTTCATAAGATTGTAATATCTTTCACTGTCAAATAGGAGACTAGCCTGAGGATTTTATGGTTAGATGGGTATTTTTATCATGAGTTACTGTGCCACACCAGCCATCCATCAATCATATTGGGTTGTCAAGGGTGTCATCCTCCCCCTTCTTCTTCGCTTCCCTCTCCCCCCCTTATTTTTTTCTTTTTTAGAAGTAATTTTGAAAAATAAAAGAAGAATTAAATGAAAAATAAATTAAATAAAAAGTAATAAAAAAAGGGTTGGGTTTCCTCCCACCAATCGTCATGGTTTAACATCACAGACTTAGCCGATGATAAGCATTACTCATGTAAAGTATGTGAGTGGGTTTTTTCAACCCCCATATTTTAAACCAACAAACCTTGGATCATGGTTAAATGGTGTACATACCTTTCTGGGGGTGAGTCCCTATTAACTTATTTAGCTTCCTAGAGATCTATTTGATTTGATTCCAGATTACATTTCTATTTTGAAAACTTCAATTGGATTGTGAACCTTCTTTATATCTTTCATGACCCGATATTCAATCATCTTCTTTCCCGATTATAGGATGAGTTTGTCAACTTCAACATCTATGAAATCTCTCATAGTGTCTAGGAATAGTCTCCCCAGAATGAGTGAGAAGAGATTCTCCTCTTTGAACTACTTATCATGAAATCACATCGGACATAGGTTTCATGTCCTAGATTCACCGTGATGTCTTTGACTATTCACAAGGGCTTTATAATGGATGCATCGGCCAGTTGGATGGTCATATTTGTGGGTAAGATATCAGTGAATCCAAGACATTGGCATAAAGTGTATGGCATGATGGATATGCTTGTGCCTAGATCAGCCATCTCCTTGCAGAAAGTGTCATCTCCTAATAAGCAATCTATTCCAAATGAGTCGGTATTTTTATGCTTCTAGGAGATTTGATTCTGAACTATGTCAGAGGTCATCTGTGCTAGATTCATCGTCACACATTCCTTGGTCATATACTTCCTAAATAGAAGGTTCTTGAGATATTTGCACTAGGTTGGCATTTATCTAGTGCGTCGAGGAATAGGATGTAGACGTGGAGTTTCTTCATAGTGTCTTTTAATTTTATGAATCAGTCATCTAGCTTGGTCTACTTGATCTGACCTGCATAAGGTATGAGGGCTTGTACATAGGGCTTTGGGTGTTGTCGATGATGTGATAGTTGAACTCTTGCTAGTGCCTAGATGGATTGACGTCACAAAGGAGTCTGATGTCTAGAATTCTACTAGACTGACTATCAGATGATCATCTGGGTGACTTGTGGCCACGAATAGAGTGCCTACATTACTACTAGGAGGATTAGAGGACAAAGGTGTAGAATACAGATTTCCTGACCTAGTTCTTATGGAGTTTGGCTACTCCGGATGCTTGGGATTGTTTTCAGGTTGACCAGTGATCGTGCATGTTGGGGGCTGTTGACTAGCTGCTAAGCGAGCAATTTGAGACTCCAACACCTTTTTATTGGTCATGGCATTGTCTAGTTGAGTTGTGTATCTTTCCATCATCTCCTAAAGTATCTTCATTAGGTCCTATTCTAGTGCTAACTCTATTTGTAGTAGTGGGATGGATTCAGATTCAGATACAACTTCCACTGCTAGTAGTTCTGGATAGGAAAATTAAATCTAAAATTTGCCTAGTTGTGTAGTCCAGTATAGTTTGAAGGTGCTCTAGTCTGAGCGGATTGCATCAAGGTCTAATGATTTGGACTCTCACTCCAGTGGGGTTTCTGTATTGGAAACTAGGGTGGCTACGAGCTTGGTTCGGGTTATAGTACTCTTACCCTAGAATGGTGTGAATTGATTTCACAACTTCAACTTCAATGACTATATATTGTTGCTCATATTGGTTCTCATGGAACACAACATACAATTTATTACAATGGACTGTGATGTGATCCACTACATGGCAAAACTCGTAGGAAGGTGTGATGATTTGTACTTGAGGACTGAAGGATTTTTTAAGGTTATCTTGCTTGACAGAGAGCTTTCAATGTTTAAGAAATAGATTTGAGTTTTAAATGATCCTTTTCCATAGCTACTTTAAGAACTCCCTTGCCTAAGGGTCTGGTCCAGTGAGTCTAATTCTTGGACGCAAGATTGACCATCTTTAGTAGCTTCATATAGAGATGATTTGGGTACTGGTTTAAACCTCATCATCAGTCCTCTGATCGAATATGTCATCGAAGGTGGGTAGAATTTCTCTAGAAACTTGTTTTCTAGGGCATCCCATGTTGTGATCAAGTTCTGCTATAGCACGCTCTAGCTTTGTCGATCGGGGAATATTTGAAGAGTTGCAGTCGCATGGTGTCATCAATGGCACTGGATGGCTTCATCATCGAACAAAGGTTGATGAATTTAATCAAATTTCCCCAACATTCATCTCCACGCCTCCCTATAAAGGTGAAGTTTTGTATTAGGTTGACCCACTAGGCTCTTATCTCAATCGGGTTGCCTGGAGATTGGACTAGATGGGTCAAGTCGGTGCCTTTAGGGATATAGAGATTCTAAATTTCTTTGGCACGTTCTGTAGCTTGGGCGGCTTCTACGTTGGTCTATAATTTGTTTTCCACATGCTCCCTTACTTCTACGGCAAATGATTCTTGATGGGTCACGATAGCTCCAATTTTGTGGACAGTATGTATTTATTTCATCTTTATATTGAACCCATTTTTTTTACTTGTCTAACTAATTCTAATTGCTTTTGACATGACCTGATGTGACTACCCAAACTCATGACCCTCTTTGCTCTATACAGAATTTCCAATCGACCGCTACACTTGAAGACAACACTATAGTAGTCGAAGAGTGTCAAGAACCCTTACAACTGAAGGACAAGCAAAGCCAAAACCCTATGATGCCACAATTCACCAGGCATAGCGACCGAAGGGGAAGCAACCATTGTGGTCGCTACAGACCACTACCCCTTGTGACTGAAGGAGAAGCCATCCTAGTTGCCACCAAAATATGAAGCTATTGCGGCCATTACAACCTACTGACCCTTGTGACCGCAAGGATCAGATTCAACATTGTGACCAAAACCACTAATCCCTAGTGATCGAAGGATCCTAAAGCCCTGGAGGTCTCTACAACATGGGCTGTAACATCCCTGACTTGGGTTATACTTTAACCCTAGGTGTTTTGATTAAGAAAGGTGATTAAATGCTTAATTTCATCTTGTGAAAAGTAATTAGGGCTCAAGAGGAACTTATGTTTCTTTCTAGTCCTTTTTGAACATTGTTGAAATCAATGTTTTGTTTGTTTTGGACTAAAGTGCAAATTACCCAAGTTGAGGGGTTAAGTGCAAATTATGCATGATAATATGTTCCTCATGTGTTGAAGCATCATGAGAGTGAAAATGATGCTGAGGTATGGCTTATGGAAGCCTGAACACTAAGAAAGAGCTGATAAAGCAATGTATGTGCATGAAAATCTAGTTTTGGTGTAATGAGCAATTTACCCAAAACCTAGGGTGAAATATGTAATTTACCACTTCAATAAGATCCCTAATGTTTCTTGCCATCATCTCGAGCAAAGACAATGAGAGGGGCGCCTCATTTGAATTAAGTTGGAGGAGAGAGAATCTTGATATTAAAATAATCAAGATTTAATCTTAATTGAAACCCTAATTCGATTTAGGGCAAACATAAATGTATTAATAAAAAGGCCTTCAACCAAAATTAAAATGGTTGGATTCAGATGTATGTGTGACGTCCTTGAGCTTTGCAAGGACCACGAAAATATCCAAGGGAGTGGATAACTCACACACAATTTTATAAGAAAAAGAAATATCCACTCACATATGGATATTAATATAATATGATTTAAGGTGCTTGATTTACTTTTCTTTAAATCATGGATAATTGAGAGGAATTTGAGGCAAACAAGATAGACTCGTTCCTAAGGAAGATAAGGGGGAAGAGGCGGCCACATTTTTGGGATCAATTGGATTTTTGCAAAGTACATTCTCTCTCATCAAATTTTTATAAAAGAACCTTTGACAAGCCAAATGGAAGGCTTTTTCGACCCCAATTCTTCTCCTTGCTTGGGAAACGACCAAGGGAGCTTGGTAGGATCAGGAGGACGACCCCCAACCTTTTGGTAAGGTTATTTATCCATTTCACCTTGATTCCATTGTGGAAATTGAAAATAAATTATGGATTTCTTCCTATTTTGATCTCCTCTTCAATTCTAACCATTCCTTTTCACTCAAACCTTGAGGACGAGCCTTGGAATGGTGAAAGGAGTTGCATCCACCATTGTTTCCGTGGACATGGAGCTTTGGATCTCAATTGGAGGTGGGTTTTATAACTTGAACCCTTGATTTTGTTATTGCATTCAATTCCATATAAAAATAATGATCTTTTCTACATTTACAATAATCGATTTGGTTGATGAATGCAATCACCATGGAAACCACAGCAGGTTTCGTGAGTTCAGAGGTTGAATATTATAAGCACACACCTCTTTAAATATCCAAAGCAAACAATCTTGTTTGGGTTGCTCAAATGGTTTCCCAAACCGTTTGGGAACAAACGGTTTCAAACCGTTTAGAAGCAAATAGTTTCACCAAACCGCATGAGACCAAACAGTTTCAAAACCATTTGGGGGAGTTGACCAAGGTTTGACCATTTGCGAATCCTGGTGATAATTATTTTGGTTGATAACCCACCAAATTTGATGGATTAATTCCAAAGGAATCATGAGTTGAAGGCTAATCAATTAGGCAAACCCTAATTGGATTAAGTGCTGATTTTCAACTTGATTGATTTGACTTTTTGGGTTAATTATCCCAAATGGTTTCAAAACCATTTTGGAATCACCCAAACGGTCTCAAGACCGTTTGGAGGTCAACCAAGACCGTTTGGAGGTCTAGGGTTGAGTATCGTTAAGTATTTGACGATCCAAACATATGGTATAAACCCTAATCGGCTAAGTGCTGATTTTGCAATAGAATGAGTTGATGCTTTGGGTTGATTGACCCAAATGGTTTTAAAACCGTTTGGGGATCACCCAAACGGTCTCAAGACCATTTGGGATCACCCAAGACCGTTTGGAGGTCTAGGGTTAAGCATGGTTGACCAATTGAAGGTCTAAAGGTACCAAATCATTTTGCAATTAAGTACTAATTTGATGATCAACTCAATAGCTCAAACCCTAATTATTTTTCACTAGAATACAAGGGTTGGATGAGCCAAATGGTCTCAAGACCGTTTGTAGGTCACCCAAGACTGTTTGGAGGTCTAGGGGTGAGTATGGTTAAGCAATTGATGATCCAATGATACTAAGTTAAAGTGTAATCAATTGTTGATTTGGTGATCAATCCAATGATCCAAACCCTAATTGTTTGACTTGGATTTTGATGATGTGATGGGAAAACGGTCCCAAGACCATTTGGTGGTCATCCAAACGACCTCAAGACCATTTGGGGTCAGGTCATGTTCAATTTGGATGATGGTTCAATGGTTTCAAAGTAACTAATCTTGCATTGATTAGTGTTGAAGGATCATCGATTCCAAACCCTAATTCAATTGATTCAAACCCTAATTGAGGACTAATTGAGGGTCAATTGAGGGTCAAATCAGTTGAAGGTTGACCTATTTAACTCAATTGAAGTATGAGGATAGGTCCAATTGATGATTGGTTCCATGAATTCAATGATTGAAGAAATCAATATTGAGAACCCTAAACTGATTGGTGTAGTTGAGACCATCTTTGGTCTATGCGGTTTTGAGGAGGTTTGGACCAAACGGTCTCAAGACCATTTGGGACCAAACAATTCCAAACCGTTTGTGCCCATGTAGTTTCAAAAGTCAAACTTGGGCAAACGGTCTTCACCTACTATCTTGGGCAAACGGTCTCAAGCTCCACATTTACCAAACGGTTTCAAACCATTTGAACCTTGAAGGACCAAGACCCCATCTGAGCTTAATTGGTAAACTAGGGTTTACCTAGACAATTGCAAATATTAATTGGAATAATCATTCTCAAAATCTAATTAATGACGATAACACAATTAGTATGTTTTAACTATGATAAGAAGTTTAAGTGTTCGTTTGCCTTGAGAATTAGGGTTTGAGAAGCATAGACCCTAATCGGCCCAAAATAGGGTTTTAATGACATATGAATATAGAATTTGATAAGTAGAATGTCTCACTAAATGATTTTTAGTATTTTATGTGTAACTCTGATTTACTTCAAATTTGGATATGATTTGGATATATAAAAGTGAACAACATTGGAAAATATCAGAATTTTTGAAGAATGTCTTGACCTGTTTATCGGTCGAGTTTTAAAATCGACCGATCATATTTTCAGATTTATACAGCAGTGTGGTAATTGAATTTTATCTTTTTATTGATATATCCAATTGATCTCAAATTTTAAATGTACTTGAAAAACACAGTTTTAGACACTCTGTTAAATTTTCATAATTTTTGGATGACTTTTGATCCCTACAGTGAGGGTGTCGGTCGAGTTCTGTGCAGGGCAAACTCGACCGAATCTGCTGCAGACTGCAATATAGCAGTGCACTATTCTATTTTTAATTATTTATTTGTAACTCCAAATGATATCAAATTTTAACGGAAGCTTTATAGATCAATTATAAACAACGTGATAAATTCCCATAATTGTTGGAGAAGGTTTGATCTCTGAAATAAACGAAGTACAGTAACTTTGTATAACTGAATATTCAGCCAATATAATTAAAGTTGAGTGTTGGGTCAATATGCAATTGACCCAAGCAGCTCAAATTGACTTATATGATCGACCACACACACACACAGCTCTCATTCTTCGTCATACATCCCAGAGAAACGAAAATCTAGAGAGAGAGGGAGAGTTAGGGCTTGAGTGGAGAAAGAGGAGGAATTGCTGACCTAGGGTTTTGCGGTCCAAGGAATGGTGAAATCAAGTAAGTTTGGATCCTTTGCATAGACTTTTATGGTGAATATTCTCTATCATGTCAAGATTCCGTCCATGCTCTGATTTGATCCAAGATGATGTCGAAATTCCCTCTTTTCTCACCCTTTCTTCATAATCCCTCATTTTCAAGGTTTCCGAGTTGAATGGAAGAAGAATTGGGAGATTTGCTAGGGATTTGATATGAGTTCAAGATCCCCTAAGTTGAGCTGCAGTTTTGAGGTGTTTTCACACCTTAGGGTGAGTGGGTTCTTCCTTCAAATAGTGTAATGCACGAAATTTGATTATAGCATCCAAATCCCTAATTGCTTGGTATGTGATTCTAAACCCTGAAATGTTTGTTTAAATTAAGTTGTTGCAAATTGATATGATATGGATTCCTTCTCTGTTTGAATGACTCTTTGATGGTAGATTCACATCAGAAACGTATACAACACATCCTAGAAAGAATGCTTTTTCAGATTTATACCATATGATGTAATTAGGGTTTAACCTAATTGAGATATCTCTAGAGTTTCAACCTTATTGAAAAGGACTAGTAAACTTATAAGTGGTTAGGATGTACCTCATGGATTACCTTATTTGAATTTTATCCTTGGTGCATGATATCTCAGTGAATAGCATGGAAACCTAAATTTAATACATATATCGATTGTATATGATTTGTTGAAAACAATCTTTATTTAGTGAAATGCTTATATCCTATGAAATCCTTATGAGAGACATGTGACAAGTGAATGAGGTAAATGAAAAGGTGAATGAGGCGAATGAAACCCTAAAAGTAGGGTGTTGGCATGTGATGAATGAATAAGGAAAATGAAACCCTAAGGATAGGGTGTTCAATGAATCATGTTATGGTGACATGAAAGGTCTCGATATGAGATGTGGTGATACTTAACTGTTGAATTGTATGTTTCTAGTGCATTTAACTTTATATACTTGTTCTCTCTAAGTTGATATCTACATACTGCAGGGCTTCTTATATTTCAATACATATCTCGTAAATTGCAGGTGATGAGATATGACATGCCCTAGAAAGGGATGTTATTGAGACATGGTATATGTTGAATACATGAGCTATGATGTTTTATATGATATGATATGGCAGGCCGTGTGCGCCTTGTGAGAAATGTAAAATGAGTTATGATTTCTGTTTTACATGTATCTATAATATTAATGTTAGACTTAGGTGCCCTAACACCATAGAACCCCTTCGAGAGATCTGCTTCTTAGGGGTGAAACTTGTGTTGCAACATTAACCGTGCGGAGTCATGGTGGCACGAGGACAGAGAGGCAGTGTTCAACAATAATCCGTGCGGAGTCACGGTGGCACTGGAGAAAATAGGGGTTATTGCAACAAGATCCATTCGGAGTCATGGAGGTAACCCCGTGAGACTCTCCGCATGTGTACTCAGGTTAGAGGAGGAGTCTAGAGCACTCGGAGTAGTGCATTGAGGCCGGAGAGCCTATGAGTCAGGCCAGAGAGCCTGGGGTCCTGTGGCAGAACAGGGCTGGCGTCAGACTTAGCATTTCCCGGGTGTGTCGCTAAGTCTTGTACGGTGGGATCGTAGTTTGCTACGGATCTTTATATGCAGAGTACACTACATATGATTAGGGCATAAGTTAAAACATGATCATATAGGTTCACAGAGTTCCTTATAAATGAAAGAGTTAAGGAAGACTAGAGCATAGTCTTCTAGTAGTTATTCTTTGGATGCAATATTTACATTCTTTGTTATTTCAATTATATTGTTTTAGAACTGCTCAGTGTAGTATTTATTGTTGTTAAATTTCATAATGTTTATTCAAAGTTATATCTGTAATCACATTAGTTCCTTAGACTGTTTCCTTGAAGTACTCATTCACTGAGCGAGTAGGCTCACCCCTCTACTCAAACATTTTAGGGTTAACCGCGTGGACTTGAAGATGGTCAGAGCATCAGTGTAGATCTGCTACAAGAGTTAAGTACAAGATTAGTTGAGTCAGTCGGTCCTTGTCACTCTAGGTCCTCAGTAAGAGATAAGAGAGAGCGTTGTAATTACGATGTGTAATATTGTTCCTCTTTTGATATGTATGCTAATTAGCAAGTTTTATTTGCATAAGGTGTGAGAGACATCATGAATGTTTATACATGTACCTTTACTATTGAAGTCTGATTAGTAAAAGAAATGTTCAGATTCCTTTGTTAAGATGTTATGTGGTTCAATGCGGGGAAACAAGAGTTTTAAAGAAAAGCAAAAAGTTAAGGGTGTTCTTTGTGTTACATATAAGTCCTATCTTATGCCCTAATCTCATGATTTGAGGAAATTGTGAGATCGGGGTGTAACAGCTTGGTATCAGAGCTTAGGGTGAGTTGCCAAGGACCATTAAGTTAGTAAGTTAGAGTCCTATGTGTGGCAGATAGGAGATGTTTGATGTTAGCTTTGGGGATTTGAGTATTTGGATATCCTGGCCCGATATCTGAGTACTTGGATCAACCAGTACAAGCTACTCTATCTATTCTTTCACGTATACCCTGTCCAGGTATACAGTGGAAGAATGGGCTAGAGAGGAACCCTAGAAATGTTAGGGTTAGAAAACGAGAAAAGAAACAAGAATTAAGAGCATAAATGTAAAAGGAGATAGAACTTACATTTCATAATGTTGTTTTTGTTGGAAATGTATAGAAATGCTCTTATATGTTTGAATTGAAATATTCAATACTTTGAAATATGGGTCTTTAATATCTGTTGTACACTATGCAGTTGTAGCATTTATTGATTTCATTCTTTGTAGCAAGTAGACTAGAATTGACCTTTGAATGAGCTTTTGTTAGTGGATAAGTTTTCTTCCACACTTCTGAGATGAATAGGAGTTGAGTAATCCCTTGTAGTTCTTGGCTTCAGGACTTCAGGTTTAGCCTGGTCCGGTTGGCAGGATGCGTTACTAGGATCTAATGAATCCTATCAATAGTATAATAAGAATAGACTCTGGATAATTAGACCCACATTAGAGTGAGAATGTACATACAGTAAGATGTTGAAACATATGGGCGAGATCAGAACAACTAAGAATTAGTTGAAACTGATATCTGAGGTCCAATTTTGGGGACTCATATGAGAAACCCTTAATTGGGAATAAAGGAACATGATATGAAGTTCATAATCAGTTTATTGATTAATATTATATGAACTATACATATGAAATATAGAAAAGATATGTGAAATGTATGTATGGTTCAAGATAGCAAGAATCAATCATGAAGAATGAATCATATAATAGAGTATAATGCTTTTATGAACTCTAAAGCAAAGGCTAAGTAGAGAATAGGGTTGAGCATTCAATAGGTCCATAGAAGTAAAGAGTCTTCAAAAGAGTAAAAGTAAAGAAAATTGTATGAACGTGTAATTCATAAGACTAGAACAACAAACTAGTTTCTAAGTAAAGAACATAGGTGCAGTTTAACGAATGAATAAGTCATACAAAGGTAGACTGTACTCAGGAGAGAAAAACTTGATTGAAAGAGAAACTATGTTTGACCCATGCATGATCCACTTGATTTAAAAATGAAGAATATGTAATGTATTCAACATCAGGAAAAACTAATAGAAGGACTATTAATTTAGAATGTTAACTTCGCAATAGTATAAAGATAAAGGAGGAAATATGTGCAACATGGTCATAAGAAAAAAAAATTAGAATTAAAGATGACGGGTTAAAGAGTAGTATATGGTAAGAGGACTATGAAACGTAACAAAGGGTTTGAAATATGATGGAAAAGTTATAAATAAAGAGGTTGTGAGATTCAAGAAAGTGCTAATTAATCAAATATCTCTGTTGATAACTAAGTAAATCTACATACGAGAATGTATTAAGGGAATGTTTGAATACAAGTATTCCAAGTCTTAAAATCATCTTCTCTTTCATATATTCCTTAATGAGAGTAAGGTGGGAATGAAATGATAAGAAAATGAATCATATACGGTGCATAACTACCTTGGTGGGGTCATCTAGTGAATGTAATAGTGACATACATTATGATGAAGTGCGATAAGAAATAAATTCTTGTGTGATAGCAAGAATGATGAATAAGCTATTCCTATCTTAAATACTTCAATGTTAATGATGTTTATTGTATATAATCATATGAAAAGGATAGGTAGCAAAAAGTAAAGAAGTAATGAATGAGCAGAGAGATATGGGAAAACACTAGCTTTGCGTAATGTGTGAATTTGTTTTTACATGTATGATTTGTTGAAGGCATATTAAGGTATGAAAGTTGGTTCTATGTATGATTTCAGGGTATTTGTGTAAGCTATATGTTAAATTAAAGGCATATGATAGTTGTAGTAATTCATACCTGATATGCATCTTACTATTGGGTATTTGTAATATGGTGATACAGTTTGGATGATGACGGAAGACATGAAGGGATATTCTGAATAAGGTAGTTATACCTATTCACTCATATTAATAGAAAGGGATGATAATCAGATTGTCTGGACAAGTAACCCTAATGAGGTGTAGCTTGTTTTACCTAGCTCTAATATAACTGAGTGATGGTAATTGAGTATGATTAATGCTTGAATGACTGATACAATTGTGGATTACTTTATTACTATGGTTGAAACCCTAAAATGATATAATACGATGGTTACACTTTGAATTGTGTGTGGGCCCATAACCCACAGGTCCCAGGATCGAAACAGGATAGTATGGAATGAGGTGGTAATGCTTCACCTCATGCATCCATGACCCAATGGGGATGCCAAGAATAGTATTGTGCAATTGATTGTTGAATCTAGTCTTTTAATTCAAGACTGTTTTGCTATTTGAATAGCACTTTATTAAAGTTTAAAATAGCATAGTGAACTCGCTTTTGTCACTTAAAGGTGATACAGAACAATAGAACTTTCTGATCCGCATAAGTTGAGATAGTTGTATCAGAGTATCAGAGTTGTGCAGCGAAAGCGTGGTGGTTTATCTTTGCATTCTATGTTTGACTGTGGCATAAAGAATTTGCTTGATATCATTGAGAACTATTTGAAATATGTTGTGATTTAGTAAAGGATTAAAAGATCTAATGTTGAAAACTACATTCAGGTATGAAATACAAGAATATAATTACATGGAAGGCTTTAGAAGCTTAAAATAACCTTGAATGTATCTTTCTTGTAGGTTTATATTTCGAGGACGAAACATTCTAGGGGGGGAGAGTTGTTACGACCCCATCTGAGCTTAATTGGTAAACTAGGGTTTACCTAGACAATTGCAAAGATTAATTGGAATAATCATTCTCGAAATCTAATTAATGACGATAACACAATTAGGATGTTTTAACTATGATAAGAAGTTTAAGTGTTCGTTTGCCTTGAGAATTAGGGTTTGAGAAGCATAGACCCTAATCGGCCCAAAATAGGGTTTTAATGACATATGAATACAGAATTTGATAAGTAGAATGTCTCACTAAATGATTTTTAGTATTTTATGTGTAACTCTGATTTGCTTCAAATTTGTATATGATTTGGATATATAAAATTTGAACAACATTGGAAAATATCAGAATTTTTGAAGAATGTTCTGACCTGTTTATCGGTCAAGTTTCAAAATCGACCGATCATATTTCCAGATTTATACAGCAGTGTGGTAATTGAATTTTATCTTTTTATTGGTATATCCAATTGATCTCAAATTTTAAATGTGCTTGAAAAACACAGTTTTAGACACTCTGTTAAATTGGCATAATTTTTGTATGACTTTTGATCCCTACAGTGAGGGTGTCGGTCGAGTTCTGTGCAGGGCAAACTCGACCGAATCTGCTGCAGACTGCAATATAGCAGTGCACTGTTCTATTTTTAATTATTTATTGGTAACTCCAAATGATCTAAAATTTTAACTGAAGCTTTATAGATCAATTATAAACAACGTTTTAAATTCCCATAATTTTTAGAGAAGTTTGGATCTCTGAAATAAACGAAGTACAGTAACTTTGTATAACTGAATATTCAGCCAATATAATTAAAGTTGAGTGTTGGGTCAATATGCAATTGACCCAAGCAGCTCAAATTGACTTATATGATCGACCACACACACACACACCTCTCATTCTTCGTCATCCATCCCAGAGAAACGAAAATCTAGAGAGAGAGAGAGAGTTAGGGCTTGAGTTGGGAAAGAGGAGGAATTGCTGACCTAGGGTTTTGCGGTCCGAGGAATGGTGAAATCAAGTAAGTTTGGATCCTTTGCATAGACTTTTATGGTGAATCTTATCTATCATGTCAAGATTCCGTCCATGCTCTGATTTGATCCAAGATGATGTAGAAATTCCCTCTTTTCTCACCCTTCTTCATAATCCCTCATTTTCAAGGTTTCCGAGTTGAATGGAAGAAGAATTGGGAGATTTGCTAGGGATTTGATATGAGTTCGAGATCCCCTGAGTTGAGCTGCAGTTTTGAGGTGTTTTCACACCTTAGGGTGAGTGGGTTCTTCCTTCAAATAGTGTAATGTACGAAATTTGATTATAGCATCCAAATCCCGAATTGCTTGGTATGTGATTCTAAACCCTGAAATGTCCGTTTAAATTAAGTTGTTGCAAATTGATATGATATGGATTCCTTCTCTGTTTGAATGACTCTTTGATGGTAAATTCATATCAGAAACGTATACAACACATCCTAGAAAGAATGCTTTTTCATATTTATACCATATGATGTAATTAGGGTTTAACCTAATTGAGATATCTCTAGAGTTTCAACCTTATTGAAAAGGACTAGTAAACTTATAAGTGGTTAGGATGTACCTCATGGATTACCTTATTTGAATTTTATCCTTGGTGCATGATATCTCAGTGAATAGCATGGAAACCTAAATTTAGTTCAATTTCCATGGTTTCATACATATATCGATTGTATATGATTTGTTGAAAACAATCTTTATTTAGTGAAATGCTTATATCCTATGAAATCCTTATGAGAGCCATGTGACAAGTGAATGAGGTAAATGAAAAGGTGGATTTTGGGGATCAAGTAGTCAAAGTTGATTGAGGACTCAATTGGTTAATCCACTTAGACACTTGTTGTAATTGAGGACTCAATTGATCAATTCAATTGGATACCTTATGTAATGGAGGTCCAAGGTGGTTGAATCTCTTGAGAATAGAGATGATGAATGATTCATTGATCCAATGATGATTAGTAATGATGATCATTGAAGGTACAAAGGTTGAAACCCTAATAGTACCTAAGTGATTAGTCCCAATTAAGGGATGAACCCTAATTGCCTACAGGATCAATGACTTGGTACACTATGTCATTCATAGTTGTATGTACTTGATTGAAGGGATGATATGACCTTATCAAGTTGAGATGATGTTAGCATGAATTCATAACATGAATATAATTCATGTAGTAATTAAGGGTATGATCCTTAAGTAGAGAGATCATGAAACCCTAACCATGAATATAAACCCTAATTGACAGGGTTATTGAATTCTAACCCTAATTGAGGGCAATTCTAAATGTAACCCTAATCTAGGGTGAGGATATAACCCTAATCTAGGGTAGTGATGTGTGAAACTCCAATTTAGGGAAATGAGATGTAAAACCCTAATTGGGATGAAAAGTGAATCGCTAATTATGAATAATTGAATGAAATTCTAATGGTGATGGATTGTAGACCCAAATTGTGGGTGACTATAGTGGAAATCTTAATTAAGGATGATTCCATGTGAAATCCTATTCTATGGTTATGTTATGAGAAACCCTAAGTTAGAATGAGGTATATGGAACATTGATGTGGTGATGTGATATGAGAATCAAACTTAAGGTGATGTCATGTAATGACATGTAAAACCCTAGTTGAGGGTGATTCCATGTGAAATCCTATTCTAGGGTTATGTTATGAGAAACACTAAGTTAGAATGAGGTATATGGAACATTGATGTGGTGATGTGATATGAGAATCAAACTTAAGGTGATGTCATGTAATGACATGTAAAACCCTAGTTGAGGGTGATTCCATGTGAAATCCTATTCTAGGGTTATGTTATGAGAAACCCTAAGTTAGAATGAGGTATATGGAACATTGATGTGGTGATGCGATATGATAATCAAACTTAAGGTGATGTCATGTAATGACATGTAAAACCCTAGTTGAGGGTGATTCCATGTAAAACCCTAATTGAGGGTGAATCCATGAGAAACCCTAGTTGAGGGTGATTCCATATGAAACCCTAATTGAGGGTGAATCGATGAGAAACCCTAATTGAGGGTGAATCCATGTGAAACCCTAGTTGAGGGTGATTCTATGAGAAACCCTGACTAAGAACTAACATCACATAATGTTCTGATGTTATGTTGTGATGAGAGGACCTAAGAAGGGTGAAGGAATATGAGACTCTAATGTAAGTCATTATACATAAATCCCTAATCCTGGGCAATATGACAATGGATCATAATTCTAATTTTAAATAAGGATGTAAGGAAATCCTAATGATGAGATAAAAGAAATGACGTTATAAAGGTGAAACATTTCATGTGGTTGATTATATGTAGCCTAATTGTAAACAATGTCTTTAGCATTAGACAAGTCCATATCATTAAAGATAGATGGACAATTCTAATGTGTGGCCTATGCATTAATGCTAAAGGTGAGAGTTTAGTGATGGAATGTATTAAGAGGGAAATACCTTAATACAAGATAAGTTGGTTAACTCAAGAGAATCTGATATAATGAGAAAGTGATATATCAAGATATGATAGTTATCACATTCAACACTTCAGGGTTTATATACCTTGATGTACTCCAAATCCAATATAATTGGGTAAGAAACATATGAAGTGTGTTATGCAACTATTACAATGAAATGTAATGAGTTGTTGCACTTGATGAGTGTTAATTAATGTACCTTGAGAATGGGGTTAGGCCCAAATGATTTGTATGATATAATGATACCATGATGAGGATGAGAAATGAACTCATACCTTTAATTGATGATCATTAATGTTATATGATGAAAGTAATGTTCTTGAATAATTAAATATGATACATTTGATTGCCCCAGAGGTATGGATTAATGAATTAAGGGTTGGATAGATTATATAATCATGAAACCCTAATTAATGAGAAAAGGGGAACCCTAACCCTGATTTGGGTAACAGGAATGATAAGCCCTATTTGATAGTAAACCCTAATTCCTGGAAAAGGAATAATGGTGTTACTATTGTATCACATGATGTCATGAATATCTTGTATGACTGTTATCATGCCTAATAACCATGCAGGTATGATGAGATAATGAACATAGCTATATTTGAGCTACGACATTTATATAATAAATGTTGATTGGCATTATGAGCCTTAATGTTGTTGTTGCTTAGTAAAAGTAACAATATGTAAGGATTCTATGAGTCATATGAGCAAGTTGTTTCCTAGAAATAGGTGACAAGATATTTCATGGCCTTATGAGCCAGGTGTGATTCTTGTGTAACAAGTATCATGAATGCCTTGGTCAGATGACCTGCAGGTGATAGTTACCTGAAAAAGGTGTAATAATGCTCAATGATGAGTTAAGGGCTTGAATACCCATAACCATATGATTATGGTGATGAGAATGTGAAGGGATGAGAATTCCCTGTTTTGAAATAAGGGACTGAGTTCCCAAGGTCTTTGAAAGACTGATAAATATCTGATGAAAGTAGTACATGTCTCTTTATAGAATTGTTGTAATAAGTTATGTTTGAGAACTTGACTGATGCTAAAATAATATTCTAATGTACTTAATTTAATCAAGTGAAATCATATCATGTAGAGCCCTGACCATAGATCCATCATCATCATCAACAAATTGGTGATGGTGAAACGGGTGCTCCGCGGAAAAACCCGGAGGGCATACTTTTGAGTATGTGGGGGTTATGGGTGTGAATATCCTTACGCCCTAACGGAGGAATTGATGTGAGATAAACATTAAATCTCTCAATCCTTCATTATATGTACCGGGATGGATGTATCACGAATCTCCCGATGATTGGGTTAGATGTCGTACACATCTCCCAATAATGTTAATGCCGGATCGGTGGAGATAAACACAAAAGCTCACGATCGCGAAGAGAGTGCAGCATGCCACTCTAACTCTGATAGCGAAGTTTCCAGTATACTCTGGAAAGCTATATTTAGCAAAGACACAAGATGTCCTGCATGTGATCTCGCGCTGACCGAGATGTGGGTGGTCATTGGAATCTGGCTCTTCCATTGACCTTGTATGATATCGATTTCGACTTCGCAATGGTTGGTTGGAGAATGAGCGGTATATCTCATCTCCTCAGGGCATAAGTGTGTTTGTAAAATGAAATCAGCCTTATATCATGTTTGCTTAAGGATTGAATACGAAAATTCATTCGCAGATGTTACATTTCTGTTAAATATCTGTAGTTCATTGATGTTGTTCATATCTGTTGTATTCATTACAAGTAGATGGATGAACTATGAGTCTCACATGAGTAGATGCAACGTTATCTTTGAAAAAGGATATTACTTCACTTTGTTCATACAAATGATTTACCTGTTGTTAATTATATATATATATATCCTTCTGCTTAGTTTATTTTAATAAACTGCTATAACAATGTTTTGGCGGAGAGTTATATCTCCCGCTGGGGAAATTTACAATTGTCTCACCCCCGTGGGATCCAAATTTTTAGGTGGACATGGAAAAAGAAGCACAAATCCTATTGTAGTGAATTGCAGCAACAGTAACAGCAAGGATAGCAATAATATCTCGGGTGGAGATACTGCCTGTCAATTTATGTAGTTAGAAAGTCCTATGTGTCGTCTCTGTACTCTCAGGTCCTCAGGGTTTTTAGTCAGTGTTTCCGATAAATCGATCTGAGGTTTTAGCTTGATGCCTTGAGATTGTGTACTGTCTGTATATGATATTTATAAGGCAGCTGATGATGTAGTATCTGAAAAGAGATGGTACAAGTTATGTACATTTGAACCATAATGTAAATGTTATGCAATGGTTCTTTTTGGGAAAAGATTTCCTATGTGAGGATCTCTTTGCAAAAAGTTTTAATTTTCAGTGATTTTCAGTAATCCGCTGCAAATAATTCACTTCTGCTTAAGTTAATCCTGTTTTCGCGAGACGGTCACTACAATTAGTGGTATCAGAGCTCTAGGTTCTTTGAGTCTACAGAGACATATGAATAAGGTAGTAGACTATGTTATGGTGTCATCCAATGTATCTGATAGTGTCTTATGTTCGTATAAGAGAAGAAGAACTTAAAGATGACTGGGTCACATGAGGAGATTGCTGCTGAGAGCAGCAATGTTGCACCATGAAGAGGTGCATTGGAACAGGTAAGAGAGAGACAAATGCCTAAGAATCCCCTAGCTGATCCATATATGATAAGAAAATCTTTCTTTAAGTATTACTATTGGAGAATTTAGGGTAACAGTAATGAATATAATGGATCAAGCATTGGCAGAGTAACCTAGATTACCAGCCTCAATGATGATGTTTTAGATATCAATAAGTTTTGTAATCAGCATCTGCAGGTTGAAGCAGAAGGAAATGATGAATTTCTTGACTTAAATTGAGTATGTTCTCAACCTTAACCTGTTGAATCAATCTTTGAGGCAGAGTTAGCATGAGACAGTGAATAATCCATGAATTATGACAAGTTAGACAAGATAATGTCATTTAAATATGTAAATTTATGAATTTCTGGATTAACTGAGAAAGTAATTGATTGAACTTTCCTTGATTAGTCCTATGAGGACTTATGTTTTGCATAGTAAAACATTACAAATGTTTTATGTTGTTCTTACCTCCTTGAGAAATGATGAGGTACAGAAGAGATACCTGAATGAAATTCAGGGATGATAAGTCTTATGCTTGTGATAATATGAAAAGAAGGAATATGATAGTATACAAAGTGCATACCACTTAATATCAGTATTCATATACCCTGGCCAGTTATACAACTATTGATGATAAAGTGAGTATGGAAACTCTTAGATTTTTGTCTTTTTTATTGCTCTGATCAAGTAGTCATTCTGAGACAATCTAATGAGTATCATGAAATCAGAAATATGGAATGAATAAATGTGTCATATCCCATGCATAAGAAAAAGAAGTCTGAGATAATCTCAGATGAGCATGTTGTATGAGGAACTAAAAGTGTACTCCTCATAATATAAGAATAAGAATGAGGGAGATGAACCATGTTCAATAATGCTGCCCGCATAATAAAGATCTTTCCCATAATGAGGAAATGGGAAATGTGATGAGATCATGAGATGATCATAAACATGCTAGATAATAATAAAGAAAGGAATAATGACATGCAATCATCCTTACAAATTCCAATGCTAAAGGCAAGGAACCTAGGATGAGATAAAGAGTAAATGGTTCAAGAATAGTTGAAAATACATGAATTAATAAGAGGAATATGAATCCTTGTTTTCTTTCCTTTCAGGGACATGGCAATCAAGTGGGTCTTAGGACACTTGATGTGCATAAGATAAAGGTGTTCATGTGATGGATACTTAGAAAAGTATCAGTTATATTGGACTTTGGTCCCAAGATGAGGACATATGAAACAATTAATGTTCCAAGATGAAAGGAAGAGATATATATGATGTGTATCTAACACATGTGATAGATACCAAGGTGAAATATTCTGGCACATGAGAGTTATCAGATGGGTTAGGTTGGCTACCTGGAGTGGTCATCTGTGAAATTAGTATGAATATATAAAACAATATGAACATCATATGTTAGGGGTTTATGCTCTGCATAAACATGATATTACTAAAGAATGTATGATGTTTCTCTAAACAAGAAAAGTGTTGTTTGACACAAAGTTGACTCTATAGTCAATGATGAGGAACAGTGGAGCATGTGCCTTGTGTGTTGATTCTATGAGAATCTTGTATGGAAACACTTTGTACTGATCAAAGTTTTATGGTGTCTCCATAATAAGGAGATGTTATGTGAAGACTAGATAGAATGATGAATAAAATACATCTGTCTTCCTTTATCTGGATTTTGAGGACGAAATCGTTGTTAGGGGTTTATAATTTGTAACATCCCTGACCTGGGTTATACTTTAACCTTAGGTGTTTTGATTAAGAAAGGTGATTAAATACTTAATCTCATCTTGTGAAAAGTAATTAGGGCTCAAGAGGAACTTATGTTGCTTTCTAGTCATTTTTGAACATTGTTGAAATCAATGTTTTGTTTGTTTTGGACTAAAGTGCAAATTACCCAAGTTGAGGGGTTTAAGTGCAAATTGTGCATGATAATATGTTCCTAATGTGTTGAAGTATCATGAGAGTGAAAATGATGCTGAGGTATGGCTTATGGAAGCTTGAACACTAAGAAAGAGTTGATAAAGCAATGTATGTGCATGAAAACCTAGTTTTGGTGTAATGTGCAATTTACCCAAAACCTAGGGTGCAATATGTAATTTATCACTTCAATAAGGTCCCTAATGTTTCTTTCCATCATTTAGAGAAAAGGAAATGAGAAGGGCACCTCATTTGAATTAAATTGGAGGAGAGAGAATCTTGATATTAAAATAATCAAGATTTAATCCTAATTGAAACCCTAATTCGATTTAGGGCAAAAATAAATGTATTAATTAAAGGGCCTTCAACCAAAGTTAAAATGGTTGGATTCATATGTATGTGTGACGTCCTTGAGCTTTGCAAGGACCAAGAAAATATCCAAGGGAGTGGATAACTCACACACAATTTTATAAGAAAAGGAAATATCCACTCACATATGGATATTAATATAATATGATTTAAGGTGCTTGATTTTCTTTTCTTTAAATCATGGATAATTGAGAGGAATTGGAGGCAAACAAGATATCCTCGTTCCTAATGAAGATAAGGGGGAAGAGGCGGCCACATTTTTGGGATTAATTAGATTTTTGCAAAGTACATTCTCTCTCATTGAATTTTTATAAAAGAACCTTTTACAAGCCAAATGGAAGGCTTTTTCAACCCCAATTCTTCTCCTTGCTTTGGAAACGACCAAGGGATCTTGGGAGGATCAAGAGGACGACCCCCAACCTGTTGGTAAGGTTCTTGATCCATTTCACCTTGATTCCATGGTGGAAATCGAAAATAAATTATGGATTTCTTCCTATTTCGATCTCCTCTTCAATTCTAACCATTCCTTTCCACTCAAACCTTGAGGACGAGCCTTGGAATGGTGAAAGGATTTGCATCCACCATTGTTTCCGTGGACATGAATCTTTGGATCTCAATTGGAGGCGGTTTTTATAACTTGAACCCTTGATTTTGTTATTGCATTCAATTCCATATCAAATAATGATCTTTTCTACATTTACAATAATCGATTTGGTTGATGAATGCAATCACCATGGAAACCACAGCAGGTTTCGTGAGTTTAGAGGTTGAAGATGATAAGCACACATCTCTCTAAATATCCAAAGCAAACTATCTTGTTTGGGTTGCTCAAACGGTTTCCCAAACCGTTTGGGAGTAAACGGTTTCAAACCGTTTAGAAGCAAACGCTTTCACCAAACCGCATGAGACCAAATGGTTTCAAAACCGTTTGGGGGAGTTGACCAAGGGTTGAACGTTTTAGAATCATGTTCCTAATTATGTTCTTTGATAACCCACCAAATTTTATGGATTAATTCCAAAGGAATCATGAGTTGAAAGCTAATCAATTAGGCAAACCCTAATTGGATTAAGTGTTGATTTTCAACTTGATTGATTTGACTTTTTGGGTTAATTAGCCCAAATGGTTTCAAAACCATTTGGGAATCACCCAAACGGTATCAAGACCGTTTGTAGGTCAACCAAGACCGTTTGGAGGTCTAGGGTTGAGTATGGTTAAGTATTTGAAGATCCAAACATATGGTATAAACCCTAATCGGCTAAGTGTTGATTTTGCAATAGAATGAGTTGATGCTTTGGGTTCATTGACCCAAACGGTTTCAAAACCGTTTGGGGATCACCCAAACGGTCTCAATACCATTTGTGTATCACCAAATACCGTTTGTAGGTCTAGTGTAAATCATGGTTGACCAATTGAAGGTCTAAATGTTCCAAATCATTTTGTAATTAAGTATTGATTTGATGATCAACTCAATAGCTCAAACCCTAATGATTTTTCACTAGAATCCAAGGGTTGGATGAGCCAAATGGTCTCAAGACCATTTGGAGCTCATCCAAATGGTCTCAAGACCGTTTGGAGGTCACCCAAGACCGTTTGGAGGTCTAGGGGTGAGTATGGTTAAACAATTGATGATCCAATGATACTAAGTTAAAGTGTAATCAATTGTTGATTTGGTGATCAATCCAATGATCCAAACCCTAATTGGTTGACTTGGATTTTGATGATGTGATGGTCAAACGGTCCCAAGACCGTTTGGTGGTCATCCAAATGACCTCAAGACCGTTTGGGGTAAGGTCATGTTCAATTTGGATGATGGTTCAATGGTTTCAAAGGAACTAATCATGCATTGATTAGTGTTGAAGGATCATCGATTCCAAACCCTAATTCAATTGATTCAAACCCTAATTGAGGACTAATTGAGGGTCAATTGAGGGTCAAATCAGTTGAAGGTTGACCTATTTAACTCAATTGAAGTATGAGGATAGGACCATTTGATGATTGATTCCATTAATTCAATGATTTAAGGAATCAATATTGAGAACCCTAAACCGATTGGTGTAGTTGAGACCATCTTTGGTCCATGCGGTTTTGAGGAGGTTTGGACCAAACGGTCTCAAGACCGTTTGAGTACAAACAGTCTCAAGACCATTTGGGACCAAACGGTCTCAAGACCGTTTGGGACCAAACGATCCCAAATCGTTTGTGCCCATGCGGTTTCAAAAGTCAAACTTGGGCAAACGGTCTTCACCTACTTGCTTGGGCAAAGGGTCTCAAGCTCCACCTTTACCAAACGGTTTCAAACCATTTGAACCTTGAAGGACCAAGACCGTTTGGGGCTCAAGTAGTCAAAGTTGACTGAGGACTCAATTGGTTAATCCACTTAGACACTTGTTGTAATTGAGGACTCAATTGATCAATTCAATTGAATACCTTATGTAATGGAGGTCCAAGGTGATTGAATCTCTTGAGAATAGAGATGATGAATGATTCATTGATCCAATGATGATTAGTAATGATGATCATTGAAGGTACAAAGGTTGAAACCCTAATAGTACCTAAGTGATTAGTGCCAATTAAGGGATGAACCCTAATTGCCTATAGGATCAATGACTTGGTACACTATGTCATTCATAGTTGTATGTACTTGATTGAAGGGATGATATGACCTTATCAAGTTGAGATGATGTTATCATGAATTCATAACATGAATATAATTCATGTGGTAATTAATGGTATGATCCTTAAGTAGAGAGATCATGAAACCCTAAACATGAATATAAACCCTAATTGATAGGGTTATTGACTTCTAACCCTAATTAAGGGCAATTCTAAATGTAACACTAATCTAGGGTGAGGATATAACCCTAATCTAGAGTAGTGATGTGTGAAACTCCAATTTACGGAAATGAGATGTAAAACCCTAATTGGGATGAATAGTGAATCTCTAATTATGAATAATTGAATGAAATCCTAATAGAGATGGATTGTAGACCCAAATTGTGGGTGACTATAGTGGGAATCTTAATTAAGGATGATTCCATGTGAAATCCTATTCTAGGGTTATGTTATGAGAAACCCTAAGTTAGAATGAGGTATATGGAATATTGATGTGGTGATGTGATATGATAATCAAACTTAAGGTGATGTCATGTAATGACATGTAAAACCCTAGTTGAGGGTGATTCCATGTGAAGTCCTATTCTAGGGTTATGTTATGAGAAACCCTAAGTTAGAATGAGGTATATGGAACATTGATGTGGTGATGTGATATGAGAATCAAACTTAAGGTAATGTCATGTAATGACATGTAAAACCCTAGTTGAGGGTGATTCCATGTGAAATCCTATTCTAGGGTTATGTTATGAGAAACCCTAAGTTAGAATGAGGTATATGGAACATTGATGTGGTGATGTGATATGATAATCAAACTTAAGGTGATGTCATGTAATGACATGTAAAACCCTAGTTGAGGGTGATTCCATGTGAAACCCTAATTGAGGGTGAATCCATGAGAAACCCTAGTTGAGGGTGATTCCATGTGAAACCCTAATTAAGGGTGAATCTATGAGAAACCCTAATTGAGGGTGAATCCATGTGAAAACCTAGTTGAGGGTGATTCTATGAGAAACCCTGATTAAGAACTAACATCACATAATGTTCTGATGTTATGTTGTGATGAGAGGCCCTAAGAAGGGTGAAGGAATATGAGACTCTAATGTAAGTCATTATACATAAAGCCCTAATCCTGGGCAATATGACAATGGATCATAATTCTAATTTTAAATAAGGATGCAAGGAAATCCTAATGATGAGATAAAAGAAATGACCTTATAAAGGTGAAACATTTCATGTGGTTGATTATATGTAACCTAATTGTAAATAATGTCTTTAGCATTAGACAAGTCCATATCATTAAAGATAGATGGACAATTCTAATGTGTGGCCTATGCATTATATGCTAAAGGTGAGAGTTTAGTGATGGAATGTATTAAGAGGGAAATACCTTAATACAAGATAAGTTGGTTAACTCAAGAGAATCTGATATAATGAGAAAGTGATATATCAATATATGATAGTTATCACATTCAGCACTTCAGGGTTTATATACCTTGATGTACTCCAAATCCAATATAATTGGGTAAGAAACATATGAAGTGTGTTATGCAACTATTACAATGAAATGTAATGAGTTGTTGCACTTGATGAGTGTTAATTAATGTACCTTGAGAATGGGGTTAGGCCCAAATGATGTGTATGATATAATCATACCATGATGAGGATGAGAAATGAACTCATACCTTTAATTGATGATCATTAATGCTATATGATGAAAGTAATGTTCTTGAATAATTAAATATGATACCTTTGAATGCCCCAGAGGTATGGATTAATGAATTAAGGGTTGGATAGATTATATAATCATGAAACCCTAATTAATGAGAAAAGGGGAACCCTAACCCTGATTTGGGTAAAGGGAATGATAAGCCATGTTTGATAATAAACCATAATTCCTGGAAAAGGAATAATGGTGTTACTATTGTATCACTTGATGTGATGAATATCTTGTATGACTGTTATCATGCCTAATAACCATGCAGGTATGATGAGATAATGAACATATCTAGATTTGAGCTACGACGTTTATATAATAAATGTTGATTGGCATTATGAGCCTTAATGTTGTTGTTGCTTAGTAAAAGTAACAATGTGTAAGGATTCTATGAGTCATATGAGAAAGTTGTTTCCTAGAAAGAGGTGACAATATATTTCATGGCCTTGTGAGCTAGGTGTGATTCTTGTGTAACAAGTATCATAAATGCCTTGGTTAGATGACCTGAAGGTGATAGTTACCTGAAAAAGGTGTAATAATGCTCAATGATGAGTTAAGGGTTTGAATACCCATAACCATATGATTATGGTGATGAGAATGTGAAGGGATGAGAATTCTCAGTTTTGAAATGAGGGACTCAGTTCCCAAGGTCTTTGAAAGACTGATAAATATCTGATGAAAGTAGTACATGTCTCTTTATAGCATTGTTGTAATAAGTTATGTTTGAGAACTTGACTGATGCTAAAATAATATGCTAATGTACTTAATTTAATCAAGTAAAATCATATCATGTAGATCCTTGACCATAGATCCATCATCGTCAACAAATTGGTGATGGTGAAATGGGTGCTCCGCGGGAAAATCCGGAGGGCATACTTTTGAGTATGTGGGGGTTATGGGCGTGAATATCCTTACGCCCTAATGGAGGAATTGATGTGAGATAAATATTAAATCTCTCAATCCTTCATTATATGTACCGGGATGGATGTATCACGAATCTCCCGATGATTGGGTTAGATGTCGTACACATCTCCCAGCAATGTTAATGTCGGATCGGTGGAGATAAACATGAAAGCTCATGATCACGAAGAGAGTGCAGCATGCCACTCTAACTCTGATAGCGAAGTTGCCAGTATACTCTGGAAAGCTATATTTAGCAGAGACACAAGATGTCCTACATGTGATCTCACGCTGACCGAGATGTGGGAGGTCATGGGAATCCATCTCTTCCATTGACCTTGTATGATACCGATTTAGACTTCGCAGTGGTCGGTTGGAGCATGAGCGGTATATCTCATCTCCTCAGGGCATAAGTGTGTTTGTAAAATGAAATCACTCGTATAGCATGTTTGCTTAAGGATTGAATACGGAAATTCATTGGCTGATGTTACATTTTTGTTAAATATATGTGGTTCATTGATGTTGTTCATATATGTTGTATTCATTACAAGTAGATGGATGAACTATGAGTCTACCATGAGTAGATTCAACGTAATCTTTGAAAAAGGAGATTACTTCACTTTGTTCATACAAGTGATTTACTTGTTGTTAATTATATATATATATATATATATATATATATATATATATATATATATCCTTCTGCTTAGTTTATTTTGATAAACTGCTATAACAATGTTTTGGCGGAGAGTTATATCTCCCGCTGGGGCAATTTACAATTGTCTCACCCCCGTGGGATCCAACTTTTTAGGTGGACATGGACAAAAAAGCACAAATCCTATTGCAGGGAATGGACAACAACAGTAACAGCAAGGATAGCAATAATATCTCGGGTGGAGATACTGCCTGTCAAGTTATGTAGTTAGAAAGTCCTATGTGTCATCTCTATACTCTCAGGTCCTTGGGGTTTTTAGTCAGTGTTTCTGATAAATCGATCTGAGGTTTTGGCTTGATGCCTTGAGATTTTGTATTGTCTGTATATGATATTTATAAGGCAGCTGATGATGTAGTCTCTGAAAAGAGATGGTACAGGTTATGTACATTTGAACCAGACTGTAAATGTTATGCAATGGTTCTTGTTGGGAAAATATTTCCTATGTGAGGTTCTCTTTGCAAAAAGTTTTAATTTTCAGTGATTTTTAGTAATCCGCTGCAAATAATTCGCTTCCGCTTAAGTTAATCATGTTTTTGCGAGACGGTCACTACAATTAGTGGTATCAGAGCTCTAGGTTCTTTGAGTCTACAGAGACATAGGACTAAGGTAGTAGAGTATGTTCTGGTGTCATCCAATGTATCTGATAGTGTCTTCTGCTCGTATAAGAGAAGAAGAACTTAAAGATGACTGGGTCACATGAGGAGATTGTTGCTGAGAGCAGCAATGTTGCACCATGAAGAGGTGCATGGGAACAGGTAAGAGAGATACAAATGCCTAAGAATCCCCTAGATGATCCATCTATGATAACAAAATCTTTCTTTAAGTATTACTGTTGGAGAATTTAGGGTAACAGTAATGAATATAATGGATCAAGCATTGGCAGAGTAACCTAGATTACCAGCCTCAATGATGATGTTTTAGATATCAATAAGTTTTGTAATCAGCATCTGCAGGTTGAAGCATAAGGAAATGATGAATTTCTTGACTTAAATTGAGTATGTGCTCAACCTTAACCTGTTGAATCAATCTTTGAGGCAGAGTTAGCCTGAGACAGTGAATAATCCATGAATTATGACAAGTTAGACAATATAATGTCATTTAAATATGTAAATTTATGAATTTCTGAATTAACTGAGAAAGGAATTGATTGAACTTTCCTTGATTAGTCCTATGAGGACTTATGTTTTGCATAGTAAAACATTACAAATGTTTTATGTTGTTCCTACCTCCTTGAGAAATGATGAGGTACAGAAGAGATGCCTGAATGAAATTCAGGGATGATAAGTCTTATGCTTGTGATAATATGAAAAGAAGGAATATGATAGTATACAAAGTGCATACCACTTAATCTCAGTATTCATATACCCTGGCCAGGTATACAAATATTGATGATAAAGTGAGTATGAAACTCTTAGATTGTTGTCTTTTTTATTGCTCTAATCAAGTAGTCATTCTGAGACAATCTAATGAGTATCATGAAATCAGAAATATGGAATGAATAAATGTGTCATATCCCATGCATAAGAAAAAGAAGTCTGAGATAATCTCATATGAGCATGTTGTATGAGGAACTAAAAGTGTACTCCTCATAAGATAAAAATAAGAATGAGGGAGATGAACCCTGTTCAATAATACTACTCGCATAATAAAGATCTTTCCCATAATGAGGAAATGGGAAATGTGATGAGATCATGAGATGATCATAAACATTCTAGATAATAATAAAGAAAGGGATAATGACATGCAATCATCCTTACAAATTCCAATGCTAAAGGCAAGGAACCTAGGATGAGATAAAGAGTAAATGGTTCAAGAATAGTTGAAAATACATGAATTAATAAGAGGAATATGAATCCTTGTTTTCTTTCCTTTCAGGGACATGGCAATCAAGTGGGTCTTAGGACACTTGATGTGTACAAGATAAAGGTGTTCATGTGATGGATACTTAGAAAAGTATCACTTATCTTGCACATTGGTCCCAAGATGAGGACATATGAAACAATTAATGTTCCAAGATGAAAGGAAGAGATATATATGATGTGTATCCAACACATGTGATAGATACCAAGGTGAAATATTCTGGCATCTGAGAGTTATCAGATGGGTTAGGTTGGCTACCTGGAGTGGTCAACTGTGAAATTAGTCTGAATATATAAAATAATATGAACATCATATGTTAGGGGTTTATGCTCTGCATAAACATGATATTAAGAAAGAATGTATGATGTTTCTCTGAGCAAGAAAAGTGTTGTTTGACACAAAGTTGACTCTATAGTCAATGATGAGGAACAGTGGAGCATGTGCCTTGTGTGTTGATTCTATGAGAATCTTGTATGGAAACACTTTGTACTGATCAAAGTTTTATGGTGTCTCCATAATAAGGAGATGTTATGTGAAGACTAGATAGAATGATGAATAAAATACATCTGTCTTCCTTTATTTGGATTTCGAGGATGAAATCGTTGTTAGGGGTTTATAATTTGTAACATCCCTGACCTGGGTTATACTTTAACCCTAGGTGTTTTGATTAAGAAAGGTGATTAAATGCTTAATCTCATCTTGTGAAAAGTAATTAGGGCTCAAGAGGAACTTATGTTGCTTTCTAGTCCTTTTTTAACATTGTTGAAATCAATGTTTTGTTTGTTTTGGACTAAAGTGCAAATTACCCAAGTTGAGGGGTTTAAGTGCAAATTGTGCATGATAATATGTTCCTCATGTTTTGAAGCATCATGAGAGTGAAAATGATGCTGAGGTATGGCTTCTGGAAGCCTGAACACTAAGAAAGAGCTGATAAAGCAATGTATGTGCATGAAAACCTAGTTTTGGTGTAATGTGCAATTTACCCAAAACCTAGGGTGCAATATGTAATTTATCACTTCAATAAGGTCCCTAATGTTTCTTTCCATCATGTAGAGAAAATAAAATGATAGGGGCGCCTCATTTGAATTAAGTTGGAGGAGAGAGAATCTTGATATTAAAATAATCAAGATTTAATCCTAATTGAAACCCTAATTCGATTTAGGGAAAAAATAAATGTATTAATTAAAGGGCCTTCAACCAAAATTAAAATGGTTGGATTCAGATGTATGTGTGACGTCCTTGATCTTTGCAAGGACCAAGAAAATATCCAAGGGAGTGGATAACTCACACACAATTTTATAAGAAAAAGAAATATCCACTCACATATGGATATTAATATAATATGATTTAAGGTGCTTGATTTTCTTTTCTTTAAATCATGGATAATTGAGAGGAATTGGAGGCAAAAAAGATAGCCTCGTTCCTAATGAAGATAAGGGGGAAGAGGCGGCCACATTTTTGGGATTAATTGGATTTTTGCAAAGTACATTCTCTCTCATTGAATTTTTATAAAAGAACCTTTTACAAGCCAAATGGAAGGCTTTTTCGACCCCACTTCTTCTCCTTGCTTTGGAAACGATCAAGGGATCTTGGGAGGATCAGGAGGACGACCCCCAACTTGTTGGTAAGGTTCTTGTTCCATTTCACCTTGATTCCATGGTGGAAATCGAAAATAAATTATGGATTTCTTCCTATTTCGATCTCCTCTTCAATTCTAACCATTCCTTTTCACTCAAACCTTGAGGACGAGCCTTGGAATGGTGAAAGGAGTTGCATCCACCATTTTTTCCTTGGACATGGATCTTTGGATCTCAATTGGAGGTGGGTTTTATAACTTGAACCCTTGATTTTGTTATTGCATTCAATTCCATATCAAATAATGATCTTTTCTACATTTACAATAATCGATTTGGTTGATGAATGCAATCACCATGGAAACCACAGCAGGTTTCGTGAGTTCATAGGTTGAAGATGATAAGCACACACCTCTTTAAATATCCAAAGCAAACTATCTTGTTTGGGTTTCTCAAACGGTTTCCCAAACCGTTTGGGAGTAAATGGTTTCAAATCGTTTAGAAGCAAACGCTTTCACCAAACCGCATGAGACCAAATGGTTTCAAAACCATTTGGGGGAGTTGACCAAGGGTTGAACGTTTGAGAATCATGTTCCTAATTATGTTCTTTGATAACCCACCAAATTTTATGGATTAATTCCAAAGGAATCATGAGTTGAAGGCTAATCAATTAGGCAAACCCTAATTGGATTAAGTGCTTATTTTCAACTTGATTGGTTTGACTTTTGGGTTAATTAGCCCAAATGGTTTCAAAACCATTTGGGAATCACCCAAACGGTCTCAAGACCATTTGTAGGTCAACCAAGACCGTTTGGAGGTCTAGGGTTGAGTATGGTTAAGTATTTGAAGATCCAAACATATGGTATAAACCCTAATCGGCTAAGTGTTGATTTTGCAATAGAATGAGTTGATGCTTTGGGTTCATTGACCCAAACGGTTTCCAAACCGTTTGGGGATCACCCAAACAGTCTCAAGACCATTTTGGGATCACCAAAGACCGTTTGGAGGTCTAGGGTTAAGCATGGTTGACCAATTGAAGGTCTAAATGTGCCAAATCATTTTGCAATTAAGTACTGATTTAATGATCAACTCAATAGCTCAAACCCTAATGATTTTTCACTAGAATCAAAGGGTTGGATGAGCCAAACGGTCTCAAGACCATTTGGAGCTCATACACACGGTATGAAGACTGTTTGGAGGTCACCCAAAACCGTTTGGAGGTCTAGGGGTGAGTATGGTTAAGCAATTGATGATCCAATGATACTAAATTAAAGTGTAATCAATTGGTGATTTGGTGATCAATCCAATGATCCAAACCCTAATTGGTTGACTTGTATTTTGATGATGTGATGGGAAAATGGTCACAATACCGTTTGGTGGTCATCCAAATGACCTCAATACCGTTTGGGGTCAGGTCATGTTCAATTTGGATGATGGTTCAATGGTTTCAAAGGAACTAATCATGCATTGATTAGTGTTGAAGGATCATCGATTCCATACCCTAATTCAATTGATTCAAACCCTAATTGAGGACTAATTGAGGGTAAATTGAGGGTCAAATCAGTTGAAGGTTGACCTACTTAACTCAATTGAAGTATGAGGATAGGACCAATTGATGATTGGTTCCATTAATTCAATGATTGAAGGAATCAATATTGAGAACCCTAAACCGATTAGTGTAGTGAAGACCATCTTTGGTCCATGCAGTTTTGAGGAGGTTTGGACCAAACGGTCTCAAGACCATTTGGGATCAAACGATCCCAAACCGTTCGTGCCCATGCAGTTTCAAAAGTCAAACTTGGGCAAACGGTCTTCACCTACTTGCTTGGGCAAAGGGTCTCAAGCTCCACCTTTACCAAACGGTTTCAAACCGTTTGAACCTTGAAGGACCAAGACCGTTTGGGGATCAAGTAGTCAAAGTTTATTGAGGACTCAATTGGTTAATCCACTTAGACACTTGTTGTAATTGAGGACTCAATTGATCAATTCAATTGGATACCTTATGTAATGGAGGTCCAAGGTGATTGAATCTCTTGAGAATAGAGATGATGAATGATTCATTGATCCAATGATGATTATTAATGATGATCATTGAAGGTACAAAGGTTGAAACCCTAATAGTACCTAAGTGATTAGTGACAATTAAGGGGTGAACCCTAATTGCCTATAGGATCAATGACTTGGTACATTATGTCATTCATAGTTGTATGTACTTGATTGAAGGGATGATATGACCTTATCAAGTTGAGATGATGTTAGCATGAATTCATAACATGAATATAATTCATGTGGTAATTAAGGGTATGATCCTTAAGTAGAGAGATCATGAAACCCTAAACATGAATATAAACCCTAATTGACAGGGTTATTGAATTCTAACCCTAATTGAGGGCAATTCTAAATGTAACCCTAATCTAGGGTGAGGATATAACCCTAATATAGGGTAGTGATGTGTGAAACTCCAATTTAGGGAAATGAGATGTAAAACCCTAATTGGGATGAATAGTGAATCTCTAATTATGAATAATTGAATGAAATCATAATGGAGATGGATTGTAGACCCAAATTGTGGGTGACTATAGTGTAAATCTTAATTAAGGATGATTCCATGTGAAATCCTATTCTAGGGTTATGTTATGAGAAACCCTAAGTTAGAATGAGGTATATGGAACATTGATGTGGTGATGTGATATGAGAATCAAACTTAAGGTGATGTCATGTAATGACATGTAAAACCCTAGTTGAGGGTGATTCCATGTGAAATCCTATTCTAGGGTTATGTTATGAGAAACCCTAAGTTAGAATGAGGTATATGGAACATTGATGTGGTGATGTGATATGATAATCAAACTTAAGGTGATGTCATGTAATGACATGTAAAACCCTAGTTGAGGGTGATTCCATGTGAAATCCTATTCTAGGGTTATGTTATGAGAAACCCTAAGTTAGAATGAGGTATATGGAACATTGATGTGGTGATGCGATATGATAATCAAACTTAAGGTGATGTCATGTAATGACATGTAAAACCCTAGTTGAGGGTGATTCCATGTGAAACCCTAATTGAGGGTGAATCCATGAGAAACCCTAGTTGAGGGTGATTCCATGTGAAACCCTAATTGAGGGTGAATCTATGAGAAATGCTAATTGAGGGTGAATCCATGTGAAACCCTAGCTGAGGGTGATTCTATGAGAAACCCTGATTAAGAACTAACATCACATAATGTTCTGATGTTATGTTGTGATGAGAGGCCCTAAGAAGGGTGAAGGAATATGAGACTCTAATGTAAGTCATTATACATAAAGCCCTAATCCTGGGCAATATGACAATGGATCATAATTCTAATTTTAAATAAGGATGTAAGGAAATCCTAATGATGAGATAAAAGAAATAACCTTATAAAGGTGAAACATTTCATGTGGTTGATTATATGTAACCTAATTGTAAACAATGTCTTTAGCATTAGACAAGTCCATATCATTAAAGATAGATTGACAATTCTAATGTGTGGCCTATGCATTATATGCTAAAGGTGAGAGTTTAGTGATGGAATGTATTAAGAGGGAAATACCTTAATACAAGATAAGTTGGTTAACTCAAGAGAATATGATATAATGAGAAAGTGATATATCAAGATATGATAGTTATCACATTCAGCACTTCAGGGTTTATATACCTTGATGTACTCCATATCCAATATAATTGGGTAAGAAACATATGAAGTGTGTTATGCAACTATTACAATGAAATGTAATGCGTTTTTGCACTTGATGAGTGTTAATTAATGTACCTTGAGAATGGGGTTAAGCCCAAATGATGTGTATGATATAATCATACCATGATGAGGATGAGAAATGAACTCATGCATTTAATTGATGATCATTAATGCTATATGATGAAAGTAATGTTCTTGAATAATTAAATATGATACCTTTGAATGCCCCATAGGTGTGGATTAATGAATTAAGGGTTGGATAGATTATATAATAATGAAACCCTAATTAATGAGAAAAGGGGAACCCTAACCCTGATTTGGGTAAAGGGAATGATAAGCCCTATTTGATAGTAAACCCTAATTCCTGGAAAAGGAATAATGGTGTTACTATTGTATCACATGATGTCATGAATATCTTGTATGACTGTTATCATGCCTAATAACCATATAGGTATGATGAGATAATGAACATAGCTAGATTTGAGCTACGACATTTATATAATAAATGTTGATTGGAATTATGAGCCTTAATGTTGTTGTTGCTTAGTAAAAGTAATAATGTGTAAGGATTCTATGAGTCATATGAGCAAGTTGTTGCCTAGAAAGAGGTGGCAAGATATTTCATGGCCTTGTGAGCCAGGTGTGATTCTTGTGTAACAAGTATCATGAATGCCTTGGTCAGATGACCTGAAGGTGATAGTTACCTGAAAAAGGTGTAATAATGCTCAATGATGAGTTAAGGGTTTGAATACCCATAACCATATGATTATGGTGATGAGAATGTGAAGGGATGAGAATTCCCAGTTTTGAAATGAGGGACTGAGTTCCCAAGGTCTTTGAAAGACTGATAAATATCTGATGAAAGTAGTACATGTCTCTTTATAGCATTGTTGTAATAAGTTATGTTTGAGAACTTGACTGATGCTAAAAGAATATGCTAATGTACTTAATTTAATCAAGTGAAATCATATCATGTAGAGCCCTGACCAGAGATACATCATCGTCAGCAAATATGTGATGGTGAAATGGGTGCTCCGCGGCAAAACCCGGAGGGCATACTTTTGAGGATGTGGGGGTTATGGGCGCGAATATCCTTACGCCCTAATGGAGGAATCAATGGGAGATAAACATTAAATCTCTCAATCCTTCATTATATGTACCAGGATGGATGTATCACGAATCTCCGGATGATTTGGTTAGATGTCATACAAATCTCCCAATAATGTTAATGCCGGATCGGTGGAGATAAACACGAAATCTCACGATCGTGAAGAGAGTGCAGCATGCCACTGTAACTCTGATAGCAAAGTTGCCAGTATACTCTGGAAATCTATATTTAGCAGAGACACAAGATGTCCTGCATGTGATCTCGCGCTGACCAAGATGTGGGAGGTCATGGGAATCCGGCTCTTCCATTGACCTTGTATGGTACCAATTTTGACTTCGGAGTGGTTGGTTGGAGCATGAGTGGTATATCTCATCTCCTCAGGGCATAAGTGTGTTTGTAAAATGAAATCAGTCATATAGCATGTTTTCTTAAGGATTGAATACGGAAATTCATTGGCTGATGTTACATTTCTGTTAAATATATGTAGTTCATTGATGTTGTTCATATATGTTGTATTCATTACAAGTAGATGGATGAACTATGAGTCTACCATGAGTATATGCAATGTTATCCTTGAAAAAGGAGATTACTTCACTTTTTTCATACAAGTGATTTACCTATTGTTAATTATATATATATAAATCCTTATGCTTAGTTTATTTTAATAAACTGCTATAACAATGTTTTGGCGGAGAATTATATCTCCCATTGGGGCAATTTACAATTGTCTCACCCCCGTGGGATCCAACGTTTTAGGTGGACATGGAAAAAGAAGAAGAAATCCTATTGCAGGGAATGAACAACAACAGTAATAGCAAGGATGGCAATAATATCTCAGGTGGAGATATTTCCTGTCAAGTTATGTAGTTAGAAAGTCATATGTGTCATCTCTGTACTCTCAGGTCATCAGGGTTTTTAGTCAGTGTTTCTGATAAATCGATCTGAGGTTTTGGCTTGATGCCTTGAGATTGTGTACTATCTGTATATAATATTTATAAGGCAGCTGATGATGTAGTCTCTGAAAAGAGATGGTACGTGTTATGTACATTTGAACCAGAATGTAAATGTTATGCAATGGTTCTTATTGGGAAAAGATTTCCTATGTGAGGATCTCTTTGCAAAAAGTTTTAATTTTCAGTGATTTTCAGTAATCCGCTGCAAATAATTCGCTTCCGCTTAAGTTAATCCTATTTTTGCGAGACGGTCGCTACATGGGCGTTGTGCTCGAAGGGGTAGTTATTTGTTGCGACCAAATCATGAGCCAATGTAGAGACAGTAAGAGACTTAAGTGATGGGTAATGCCTATAAATAGGCACTGACCTCATCCATGCAAAGGGTTCAGATCATCAAAGATACAAAAAAGTGTTGTTGCATTCCCAAGTCACCTCCATCCATCTCTAAAGATCTTATACCTCTAAAGAAGAAACTCTCAAAGAGAGAAGATCACCATCCTCTTCTTTGAGAGAAGGAGTTGCCATCCATCCACTATGCCAATGCCAGATCCATATCTGAAGGAGTATTGTTGGTGTATCCCCTTCACACTTCTTTAGATCTATCATCCCTCTCATGTTGTTCATCTATCTTGATGTAACTTCACCTTTGTAAATTTGTAATTCTACTCATGAACATGAGTGGCTAAACTCAGTGCTTTGGTTGGGAGTATCCATTAAGGCTCTCCCAACATGTATATACTTACATCCATTTAAATATATATGCTCTTAGAAAAGATTATCTCCTTTCTCTTGGTCTTAATTCTTCATTTGTATGATTAGATACCATCTTGTGATGTTTCATTGTTAGTGTATTGAAAGAGTAACACTAACCTTATCTAAGTTTTTGGAGTTGCATGAATGCATGAGAATGTCGTAGTGCTTAAGCTTATGATCATATATTTGTTATTGTTATTTTTTGTTTGTCATCTTGAAATATAGACAACCTTATAATCTAGATATATCCTAACCTCGAGAGAGGAGGGAATAGACACATATGATGATTGCTTATAATCTTGCTAAGGGTATACAAAGGGTGTGAGTATTGATGTTGGTGAGAGATCTTAGTAGGAGAAACCCAATCCAAGTTCACATCCATATTTTTACCACATATTTGTTTGATTTTAGTCTCTTGTTTTGTTTATTTATCTACCTTTACTTATTTGATTTGTTTGGAGTAATATCATTCCATTTGGAACACCAACTTAATATATTCTTTTCTTTGGTGTATCTGAGTTAGAAATTTTACTTTCTTAGAACTAACGGGTTACTTGTCCCTATAGTTCAACCCCAATTTACTAATTTAGACCCTATATAATAGTTGTAGGTGTCTGAGAGTCAGGTTATAAATTCAAGAGTTAGACTACTCTAGATCCGTTTCGTTTTGGATGTGCAATTTAGGCTGGTCAATTTTTTGGCACCATTGTCGGAGAGAAGGCAAACAGAACTGTTAAGGACCCAAACTTACTCACTGTACACTTGTGCCTCAAGTTTAGCAATAGACTTGACTGTACGAATCCTAAGTCTGCTATATCCAATTGCTTAGAATACTTCGGTTTACAAGTCCAATTTTCTAACTCGATTGTACAAATTATTTAGGTAGCTTGAGGATAAGAAGGTTTTGACGATCATCTTACCCTTGTTTCACAACATTATGTCACCTTATAGAGAAGTACATACTGGAAGTGACACGAATGTGAGGGTGGAGAATATTTTATTTCCACAAGAAATTGAATTCGAGCTTGATGGTGATAACTTTGGTGGCAGACATGAACACAAAGAGCGCACGGGAGATGAACATGATAAGTGATGTGAACATGAACATGAAGAACGCCGTGAAGATGAGGAGCATGAGGAAGGAGGCCATGATGACCACTGACCCCGTTGATCCAAAAGAAACTAAGGAACCATCATGAACGCAAACACAACAATGTGACTAGGAAGAAGACAGTGATGAAGAAGTCCTTTCCCTCTAAGATCTAGTTGCTACAAGAGAAAATGAATTAAGGAATCTGGTTGTCATTCCAATATTTGATGTACCCAACTTTGAACTGAAACCCACAGTCATTTCCATGATTCAAAAAAAGTCCCTTGGGGGATTCTAGAGATGAGAACCCCTATCATCATTTTGATCCCTACAAAAATATCTGCAATACCATTAAGATGAGAAAAATTCCACAAGAAGTGATATACTGCAAGGACTTCAACTTTTCTCTAAGAGACAAATCCCTGGCATGGTAATTTTCTTTACCTGACAAAAATATTAATGGTTGGGGACCCTTGGCTGACGCTTTCGTCACCAAGTTCTACCCAGTTGAGAAGACCCTCAGAAATAGGCAAAAGATAAATAGATTTATGCAAAAGGCTGTAGAAAACTTGCATGAAGCATGGAAATGATTCTTGGAGTACCAGAGGGGATTTTCCACTTCACAACTACGACAAGGGTCACCTAGTTACAACCTTCTATAACGGTCTTACTTCTGCTAAAAGAACTTCATGGAACGTTGTCGAAGGAATCAATTTTTTAGGGAAAAAAACACCAAAGAAGACCATGAAAGTTATCGAAAACATGGCATCTTTGCAGGTACAGATGGATTTTGACATAAGAGATAGAGATTTTGTAACAACAACAACATCCAAAGGACCATCTATGGAATCAAAAGCTTTCAAAACTATCATTGCATATATTTAAAAGATTGCTATAGATGTCAAACAATTGAAAGAATCTGGAAGCAAGGGTAAGAAATATGTTGAAAAGGTTATGAAATGTGTTATGTGTGGTGAGGGAGGTCATGGAATCAATAATTGCATCTAGAAACAAAGATATTGTAGAAAACTCTCACCAGCTGAGTGTAGCATCTAAACCACCACTATAATTTGGTAGAGGAGGTGGATAGACTCAGTATACCAAGACTACAACTTACCCGCAAAATAGAAATAATTATCAAGGCCAAGGGCAAGGTCAAGGCTAATATCAGAACAATAATAAAAATTGGAAAAACCAAGATCAAGGCCAAACTAAGAGCAACAACCAGCCAGACATGATGGCTCAACTATTTGATTTTGCAAAGAGACAAATCTCAGTGAATGATCAGCTCACCCAAAGTGCTATCACTAACTCAGGTGTCTTAACCATGATGCAAACCCAAATGGCTGACATGTAGATACATGAAAGATAGATTAAACAACAACTCCACAACTTTCTAAACTAAAACAGAATCCTCAAGGAAAGATCCCCTCCAACATATAAACTGTAAAGATAGCTACCCTTTGCTCAGGAAAAGTTGTGGAGACGCACCAAGAAGGAGAGATTTCTTCCATGCCACAACCAGAACCCACTATAGAAGAGGAGGAAACTGAGAAGGAAGAGTCCATAAGGAAGGGAAAGAGTAAAGAAAAAGACCAGGAGAAGAAAAGTGCAAAGACTAAGAAGCCAGATCCTGCTGAATAAGTCTTCACATAGAGATCCCTACTCCTTAAGAGTTCCTTTTCCTTACAAGTTAATTTAAGCATATCTTAAGAAAGATATGATAAGTTCATGGAAGATGTGAAGAAGATGCACCTAGAAATCCCCTTCCTTGATGCTATTGAGAAAATTCCCACATATGTAAAGTTCTTCAAAGATCTTATCATGAAAATAAGAAGAGGAGATCAGATAGAGATGGTGCATCTAGCTAAGATGTCTAGTGCATTTGTTCAAGACAAGATTCCTACCAAAAAGAAAGATCATAGGGTGTTCACTATCCCCTTCAACATTGGAGATAATGTGGAAAGAAAAGGGTTGGCATATCTAGGGGTAGGCATAACTCTAATGTGTAGGGAAATATGGCATTAGATAGGTAACAGAAATAAAAAAATTTAGTGACATATTTCCCATTAACCAGCAGATCGTGTCAATAACTATGCAATGGAAAGGGTGGTTTCACGAAGATATACTTGGTCTTAGAGCAAGTCTAGTGAGGATCCTCATCGATGTACATGTGCACTCTATATTATATGGTGTCTACGCAGCTCCTGGTTGCACTAGGACTCATCTGACTACTCCTTGACGGATCACAGACTCGAACGTCATCATCTGTAGCAGCTCCTCTTATCATGGACTATTGGCTGATGTCATCCTCGTTAACGATGGGAAAAGGATGCCTCACCTCTAGAGAAGTCCACACAGACCATCTATAACTCTTGTCATCCTATTAGAACAAATAGGAAGTAGTTGTCCCTCTCGTTGGCATACTAGTCACCAACCTGCTCTCCCACAACAATGATCCTTAGTTGTTCTCTCCTATATCTATCCCTCCCTAGTTGGGTAGGACTTGCTTGGGCTCTCTTGGTTACCACAACCAGAAAGGATAATAATTGTCAGAGAAACTAATTCTCAATTGTCTCTGTTGTGCTCTAGGAAGCCCTAGTACCCCTCTATTTATAGTTGGGGTTAGGGCTAGGGTTTCCAAGCGGCTATCGTCTATACTAATATTGTATGCTAAATTTACATTACGTTAATTTGTTAGTGTATATGTATATATGAGTCAATTGATATGAAATTATATATATATATGTCAAAAAGAAGACACCCGCTACATCTCGGCCTCCACCTCCACCTCCTGAAGTACCAAGTTGGCTTCCAAAGGACCTACACACCTCGTTAGGTCCTAATTGTAGGGGTATGGTAGATTGGATAGGCGAACATGATCCAAATTGCCCTATAAATGTTACTATTTTGGAGGAAGCTACAGATCAATCATACGATAACAATCTATGTATACAAGTTTTGCATACATATTAATGCATACGTAATACAAGTTTTGCATACGTATTAATGTAGGTCAATAATACGATAACAAGATATTTATACAAGATATTTTAGAGTTATTTCATTATGATTGGCTGAACACATCTAAGATAGAGTTGTGGATATGGTGAGATCTTGTTTATACATCCATATACCTTGTTTTATATACGGTGATCTGGTTTCTTATATATTAATGCATATGTAATACATGTTTTGCAGCCACTTACACACGATATGTACAGATTTTCCATTTCTCCATGTGGGATTTTTTGGTTCCATCTTTGATTAGTCTTGTAGTTAAAAACCCTAGGTCAGTTACTTCATACTGTTGTGATGTTTTTAAATATTTTGGTAAAAACAAGAAGACGGTGATAATAGCTCCATTCAATGTCGAGTAAGTTTACTTTGTTTATAATTTGGACTTAAGAAAATTACATTTTTATTGTGACTTTTGAGTTATTAATTTATAACTTTCTTACCTCTAGTGGTAAGCATTGGGAGTTACTAGTTATTGTCCCCGAGACGTTCGTTGTCTATTATCTAGATCCTATGGGGAAGGAATTGAATATATATATATTGACACGCAATGAAAAGGCCATTATTCCTATGAGAAATATTTCATATTTTTATATATGTTAACATCTGTTATTACATTACTATTTAATTATGCAATTTAATATGTTACATTAATATGTAGGGCTTTACAAGAGTACGCCAAAGCTGGAGGAAAGATCCCCAAGAAAAAGAACCAGCCACTAACTTGGCAGAATGTGAAAGTAATTTCCCGACTCCAATGTATATATTATTTATTTGAACTGTGCTTATTTGTATTTTTGAATATTTTGTATGTTTCAATTTATAGTGTACTACACAAGACAATGGTTGGGCATGTGGATACTATGTGATGCAATTTATGAGCATAATTATCAAACATGCCGCAATGGAAATCGATACCATACATCAGGTATTATATGTAGTCTCATTAGATAATATGAAATATATCAATCTTATTCTATATTATTAATTATATATATACATCATTCTCTTTGCAGGTGTTTAAAACTGACTTCACTACAGGTGAAAAGTTATTAGATGTACATACTCCCTATACGATGGATGAGTTAAATGATGTAAGAGAACAATGGGCAGAATCCCTATAAGTAGTGGGTATTTTTAAATATAATTGGGATAATGACGATGATGAATAAAGAATGATATTTATAAACTTTGTTCTCATAATTATTTTTGTGTGGATGTGAATGACTTTTTATGAATTGTCATATGTGTGAATGTGAAGATGATCAATACATGAATGTTTCTACATGTGTCTGAATGTGAAAAGAGATGAAATGAATGAAACTGCAGGTTGCTAAATGTGTGTGAAAATGGAGGAAATTTGAAATGGAACTATTGGTTTATACATGTGTGTGATGAAAAATAATATGAATTAAATGTGATTATACATGTGTGTGAATCACATGATAAATATATAATATTGTCTATCTTGTTAATTTTATAGGTTTATGGTATGTTGTTGGTTGATATCAACGGATGTTGTAAACCTATAGTTCAGAATTGAACTGCAGGCTCTGCATCCTGCTGACCAGCCATACAACAAGCCTGCAAACTGATAAGAAAAAAAATCAGAACATAGGTGTCAGTTATTTGTGTAAAACCGACAACAAAACACATAGGCGTCGGTTGTTAGTGTAAAAATGATGTCTTTATCCCCTTCTGGCATCGGTTATCCGTAAACCTGATGCCTATTGTGGCCAGGTACCACGGTCGTGCTGGGTAGCACGGCCGTAGTGGCAGGGGATATGGCATCGGTTATTAGTATACAAATCAATGATGATGGTGTCGGTTATTAGTAGATTCTGGCCAGGTACCACGGCTGTGCTGGGTAGCACAGTCGTTGTGGTTGTGGATATGGCATCGATTACCTATATAAAGTTGACGTTGATGATGCCCTTGCTGACACCTTTTTGGTTGCGGGAAGGGTTATGGCGTCGGTTGTTACTTAATAATCGACATTTTTAATAAGGTTATCGTGTCGATTTTCTTTAAGAACTGACACCGATAGTCCCCTTGCTGGTGCATTTTTGGTGGTGGGAAAGTTTATGGCGTCGGTTGGGGGACCGACGTTGAAGATGTCGACTTTTAGCGGTGCCCACTTGGGTGTCACTTGGAAACCGATGCCTTAGGCCTTAAATAACTGCGCACGTAGGCTCTTGCAAGCCATAATGATAGGTAGAGGATCTCATTAGTGTGGGGAGGCCTTGGGAGTAGGAGGCGTCTGTACGGGCAGGAAGGGTGTCATTTGGGTATGTAGTGACCTCACGGATGTGGTGGTGGTGGTGGTGGATTGATGAGAGTGGGTGAGGAGAAGGAACACCTAAAAGGGCTATGTGGTGGCACTATGGCAGCAGAAGATTGGGAGAAGGAATTAGGCCACCTAAGGCCAAAATAGAGAGTAAGAAAGAGGCTCGTAGTTTGGTGTGGTGATTGCAAGCATGAGAGACCCTTTTTATAGAGTTCGGGCTAGGGTTTTAGGGCTAAACAATTTGGGGTAGCAGCCATGGCCTCCAGAGTGAGACGGGAGAGCAAGGGAAGCTTGTTGGTAGGTCAATGGTGCATAAAATCTTGTCAAAGTAGGGTTTGTTGAGTTCAAAATCATGAGGCAAGGATTTTGGCTCGCTTAGTTTTTTGAATCGGGGTCAAAAGCAGTTCTCACTCTTCGATCCTCATTTACTCCTTCCCGCTGATTGCGGGAGGTAGAAGATAAGTCTATGGCCGCTGGATCAAGCTTGGATCCACAAGAGGTAGATCCAAGGTATGGGGTTCGTCCCCTCCCTTTGCAAGCAGATCGCTGACATGGCATAGCCAAGAAAAAGAGCAATTAAAGGGAAATAAAGGGGTTTTCTACACATAAACTTCAAGAATGCATAGAACTTGTGATACATTATCACAGTTGATTCCTGAAGGCACTCAAGGTATTGATATAAAGTATTTCAACTTTTGATCATATATTGGGTGTTTGCAAATATATACACGACTTCGTTGGGTAGTATGTAGAAACTAAGCAAGGAATTGTTTAACCAAAACCTGTTGTAACTAATGAGATGGCAGACTCAATCATTTCCAAAGACTGTTTTATAATCTAGGGATCGAACAAGGGCCACATCTATGGTGGTTCCTACTCCCATCCACTAGGCCACTCCTCGTCAACTGATGATGATATGTGTTTTCTTTTCCTATATTAGATGTTGACAATTATCTGGGTACCCTTAGGATAATGAAGATATGAATAGGTTACTTGTTATAGAAGGGTCAAAATGATACAAGTCCATTCTTGCGTAAATTGCATATATGTTAAGAACTTGAATTTATATAGTTCATTGGCTACATATGCCAATAAAGTGATTGTTGTTTGGAGAAAATATGATTATCATGATTAAGTATGTTATTTGACAAGGGAACTTAATAGCTCTGATGAGAATAATTATATCTTGGTGTTTTCTTTGATATCTTCATTGTGGGGAAAAACCATATTTGTATGATATGTTCACAATAATGGTGTGTAGATGATTATGAGGTGATTGGAGCCTCTTGACAAAGTGGTAGTCCTTGATTAATAAATGGTAAAAATGGCATCTTAAATTCATGCTGACATTATGATTGTCATATTATCCAAGTTGGTGGATTACTTTACCACTATGACATTATGTGGACAGATGATAAATTGATTAAGTTGAGTTAGATATCATCTATTTGTTTATTTTCTTCCAAGATAATGAACCATATGTTGGTATTCTAGTATTTTTATAAAATATTATAAATTGAACTTTAAAATCTATCTTCATAGAAAAAATAAATATCAAATTCTTTTTCTATGTGCAAGTTCAAAAATATTAATAAAAATAGTTGGATGAACTCTAGACTATTGGATATTAATCAAAAGTCAAGGAACTTGATCATAGATTGTACAAGCCTAGGAAAGAGTTGGGGTCTTGGCAAAAGCTATGTTGTGGATCCCCTATCAGCAACCATCTAGGTGGATGTGGCTTAGGGATCCAACTGTTGAAGGGAGTTTTCTAGTTTCTCTTGGTAGTTGTGGATTAGTAATCTAATGACAAGGACTGTCACCGGCAATAACGACCTTGCTCTATTAGGTCCCCCATCACTTTCGGCCCAAGAGAAGTGGCTACATAGTTGGGTTTCTTCTCGGACAAGTTGATAGGATAGGGCAGTTGATGGTTGAGTGATCTATTCCTCTCCTTTCTCCTCTACCATTAAGTGTGTTCTTTACTTCTCAACTCTGCCTCCTCCCCCCACATTTGCAAATAGTTTCTTGGTCAAAAGCTCTAGCCAAACTATAGTCATGAGCCTGACACCTCCTCTAACACCTTCTATCTCTATATATATACATACATATATATACATATATATAGATATATATATATATACCGACAAGGAGAGGCTCAAGTGGTCAAGCACGGTCTCTCCTCATGAAGGGACCCAGGTTCGAATCCCAGTTGCCGCCTTGATTTCTCCCAGGCGTCCGGCCTCCGCCATGGGCGTGGGAGAGGGGGGAGAAATCCTTCTCTCTTAATCCCATATATAGATATATATATACATATACATATACATACATATACATATACATATACATGTATATACATATATATAGATATATATATATACATATATATGTATATATATATATGTATATATATATACATATACGTATATATACGCATATATATACATATATATACATATATATACATATATATACATATATATATACATATATATATATATATATATATTGCAAGTTCCTGCACCTGTGTCTATGAATGCATGAAAATATTCTGTTTTATATTCCTCATATATAATTCCTACTACTATGTAGACACTATATATACTAGTCATTGTCTTTTTTCCAAAAATATTCTTGGTTATTATGTGTAAAATATAGTCCTTCCCTTTGTAGTGAAAATGGTTCCATTTGTTGTAATGCACTCATTCCTAGTATAATTTCTATGTCGTCATTACGACTATCTGATTGTACATATAGCGTAATATCAATTTTTATATCTTGTATTTCAATTGGAACAATGGCCTGATGTGTGATTTCATATTCTTGTCCATCAAAATTCGTATATGCATAAGGTGATCCTATGGGTATTTTTTCTAAGTAGGGTATCATTCCTTGTTGAATAAATGAAGCTCCTGCCCCTGAATCTATTAATATTGTAGTCATATTCCATTCTTGTCCATTGAAGTATTTTCCATATAATTTATAATTTCTAGCATTTCTATTGTCTGCTAAAATTCTTAAACTTGTCGTTCTTGGCAAATTTCTTAATATTGGTCGTAATCTTCCGTTATATCTATCTGTGCTTGCTCTAGCTTCTTCTATTCTATCTCCATTTGTTAATTGTAATTGATTTCCCTCATATCGTAATCTTCTTGGGATTTTATTATCTGTTACTAGGGGTTTCTCTGAAACATCTATGTTTATGTTTTCTGGTATATCTATTTCAGATATTATATCTGGCTTAGTAATTTTTCCTATGTCTTTAAATATATTAGGAAGCATTATAATATCTTTATCTTCAAATTTTTCTGAGTGATGTGTATTACTAAGAGCATAGCTTATTATATATGTTATCGAATAGGAATAGATCCTTTTTTCATAAATTCTGTTCTTTGAAAATCCTGTATTAAACTTAAGGTTCTGTTTATATTATTATCTCTTATATTTACACTTATCTTTGGATAAATATTAAATATTAGTTTCTGATGACTAAGATTTCCTTGTAATATTCCTAACGTAGCATCTCTTCTATCATTAATCCTATTATCCATTAATACCATATTTATAGGTGAATCTATTCCTTCTCTAAAAGTTGCTTTGATCATCATTTGAATGGCTCCTATGTGAATCCATCCTATTTTAGATCTATCTTTTATTTTTTCCATTTTCCTCATTAAGTCCTCCTTTCGTAGTAAAGGTATATTTATTCTATTTCTAGTATATTCTATTTGCATAGGCATTTCTCTATTAGTTATTCCATAATAAAAAATATGTTTTCTTTGGGTAATTTTCTCAAAAATTGATGTTTTAAATCCATCAGAATTTTCTAATCTTAATTCGGTGTTTCTTATCCTATTAAATAATTTTCTATCTATTAATACTTCTTGCAAGAAATTTCATGCTTCTTCCTGATATTCTTCTATTATTTCTTCTTCAGTCTGATTATGTGTCTGAGAAATAATAGATTGATCCATCGGATTGCTCATCATCAGTTGTTTGAACAAATTCTTGAATATTTTCGATCTCAGAAAGTTCTTCTTCTATAATTTCCTTGAATTGCTTTTGATTAATCTTCTTAGATCCTCTTTTTGGACATTCATTAGCATAATGTCCTATTTCTTGACATATAAAACATTTACATTCTTTTAGTTTCTTTTTATTATAATTTTTCTTTCTTCTGTAATATTTTTGTTTCGATTTAGGTTTAAATCCAAACCTTTTCCTTTTCTTGAATTTATATTTGTTTCTTCTATTGTACCTCATTGGTTCACATCCTATGGTTATTGGATGAGTTAATTGGGAACAACAAAGTCCTTGTTTTACTACTTTATTTGTTTTTCTACTTAGTGTGGCTTCTGCACACCATTCTTCTAATTTCATTCTTAAAAATTCTATTCGTCCTCCTAATGTATCTGCTCTTTGTCCGATGTATTGGGGATATAATTGCATCACTTTAAATCCCCATGGGTCGGGTACCTTGGTATAAAATAAATTTAATAAACTCTTGTTGGTAACATTTTCTTTATCCGTTCTGTCATATATTTTATAAAAATATTCCTGGAATTTACATATATATTCATCAATTCGGCACATATCACAGAGTTTTAAGTTATATAATAAAAAGATAAATCTCTGTTTTTCTTTTTCTTTTTCTGTGTCTTTATTTACATTCCACGTTTCTCCTAAAAATTCTCTTCTTAATTCGTTTTCATAGTTGTTTACTACTTGAGCTAATGTGGTTGCTGTTCCTTTTACTGCTTCTTTATCGTTGTCAGTTAAACCTTTCCACCAATCTGCTACGATTCCTTGGAAGGTTAAATGACAAAATCTTGATGCTGTTTCAATATCATAACTTTGTGCCGTAACTGATAAATATGTGGCTTTTGCCCATCTTGTTATGGCTTCATCTATATTTCTTACACAATTTAAATTTAAATAAATTCCATTAGTGCTAATATATTCTTGATTCATATAATCAACTGGGGTTTCTATAGCAATATTACTTGGTCTTCTATCAGAGGCCCAATTTATTCCTTCATATCTATTTCTATCAGTAGGTTTTCTTCTAAAGCTAGGATCTGACCAGTATCTCGCCCCTGGTTGTTCTGGTGTTTCATTTCTACTGCCTTGTCCGCTAGGGACAGTTGTAGGAATAGGCATGGTTACTTGGCTTCCAGAACTTTCTCCCTGTAGTGGTTTCATGTTTACCGTTCTAACTTTTTCCGTTAATCTTACTATTTCTTGACTTAGACTGTCTAATTCTTCTGCTTCGGCTTCTAAGTATCTATTTTCTAATTGTTCGATTTTAAAGTCATCTGTTTCTTCTATCTGAAGAGGACATAAACTTATTTCGTTTCCACTTGTTTGGAATAAGTTTATTTTTGATAAACATTCGTTATTTTGTTTTTCATACAAATATTCCATTGTTCTTTGTAATTCTACTATCATTTCTTGGATTTTCTGAAAGTTTTTCGAATGGTTTTCATGAACCTGTACTTCTAGTTTCTTATACATATTATTCAATATTAACTTCAAATTCCAGATCTAAAGCTTCGTATATGTTATTATCTTCTAAATCGTTAAATTCATTCATCAAAATATTTTCTTTGAGTTTTGAACCGTTGCATGGCTCTGATACCACTTCGTTTTTGCAGAAATTTTTGATTCTGTTATCATGCTTTGAAAACATACTCGAACTGCCCTTATGGGTGTTGTATGCTTTCTCAGCTTTATCATTTTGTCTATAATTATTACATTTTTTAGATCGGATTCTTAATATCTTCTTCTTTGTATTACGAGGTTTTCGCATAATTAAATTCATAGTGTAAGAAACTAGCATCCAGAAAGAAGACGATAACACTCTGAGTATCATAGATAGCAAAATAATCTGTATACCTGTGTTGCCCACCTCGCTTCCTCTTATCTTCAATCGCCAGCCGATCTTCTCTTAACGATTTCTAAGAGAAGTACTCCTTAGACTTCGACGTTCCGGATCTCCGACTCCTCATCATCCTATAGCCTTCATGTCCCTGTGTCCTTATGCACTCTTTTCCTTGATCGGACTTCTGGACGATGGCCTCCGGGATAAAATAAGGGAGAGATATCTCTCGACTGATGAAGATAGAAGAACTGGGGGTGTAACGGGTTACACACTATCTTTCCTATTCTATGATAGTACAAGGATTATCCTCTTCCAGCTGGAGCTGGCTTCCTACACTTATAGGATTTAACGCGCAAGAATCATCTCAAGAAATTGAAGATGGAATCTGGAATAGAATTGGGGAATCGAGCCTCTGCTCTTTTATTGCAAAACCTAATTTACATACATAGCTACTCTTCGGGCTCTCCGACTACCAGTGCCCCTACTACTATCCCTCGAGAGTTTATATAGAGACTCTCTCGGTTACATTACATTGATGCTTCTCGTTTTTCTTTACATGGTTGTCAAACACTTGTCTGGTGGCGAGCGTTCTTCTTTTTGAAATCTTTCTCCAACGTACATCTGTCTGGTGGAGGATTCTTTGTCGTTCTTTGCTTCTTGCAAGTGTCTTCTTACGTCATTGATGACGTGTTTTCTTCTAGAATGCTTTTTATCGGCTTGTGCTGCTATGGCTGTCTCTTTCCATCTTATCTTGACATGCGGGACATATTTTCCCTTCATGTCTTCTGAGTTGGAAAAATATCTGCTGACATCTGTCGCTTGATTTGATTTGTCCGGTTTCTATTCTTTTTAGAAACCTTTCTAAATTGATTTTTGTGGATGTATTAGTTCTTCTCGTATTGGATAGAATAATTGTGTTATCTGAAGCTTTATGAAGCCAACTTCGATTTTCATTAATTAATTTTTCCAATACTTGGCAAAGGACTTTTAATCCTAATGCCCTTCTAGTTTCAACAAATTCCTTGTTAACCTTGTTCTCTTCAAATTCTTTTCTGTAATCTGCATCAATCTCTTTGACGTATTCTGGGGAAGAGACCCCAATTTGAATGCAGTGTATTGGACTGAATTTCTTTAATTTTTCCCAGTCCTCCGATGCTGAGAAAATCTTGATATAAATGTCACTAGTAGGTTTTACTAGTGGACTATTGCTTTTAAATTCTCTAATTGCTCTGGCAATATCTTGGGGTAGTCCTTGTATTTCCCCAAGGTCTTGGCTTAAATATATTAAATTTGCAGCTCCGATTCTGAAACAGTCTCTGATGATTCTTGGATCCGCTCCTTTGTCAAAGTTAATCCTGGGATATATTCCCGTATGATCTGGAACACATGTTTCTGTCGTTTTGAGATTGTAAACAATCTCTAGTAAAGTTCTATATTCTTTTTCATTTTTTGCTAAAAATTCTGCAAGACTCAATTGCAGGTCATACTCCTGCTCATTCTGAGATACCTTGAATTTATATATCCTTTCGGGCATCAATTTTATATTTTCCGCTTTATTGCGGGATTCTTTCTCCGAAGAGATCATATTCTCCGCTGTTAGGCGGGAACTATTTTCTGAAGAAATAGCAGTTTGAAAACTGCTTCTTGCCACTTGGCTACTTTCTTTCTCCGAGGAGATAGTATTCTCAGCTGTAAAGCTGGTCTTAGCAGTTTTAAAGCTGCTTTCTTTTGCCGTCAGGCTTGTATTTTCAATATTTTTTCTGACAGAATCAGAAATCTGGAGAGATATGTCTATCGGCCTTTTACCTGTCATTTTATCCGTCCTTGTTTCTGATCCCTTTTGTTTAATCTCCCTTCTGAAGCAGTTTAAATCAGCAATTATTCCTGCAATGTCTTGTTTGCTTTCTTCTATGTTATCAATAATTTTATCTTGCTTTTGGATCATCTCTACTAATTCTACGTAATTTTCTTGTAACAAATTGCAATTTCGTTGTAGTCGAGCTTCCAATTCTGCAAGTTTTTTGTCAACCTGCTCCATTGTATTCTCTTGATAAAAAATCTGCAAGAGCGTTAGTTTCTCCTTTAATAATTTCTATATCAAAAATATATTCTGCAAAGAATGTTTGCCATCTACTTAGTCTTTTATATTCTGGCGTGGATGGTAAATTATTTTTAATAAAAGCTTTTACCTGCGTATTATCAACTCTTACTAGGAATTTTTTAGGTAATAAAAAATAGGAAAACTTTTTAATTCCCTTTTTTAATGCTAATAATTCTTTTTCGTTTGAGTGATATCTTTTTTCTGTATCTGTAAATGTTCCAGATGTATATCTGCATATTTTTTCTTTTTGTTCATCTTTCTTTTTTAAGACTGCTCCCCAAAATTCTTCTGAGGCATCAGTTTCTATTATTAATTCGTCATTTTCTAAAGGAAGATCTAATCTTGGTAAATTTTTACATTTTTCTTTTATAAATCTAACATGATTTATGAGTTCTTCTGTCATAAGAAAAATAGTATTTTTCTTTAATAGTTTTTGTAAGGGATTCCTTAATTTTGCCAAGTTTACTATGAATTGTTCAGCGTAATTTAAACATCCCAAAAATCTTTGTAATTGTTTTTTGTCTTCTATTTTATCTGGAAACTTAACAATTTTTTCTACAATATGTTCCTGTAATTCTATTCCACTTGAGTCTAATTTTAGTCCTAAGAATTCTATTTTAGATTTACAAATTTCTGTTTTCTTCTTAGATAATACTATTCCTGTCTTTTGACAAAGAAGGGAAAATATTTGTAAATGTTTATAATGTTCTTCCTCATTTTTACTGGCTATTAAAATGTCATCAACATATACTAGACAAAAAGAGTTATATGGTTCAAATACCTTATCCATTCTTCTTTGATATATCTGTGGAGCATTTTTTAATCCAAAGGGCATTACCGTCCATTCATAATGTCCTTGTGGAGTGCAAAATGCCGTTAATGGTATACTTTTTTCATCCAATCGTATTTGGTAAAATCCTGATTTACAATCAAATTTTGAATAAATATTTTTTCCTCTTGTCATATTAATTAAGGTTTCTTTATGTGGAAGAAAATATCCATCAAACTTGGTATATTGATTTAGTTGCTTATAATTTACTACCATTCTAGCTTTTCCTCTTTTTATTTCTGCATGGTTTCTTACCATGAATGCTGGACTAGAATGTGGGCTTTTTGATTTTTGTATTAGTTGTGATGTTTCTAATTCTTGTAATTGGGTACGGAATTCCTCAATATCAACAGGATTATATCTCATGGGTTTTACTCTGATTATTTTATTTTCATCAATTAGTTCGATTGTATCCCATTCTTGACTGATATTCCAAAGGGCTAATGGATTATCACTATAGTTCTTTTCAAATAATGCCTCAATATCTTGTATATTGAGTTGTGCAATGATTCTCCCTGTTATTGGTTGTTTTTTATTTGTAATATAATCACCACGTTTGCTGCGAAAATTATATATATATATATATATATATATATATATATATATATATATATATATATATATATATATATATATATATATATATATACGTATATATATATATACATATATATATACGTATATATATACACGTATATATATACGTATATATATATATATATATATATATATATATATAAATACGTATATATATGTATATATATACGTATATATATATATATATATATATATATATATATATATGTGTGTGTGTGTGTGTGTGTGTGTATGTATATATAAAATTGTTAAGACCAGCTTTACAGCTGAGAATACTATCTCCTCGGAGAAAGAAAGTATCCAAGTGGTAAGAAGAAGTTTTCAAACTGCTATTTCTTCAGAAAATAGTTCCCGCCTAACAGCGGAGAATATGATCTCTTCGGAGAAAGAATCCTACAATAAAGTGGAAAATATAAAACTGATGCCCGAAAGGATATTTAAATTCCGGGTATCTCAGAACGAGTAGGAGTATGACCTGCAATTGAGTCTTGTAGAGTTTTTAACAAAAAATGAAAATGAATATAGAACGTTATTAGAGATTGTTTACAATCTCAAAATGATGGAAACATGTGTTCCAAATCATACGGGAATATATCCCAGGATTAACTTTGACAAAGGAGCTGATCCAAGAATCATCAGAGACTATTTTAGAATCGGAGCAGCAAATTTAATATATTTAAGCCAAGACCTTGGGGAAATACAAGGACTGCCCCAAGATATTTCCAGAGCAGTTAGAGAATTTAAAAACAATAGTCCACTAGTAAAACCTACTAGTGACATTTATATCAAGATTTTCTCAGCATCGGAGGACTGGGAAAAATTAAAGAAATTCAGTCCAATACACTACATTCAAATTGGGGTATCTTACCCAGAATACATCAAAGAAATTGACGCAGATTACAGAAAAGAATTTGAAGAGAACAAGGTTAACAAGAAATTTGTCGAAACAAGAAGGGCATTAGGATTAAAAGTCCTTTGCCAAGTATTGGAAAAATTAATTAATGAAAACTGAAATTGGCTTTATAAAGCTTCAGATAACACAATTATTCTATCCAATACGAGAAGAGCTAATACATCCACAAAAATCAATTTAGAAAGGTTTCTAAAAAGAATAGAAACCGGACAAATCAGATCAATTAACAGATGTCAGCAGATATTTTGCCAACTTAGAAGACATGAAGGGAAAATATACCCCGCATGTCAAGATAAGATGGAAAGAGATAGCCACAGCAGCACGAGCCGGTAAAATCATTCTAGAAGAAAACATGTCATCAATGACGTAAGAAGACACTCGCAAGAAGAAAAGACGACAAAGAGCTCTCCACCGGACAGATGTGCGTTGGAGAAAGATTTCAAAAAGTAGAACGCTTGCCACCGGACAGGTGTGCGGCAACCATGTAAAGAAAAAAAAGAAGCATCAATGTAACGAAGAGAGCGTCTATATAAGCTCTCGAGGACTAGTAGGGAGGGACACTCGTAGTTCGAGAGAGTCCCAAGAGTAGCTATGTATGTACATTAAGTCTTGCAATAAAAGAGCAGAGTCTCAATTCCCTAATTCTATTCCAGATTCCATTTCAAGTTCTTGAAATGATTTTTGCGTGTTAATTCCATAAGTGTAGGAAGCAAGCTCCAGCTTGAAGATCATAATCCTTGTACTATCATAAATTAGGAAAGATAGTGTGTAACCCGTTACACCCCCCAGTTCTTTCTATCTTCATCGGTCGACAGTTATCTCTCCCTTATTCCATCCCGGAGGCCATCGTCCAGAAGTCCGACCAAGCAAAGAAGTGCATAAGGACACAGGGACATAAAGGCTATAGGATGATGAGGAGTCTGAGATCTGGAACATCAAAGTCTAAGGAGTACTTCTCTTAGAAATTGTTAAGAGAAGATCGACTGGCGTTGAAGATAAGAGGAAGCGAGGTGGGAAACACAGGTATACATATTATCTTGCTATCTATGATACTCAGAGTGTTATCGTCTTCTTTCTGGATGCTAGTTTCTTACACTATGAATTTAATTATGTGAAAAATTCGTAGTATAAAGGAGAAGATATTAAGAATCCAGTCTAAAAAATGTAACAATTATAGACAAAATGATAAAGCTGAGAAAGCATACAACACCCATAAGGGTTGTTCGAGTATGTTTTCAAAGCATGATAACAGAATCAAAAAAATTTGCACAAACGAAGTGGTATCAAAGTCATGTAATGATTCAAAATACAAAGATAAAATTTTGAGGAACGAATTTAATGAGTTAGAAGATAATAACATATATGAAGCCTTAGATCTGGAATTTGAAGTTAATATTGAATAATATGTATAAGAAATTAGAAGTACATGTTCATGAAAACCATTCGTAGAACTTTCAGAAGATCCAAGAAATGATAGTAGAATTACAAAGAACAATGGAATATTTGTATGAGAAACAAAATAACGAATGTTTATCAAAAATAAATCTATTCCAAACAAGTGGAAATGAGATAAGTCTATGTCCTCTTCAGATAGAAGAAACAGACGACTTTCAAATCGAACAATTAGAAAATAGATACTTAGAAGCCAAAGCAGAAGAATTAGACAGTCTAAGTCAAGAAATAGTAAGATTAACGGAAAAAGTTAGAACAGTAAATATGAAACCACTACAGGAAGAAAGTTCCAGAAGTCAGGTTACCATGCCAACAACAATCCCTAGAGGACAAGATGAGATACCAGAACAATCAAGAACTAGATACCAGTCAAATCCTAATTTTAGAAGAAAACCTACTGACAGAAATAGATACGAAGGAATAAACTGGGCATCAGATAGAAGACCAAGTAATATTACTATAGAAACCCCAGTTGATTATATGAATCAAGAATATATTAGTGCTAACGGAATTTATTTAAATTTAAATTGTGTAAGAAATATAGACGAAGCCATAACAAGATGGGAAAAAGCCACATATTTATCAATAACGTCACAAAGCTATGATGTAGAAATAGCAGCAAGATTTTGTCATTTAACCTTCCAAGGAATCGTAGCAGATTGGTGGAAAGGATTAACTGACAACGATAAAGAAGCAGTAAAAGGAACAGCAACCACATTAGCTCAAGTGGTAAATAACTATGAAAACGAATTAAGAAGAGAATTTTTAGGTGAAACGTGGAATGTAAATAAAGACACAGAAAAAGAAAAAGAAAAAGAAAAATAGAGATTTATCTTTTTATTATATAACTTAAAACTTTGTGATATGTGCCGAATTGATGAATATATATGTAAATTTCAGGAATATTTTTATAAAATATATGATAGAACGGATAAAGAAAATGTTACCAGTAAAAGTTTATTAAACTTATTTTATACCAAGGTACCCGACCCATGGGAATTTAAAGCGATGCAATTATATCCTCAATATATCGGACAAAGAGCAGATACATTAGGAGGACGAATAGAATTTCTAAGAATGCAATTAGAAGAATGGTGTGCAGAAGCCACACTAAGTAGAAAAACAAATAAAGTAGTAAAAGAAGGACTTTGTTGTTCCCAATTAACTCATCCAATAACCATAGGATGTGAACCAATGAGGTACAATAGAAGAAACAAATATAAATTCAAGAAAAGGAAAAGGTTTGGATTTAAACCTAAACTGAAACAAAAATATTACAGAAGAAAGAAAAATTATAATAAAAAGAAACCAAAAGAATGTAAGTGCTTTATATGTCAGGAAATAGGACATTATGCTAATGAATGTCCAAAAAGAGGATCTAAGAAGATTAATCGAAAGCAATTTGAGGAAATTATAGAAGAAGAACTTTTTGAGATTCACAATATTCAAGAATTTGTCCAAACAACTGATGATGAACAATCTGATGGATCAATCTATTATTTCTCAGACACAGAATCAGACTGAAGAAGAAATAATAGAAGAATATCAAGAAGAAGCAGGAAACTTCTTGCAAGAGGTATTAATAGATAGAAAATTATTTAATAGAATAAGAAACACTGAATTAAGATTAGAAAATTCTGATGGATTTAGAAGATCAATTTTTGAGAAAATTACCCAAAGAAAACATATTTTTATTATGGAATAACTAATAGAGAAATGCCTATGCAAATAGAATATACTAGAAATAGAATAAATATACCTTTACTTAGAAAAGAAGATTTAATGAGGAAAATGGAAAAAATAAAAGATAGATCTAAAATAGGATGGATTCACATAGGAGCTATTCAAATGATGATTAAAGCAACTTTTAGAGAAGGAATAGATTCACCTATAAATATTGTATTAATGGATAATAGGATTAATGATAGAAGAGATGCTACGTTAGGAATATTATAGGGAAATCTTAGTCATCAGAAACTAATCTTTAATATTTATCCAAAGATAAGTGTAAATATTAGAGATAATAATATAAATAGAACCTTAAGTTTAATACATGATTTTCAAAGAACAGAATTCATGAATTAAGTATCCATTCCTTACTCGATAACGTATATAATAAGCTATGCTCTTAGTAATACACATCATTCTAAAAAATTTTGAAGATAAAGATATTATCATGCTTCCTAATATATTTAAAGATATAGGAAAAATTACTAAGCCAGATATAATATCATAAATAGAAATACCAGAAAACATAAACATAGATGTTTCAGAAAAAACCCTAGTAACAGATAATAAAATCCCAAGGAGATTACGATATGAGGGAAATCAATTACAATTAACAAATGGAGATAGAATAGAAGAAGCTAGAGCAAGCATGGATAGATATAATTGAAGATTAAGACCAATATTAAGAAATTTGCCAAGAACGACAAGTTTAAGAATTTTAGCAGATAATAGAAATGATGGAAATTATCAATTATATGGAAAATATTTTAATGGACAAGAATGGAATATGACTACGATATTAATAGATTCAGGGGCAGGAGCTTCATTTATCCAACAAGGAATGATACCTTATATAGAAAAAATACCTATAGGATCACCCTATGCATATACGAATTTTGATGGACAAGAATATGAAATTACACATCAAGCCATAGTTCCAATTGAAATACAAAATATAAAAATTGACATAACACTTTATGTACAATCAGATAGTAGGAATGACGACATAGAAATTATATTAGGAATGAGCACATTACGGCGAATGGAACCATTCTCCTTACAAAGAGAAGGATTATATTTTACATATAATAATCAAAAATATTTTTGGAAAAAAGACAACGACTAGTATATATAGTGTCTACATAGTAGCAAGAATTATATATTAGGAATATAAAATAGAATATTTTCATACATTCATAGACACAGGTGCAGGAACTTGCATTGCGCGAAGACAATGTTTTCCTAAAAAATATATCACAACACTACCTACGTAATTTTCGCAGCAAACGTGGTGATTATATTACAAATAAAAAACAACCAATAACATGGAGAATTATTGCACGACTCAATATACAAGATATTGAGGCATTATTTGAAAAGAACTATAGTGATAATCCATTAGCCCTTTGGAATATCAGTCAAGAATGGGCTACAATCGAACTAATTGATGAAAATAAAATAATCAGAGTAAAACCCATGAGATATAATCCCGTTGATATTGAAGAATTTCGTACCCTATTACAAGAATTAGAAACATCACAATTAATACAGAAATCAAAAATCCCTCATTCTAGTCCAGCATTCATGGTAAGAAACCATGCAGAAATAAAAAGAGGAAAAGCTAGAATGGTAGTAAATTATAAGCAACTAAATCAACATACCAAATTTGATGGATATTTTCTTCCACATAAAGAAACTTTAATAAATATGACAAGAGGAAAAAATATTTATTCAAAATTTGACTGTAAATCGGGATTTTACCAAATACGATTAGATGAAAAACATATACCATTAACAGCATTTATACTCCATAAGGACATTATGAATGGACGATAATGCCTTTTGGATTAAAAAATGCTCCGCAGATATATCAAAGAAGAATGGACAAAGTATTTAAACCATATAATTCTTTTTGTCTAGTATATGTTGATGACATTTTAATAGCCAGTAAAAATGAGGAAGAACATTATAAACATTTACAAATATTTTCCCTTCTTTGCCAAAAAGTAGGGATAGTATTATCTAAAAAGAAAACAGAAATTTGTAAATCCAGAATAGAGTTCTTAGGACTAAAGTTGGACTCAAGCGGAATAGAACTACAAGAACATATTGTAGAAAAAATTGTTATGTTTCTGGATAAAATAGAAGATAAAAAACAATTACAAAGATTTTAGGATGCTTAAATTATGCTGAACAATTCATAGAAAATTTGGCAAAATTAAGGAATCCCTTACAAAAACTATTAAAGAAAAATACTATTTTTCTTATGACAGAGGAACTCATAAATCATGTTAGATTTATAAAAGAAAAATGTAAAAATCTACCAAGATTAGATCTTCCTTTAGAAAACGATGACTTAATAATAGAAATTGATGCCTCAAAAGAATTTTGGGGAGCAGTCTTAAAAAAGAAAGACGAACAAAAGGAAAAAATATGCAGATATACATCTGGAACATTTACAGATACATAAAAAAGATATCACTCAAACGAAAAGGAATTATTAGCATTAAAAAGGGAATTAAAAAGTTTTTCTATTTTTTATTACCTAAAAAATTCCTAGTAAGAGTTGATAATACCCAGGTAAAAGTTTTTATTAAAAATTATTTACCATCCACACCAGAATATAAAAGACTAAGTAGATTGCAAACATTTTTTGCAGAATATATTTTTGATATAGAAATTATTAAAGGAAAAACTAACGTTCTTGCAGATTTTTTATCAAGAGAATACAATGGAGCAGGTTGACAAAAAACTTGCAGAATTGGAAGATCGACTGCAACGAAATTGTAATTTGTTATAAGAAAATTACATAGAATTAGTAGAGATGATTCAAAAGCATGATAAAATTATTGATAACATAGAAGAAAGTAAACAAGACATTGCAGGAATAATTGCAGATTTAAACTGCTTCATAAGGGAGATTCAACAAAAAGGATCAGAAACAACAAGGACGGATAAAATGACAGGTAAAAGGCCGATAGACATATCCCTTCAAATTGCTAATTCTGTCAGAAAAAATACTGAAAATACAAGCCTGATGGCAAAAGAAAGTAGCTTTAAAACTGCTAAGACCAGTTTTACAGCTGAGAATACTATCTCCTCGGAGAAAGAATGTAGCCGAGTGGCAAGAAGCAGTTTTCAAACTGCTATTTCTTCAGAAAATAGTTCCCGCCTAACAGCGGAGAATATGATCTCTTTGGAGAAAGAATCCTGCAATAAAGTGGAAAATATAAAACTGATGCCCGAAAGGATATTTAAATTCCAGGTATCTCAGAACGAGTAGGAGTATGACCTGCAATTGAGTCTTGCAGAGTTTTTAACAAAAAATGAAAATGAATATAGAACGTTATTAGAGATTGTTTACAATCTCAAAATGATGGAAACATGAGTTCCAAATCATACGGGAATATATCCCAGGATTAACTTTGACAAAGGAGCTGATCCAAGAATCATCAGAGACTGTTTTAGAATCGGAGCAGCAAATTTAATATATTTAAGCCAAGACCTTGGGGAAATACAAGGACTGCCCCAAGATATTGCCAGAGCAGTTAGAGAATTTAAAAACAATAGTCCACTAGTAAAACCTACTAGTGACATTTATATCAAGATTTTCTCAGCATCGGAGGACTGGGAAAAATTAAAGAAATTCAGTCCAATACACTACATTCAAATTGGGGTATCTTACCCAGAATACATCAAAGAAATTGACGCAGATTACAGAAAAGAATTTGAAGAGAACAAGGTTAACAAGAAATTTGTCGAAACAAGAAGGGCATTAGGATTAAAAGTCCTTTGCCAAGTATTGGAAAATTTAATTAATGAAAACTGAAATTGGCTTCATAAAGCTTCAGATAACACAATTATTCTATCCAATACGAGAAGAGCTAATACATCCACAAAAATCAATTTAGAAAGGTTTCTAAAAAGAATAGAAACCGGACAAATCAGATCAATTAACAGATGTCAGCAGATATTTTGCCAACTTAGAAGACATGAAGGGAAAATATATCCCGCATGTCAAGATAAGATGGAAAGAGATAGCCACAGCAGCACGAGCCGGTAAAATCATTCTAGAAGAAAACATGTCATCAATGACGTAAGAAGACACTCGCAAGAAGAAAAGACGACAAAGAGCTCTCCACCGGACAGATGTGCGTTGGAGAAAGATTTCAAAAAGTAGAACGCTTGCCACCGGACAGGTGTGCGGCAACCATGTAAAGAAAAAAGAAAGAAGCATCAATGTAATGAAGAGAGCGTCTATATAAGCTCTCGAGGACTAGTAGGCAGGGGCACTCGTAGTTGGAGAGAGTCCCAAGAGTATCTATGTATGTACATTAAGTCTTACAATAAAAGAGCAGAGTCTCGATTCCCTAATTCTATTCCAGATTCCATTTCAAGTTCTTGAGATGATTCTTGCGTGTTAATTCCATAAGTGTAGGAAGTAAGCTCCAGCTTGAAGATCATAATCCTTGTACTATCATAGAGTAGGAAAGATAGTGTGTAACCCGTTACACCCCCAGTTCTTTCTATCTTCATCATTCGAGAGTTATCTCTCCCTTATTCCATACCGGAGGCCATTGTCCAGAAGTCCGACCAAGAAAAGAAGTGCATAAGGACACGGAGACATGAAGGCTATATGATGATGAGGAGTCTGAGATCTAGAACGTCGAAGTCCAAGGAGTACTTCTCTTAGAAATCGTTAAGAGAAGATCGACTGGCGTTGAAGATAAGAGGAAGCGAGGTGGGCAACACAGGTATACAGATTATTTTGCTATCTATGATACTCAGAGTGTTATCGTCTTCTTTTTGGATGCTAGTGTCTTACACTATGAATTTAACTATGCGAAAAATCTGTAGTATAAAGGAGAAGATATTAAGAATCCAGTCTAAAAAATGTAATAATTATAGAAAAATGATAAAGCTGAGAAAGCATACAACACCCATAAGGGCTGTTCGAGTATGTTTTCAAAGCATGATAACAGAATCAAAAATTTCTGCACCAATGAAGTGGTATCAGAGAGGTGTAACGATTCAAAATACAAAGATAAAATTTTGAGGAACGAATTTAACGAGTTAGAAGAAAATAACATATACAAAGCTTTAGATCTAGAATTTGAAGTTAATATTGAATAATATGTATAAGAAATTAGAAGTACAGGTTCATGAAAACCATTTGAAGAACTTTCAGAAGATCCAAGAAATGATAGTAGAATTACAAAGAACAATGGAATATTTGTATGAAAAACAAAATAACGAATGTTTATCAAAAATAAACCTATTCCAAACAAGTGGAAACGAAATAAATCTATGTCCGCTTCAGATAGAAGAAACAGACGACTTTAAAATCGAACAATTAGAAAATAGATACTTAGAAGTCGAAGCAGAGGAATTAGACAGTCTAAGTCAAGAAATAGTAAGATTAATGGAAAAAGATAGAACAGTAAACATGAAACCACTACAGGAAGAAAGTTCTGGAAGTCAGGTTACCATGCCAACAACAATCCCTAGAGGACAAGATGAGATACTAGAACAATCAAGAACTAGATATCAGTCAAATCCTAGTTTTAGGAGAAAACCTACTGACAGAAATAGATACGAAGGAATAAACTGGGCATCAGATAGAAGACCAAGTAATATTGCTATAGAAACCCCAGTTGATTATATGAATCAAGAATATATTAGTGCTAACAGAATTTATTAAAATTTAAATTGTGTAAGAAATATAGACGAAGCCATAACAAGATGGGCAAAAGCCACATATTTATCAATAACATCACAAAGCTATGATGTAGAAACAGCAGCAAGATTTTGTCATTTAACATTCCAAGGAATCGTAGCAGATTGGTGGAAAGGTTTTAATTGACAACGATAAAGAAGTAGTAAAAGGAACAGCAACCACATTAGCTCAAGTGGTAAATAACTATGAAAACGAATTAAGAAGAGAATTTTTATGTGAAACGTGGAATGTAAATAAAGACACAGAAAAAGAAAAAGAAAAATAGAGATTTATCTTTTTATTATATAACTTAAAATTCTGTGATATGTGCCGAATTGATGAATACATATGTAAATTTCAGGAATATTTTTATAAAATATATGATAGAACGGATAAAGAAAATGTTACCAGTAAAAGTTTATTAAACTTATTTTATACCAAGGTACCTGACCCATGGGGATTTAAAGTGATGCAATTATATCCTCAATATATCAGACAAAGAGCAGATACATTAGGAGGACGAATAGAATTTCTAAGAATGAAATTAGAAGAATGGTGTGTAGAAGCCACACTAAGTAGAAAAACAAATAAAGTAGTAAAACAAGGACTTTGTTGTTCCCAATTAACTCATCCAATAACCATAGGATGCGAACCAATGAGGTACAATAGAAGAAACAAATATAAATTCAAGAAAAGGAAAAGGTTTGAATTTAAACCTAAACTGAAACAAAAATATTACAAAAGAAAGAAAAATTATAATAAAAAGAAACCAAAAGAATGTAAATGCTTTATATGTCAGGAAATAGGACATTATGCTAATGAATGTCCAAAAAGAGGATCTAAGAAGATTAATCAAAAGCAATTCGAGGAAATTATAGAAGAAGAACTTTCTGAGATCGAAAATATTCAATAATTTGTCCAAACAACTGATGATGAACAATCTGATGGATCAATCTATTATTTCTTAGACACAGAATCAGACTGAAGAAGAAATAATAGAAGAATATCAGTAAGAAGTAGGAAACTTCTTGCAAGAAGTATTAATAGATAGAAAAATATTTAATAGAATAAGAAACACTGAATTAAGATTAGAAAATTCTGATGGATTTAGAAGATCAATTTTTGAGAAAATTACCCAAAGAAAACATATTTTTATTACGGAATAACTAATAGAGAAATGCCTATGCAAATAGAATATACTAGAAATAGAATAAATATACCTTTACTTAGAAAAGAAGATTTAATGAGGAAAATGGAAAAAATAAAAGATAGATCTAAAATAGGATGGATTCACATAGGAGCTATTCAAATGATGATTAAAGAAACTTTTAGAGAAGGAATAGATTCACCTATAAATATTGTATTAATGGATAATAGGATTAATGATAGAAGAGATGCTACGTTAGGAATATTATAGGGAAATCTTAGTCATCAGAAACTAATCTTTAATATTTATCCAAAGATAAGTGTAAATATTAGAGATAATAATATAAACAGAACCTTAAGTTTAATACAGGATTTTCAAAGAACAGAATTCATGAATTAAGTATCCATTCCTTACTCGATAACGTATATAATAAGCTATGCTCTTAGTAATACACATCATTCTGAAAAATTTTGTAGATAAAGATATTATAATGCTTCCTAATATATTTAAAGATATAGGAAAAATTACTAAGCCAGATATAATATCAGAAATAGAAATACCAGAAAACATAAACATAGATGTTTCAGAAAAACCCCTAGTAACAGATAATAAAATCCCAAGGAGATTACGATATGAGGGAAATCAATTACAATTAACAAATGGAGATAGAATAGAAGAAGCTAGAGCAAGCATGGATAGATATAATTGAAGATTAAGACCAATATTAAGAAATTTGCCAAGAACGACAAGTTTAAGAATTTTAGCAGACAATAGAAATGCTGGAAATTATAAATTATATGGAAAATATTTTAATGGACAATAATGGAATATGACTACAATATTAATAGATTCAGGGGCAGGAGCTTCATTTATCCAACAAGGAATGATACCTTATATAGAAAAAATACCTATAGGATCACCCTATGCATATATGAATTTTGATGGACAAGAGTATGAAATTACACATCAAGCCATAGTTCCAATTGAAATACAAAAGATAAAAATTGACATAACACTTTATGTACAATCAGATAGTAGGAATGACGACATAGAAATTATATTAGGAATGAGCGCATTACAGCAAATGGAACCATTCTCCTTACAAAGAGAAGGATTATATTTTACATATAATAATCAAAAATATTTTTGGAAAAAAGACAATGACCAGTATATATAGTGTCTACATAGTAATAGGAATTATATATGAGGAATATAAAATAGAATATTTTCATGCATTCATAGACACAGGTGCAGGAACTTGCATTGCGCAAAGACAATGTTTTCCTGAAAAATATATCACAACACTACCTACCTTATATGGAAAAGATTTTACGGGAAAAAGACATGAATTAACTCATGGAGTTAGAAAACCTAAAATTATTTTAGGAAATTGTATAATTACATGTCCACCATTCTATACTCCTGAATATGTGCAACAAGATATATTATTAGGAAATAACTTCACACAAAAATTTAAATTATATATACAACATCAAAATTATATTCAGTTATTAACACCCTGTGATCATTGGATTACATAAAAAAGAGTACAAAAAGCATATAAAAGAAACAAATTTAATTTTCACAGCAAGACTTAATGTACATACATAGCTACTCTTGGGACTCTCTCCAACTACGAGTGCCCCTGCCTACTAGTCCTTGAGATCTTATATAGACGCTCTCTTCGTTGCATTGATGCTTCTTTCTTTTTTCTTTACATGGTTGCCGCACACCTGTCCGGTGGTAAGCATTCTACTTTTTGAAATCTTTCTCCAACGCACATCTGTCCGGTGGAGAGCTCTTTGTCGTCTTTTCTTCTTGCGAGTGTCTTCTTACGTCATTGATGATGTGTTTTCTTCTAGAATGCTTTTACCGGCTCGTGCTGCTGTGGCTATCTCTTTCCATCTTATCTTGACATGCGGGGCATATTTTCCCTTCATGTCTTCTAAGTTGGCAAAATATCTGCTGACATCTGTTGCTCGATCTAATTTGTTCGATTTCTATTCTTTTTAGAAACCTTTCTAAATTGATTTTTGTGGATGTATTAGCTCTTCTCGTATTGGATAGAATAATTGTGTTATCTAAAGCTTTATGAAGCCAACTTCGGTTTTCATTAATTAATTTTTCCAATACTTGGAAAAGGACTTTTAATCCTAATGCCCTTCTTGTTTCAACAAATTCCTTGTTAACCTTATTCTCTTCAAATTATTTTCTGTAATCTGCGTCAATTTCTTTGACGTATTCTGGGGAAGATACCTCAATTTGAATGCAATGTATTAGACTAAATTTCTTTAATTTTTCCCAGTCCTCCGATGCTGAGAAAATCTTGATATAAATGTCACTAGTAGGTTTTACTAGTGGACTATTATTTTTAAATTCTCTAACTGCTCTGGCAATATCTTGGGGCAGTCCTTGTATTTCCCCAAGGTCTTGGCTTAAATATATTAAATTTGCTGCTCTGATTCTGAAACAGTCTCTGATGATTCTTGGATCAGCTCCTTTGTCAAAGTTAATCCTAGGATATATTCCCGTATGACCTGGAACACATGTTTCCGTCATTTTGAGATTGTAAACAATCTCTAATAAAGTTCTATATTCATTTTCATTTTTTGTTAAAAACTCTACAAGACTCAATTACAGGTCATACTCCTGCTCGTTCTGAGATACCCGAAATTTAAATATCCTTTCGGGCATCAGTTTTATATTTTCCTCTTTATTGTGGGATTCTTTCTCCGAAGAGATCATATTCTCCGCTGTTAGGCGAGAACTATTTTCTGAAGAAATAGCAGTTTGAAAATTGCTTCTTGCCACTTGGCTACTTTCTTTCTCCGAGGAGATAGTATTCTCAGTTGTAAAGTTGGTCTTAGCAGTTTTAAAGTTACTTTCTTTTGCCATCAGGTTTGTATTTTCAGTATTTTTTCTGACAGAATCAGCAATCTGAAGGGATATGTCTATCGGCCTTTTACCTGTCATTTTATCCGTCCTTGTTGTTTCTGATCCTTTTTGTTGAATCTCCCTTCTGAAGCAGTTTAAATCTGCAATTATTCTTGCAATGTCTTGTTTACTTTCTTCTATTTTATCAATAATTTTATCTTGCTTTTGGATCATCTCTACTAATTCTACGTAATTTTCTTGTATCAAATTACAATTTCGTTGCAGTCGATCTTCCAATTCTGCAAGTTTTTTGTCAACCTGCTCCATTGTATTCTCTTGATAAAAAATCTGCAAGAACATTAGTTTCTCCTTTAATAATTTCTATATCAAAAATATATTCTGCAAAGAATGTTTGCCATCTACTTAGTCTTTTATATTCTGGTGTGGATGGTAAATTATTTTTAATAAAAGCTTTTACCTGGTATTATCAACTCTTACTAGAAATTTTTTAGGTAATAAAAAATAGGAAAACTTTTTAATTCCCTTTTTTAATGCTAATAATTCCTTTTCGTTTGAGTGATATCTTTTTTCTATATCTGTAAATGTTCCAGATGTATATCTGCATATTTTTTCCTTTTGTTCATCTTTCTTTTTTAAGACTGCTCCCCAAAATTCTTCTGAGGCATCGGTTTCTATTATTAAGTCGTCGTTTTCTAAAGGAAGATATGATCTTGGTAGATTTTTACATTTTTCTTTTATAAATCTAACATGATTTATGAGTTCCTCTGTTATAAGAAAAATAGTATTTTTCTTTAATAGTTTTTGTAAGGGATTCCTTAATTTTGCCAAATTTTCTATGAATTGTTCAGCGTAATTTAAGCATCCTAAAAATCTTTGTATTTGTTTTTTATCTTCTATTTTATCTGGAAACATAACAATTTTTTCTATAATATGTTCTTGTAGTTCTATTCCGCTTGAGTCCAACTTTAGTCCTAAGAATTCTATTCTGGATTTACAAATTTTTGTTTTCTTTTTAGATAATACTATCTCTGCTTGTTGGCAAAGAAGGGAAAATATTTGTAAATGTTTATAATGTTCTTCCTCATTTTACTGGCTATTAAAATGTCATTGATGGAGCTACCACTTACGTGGAACTGCGTGCACCACTAAAAATCCTAAAGATGGTAAGTCTTTAATTTAGCCTTGCTTATACTAGATAGAAAACTCCACCCACATATGCTAAGATACGTGGAATTCTTATCGCAGTATAGTTAAGGGTCGAATCCACAGGACAACGGTCTTGTTGCAAGCAACAAGATGGAAAACGTATGGAATTTTCACTTCGTCACTTACTAGCAGGCACTTATATCGAAAGTTGGATTTTGATGTTTTTAAACTAAGAACATGAAAAGTAAAGAAAGAAGGTAAATCTAATGAGTTAAACTATGATAAAGGATCACTAAGGTGTGATCGGTTTTTCACCACCACTACACATCGATCAACACATGCAAAGCAAAACTTAACCTGCAAAAAGAGTCCAGTCAGTTAGTATCCTTGTAGACTTAGCCTCCTTTCAGAGAATCTAACTATGAGAAGTGTGGGAATGTTGCAACGCCAGCCATTCCCAAACAAATGGTCACATTACTTTACATCATTCCCCTCACAAAGTGTGTTCCTCGACTTATCAAGGTTACACTTCCATACGTCAACTGATTTCATTTCATAGTATGAAAGTGCAACGGATGATAGTGAGTCTACTCTACTTCTTGAGATACACTTCTAGATACCGAAACAGATGCATGGTGAGTACATGCACCAAGTACCAACATGCAAACGAGTTTCGAATCTAATAGTACAAACATAGACAATTCATACTAAAAGATAAAAGATAACACAAGTTGGAGATCAAGCAACATGCATTCATTAATCGTTTGATGTTGAACTAACAGAGATAAGAACTCTATATTACAACCTAAGGATTACATTTACATGATATGAAAACATGGGTAGCGGGGCTACTCCCCGCACCCTAGTGAGGGAGTCTACTCGCTCATAACTAGGACAAAGAAGGAGGCAAGAAGAGAGAGAGAGTGTGTCATCCCCACAAAGGAGGGAGGAAAGTCAACCCCTTGGAGAGAGAGAAATGATCCACCAGCTTCATAGGTTGCTTGATGACGAGATCTCCCTCTTCCCACCTTCTTTGGCAGAGAGAGAGAAAGCAGCTTCAAGATGGAGTGTGGGTCTCAGACCGGCAGCCCCAGGGCGGAGGATGGAAGTAACAAGAGCTCTGGAATGATTGAGGCAGCCTTTAGATGTCTGAAAAAACTTCCCCTCGGTGGAGGACCCTTGGGGTCTTATTTATAGGCCTTAAGTGAAATCCAAATGGTTTGGAGACCGTTTGGACCTCAAGACCGTTTGGGTCTCAAGACCGTTTGGACCTCAAGACTGTTTGAATTTCAAGACCATTTGGACCTTGAGACCGTTTGGACCTCAAGACCGTTTGGTTTCATGCGGTCTCGGGACCGTTTGGCTTCATGCGGTCTTGGGATCGTTTGGCTTCATGCGGTCTCGGGACCGTTTGAACTCCATGCGGTCTTGGGACCGTTTGGCTTCATGCGGTCTCGGGACCGTTTGGCTTCATGCGGTCTTGGGACCGTTTAGCTTCATGCGGTCTCGAGACCGTTTGGCTTCATGCGGTCTCGGGACCGTTTGGCTTCATGCGGTCTCGGGACCGCTTGGCTTCATACGGTCTTGGGACCGTTTGAACTCCATGCGGTCTCGGGACCGTTTGACTTCAAACGGTCTCGGGACCGTTTGACTTCAAACGGTCTCGGGACCGTTTGAGTCCATGCGGTCTTGAGGCTGATTTAGTCTTTTATGAATTTTTTGTGTCTTTTTCTGTAGATATAAAGGGGAAAAGTTAGTCTGATGGTATATTTACAATAAGAGGGAATTTTTAGGTATTATATCTAATTCTAATTAAGAAAGAGTGTGGAAAACTAAAGAAAAGACTAACATAATCATCCAAAATTGGAGGTTAAAACCCCCCCTAACTTAGAGTCTAGCTTGTCCTCAAGTTAGATAGAGTTGAGGCATGTAATGGCGAGGAGATTTTATTTAGTTAAAATTTCCATACTCTTCAATTCTTAACCTGAGTTCTCTTAAGGTCATATCAGGTCTTATTGCTTGCCTTGACTCTTTCAGGTTTAGAGAGTTGCTTGGGTCTCAGGTTCCTTCCGTATCTCGTAGCTTGCATCGGGACCACCTTTATTCTGTGCATGTTGTTGACTCTAATCAGCTTTATACCTCTCTGAAGGACCTACTGGAAGCTAGAGAGGGTATGAGGGTTGGCTAAAGGCTTGAAGTATAACTCCCCCTTCAAGTGGGGGAGTGGTTATCTATGATTTTAAGATCTCACTACCGGGCACGATACATCTGCCTTTGTGAGGGCAGCTGAATGTACCGGTCGGGCGAGTCCATTATAAGCCTTTCAGATACCTTAGGGTTTCACTACCGGACACGACACATCTGCCTTTGTGAGGGCAGCTGAATGTGCCAGTCGGGTGAGACCTTCATTGGTTCTTTATATATATCCTTATTTATGGCACAACTCTCATGATTTTATTCGACTCTCTGGCTTTTATTCAAAGGCTCGCATGCTTGGGTTTTGGGGTTTTGTTTGGGAATTTTATTTTGGGCGGCCAAGCCTCTTTTATTTTGAAGAGAGGAAAGTTGTTCTTAGAGTTTTTCAACATGCATTTATTTGGTTTGTGGTCCACTTGCAGAGCTTCTTGATTTGGAAGTTGCCTGATTGCCCCTCTCACCCTTGAGAGCCTGGCTTATTTCAGCCTTGATATTGACCTATGGAGAGTCAGATGAAGAAGTGAAACAAAGACATGAAAATCAATAGTGGAAGGACATTATTAAATCGCCATTATATGTCTAAGTACTATTTACTTTTGAGGGTTGTCAGGATTCTAAAGTTAATTGAGGGTGACGTATTAAAAAAGAAGAAAGTTAAAAATAAAATATGTACAAAGGGAGAAAAAAGTGATGGAGAGAATAGTACCTCGCCCTTGTCTGATGTACCCCCCCCCTAACTTATCACTCACTCTATCCTCAGAGTGTCAAAGTGATAGGTTGAGGAGTAATCAGGACAAGGGCTTCAGGCTAAGTTAATGTTTCATTTGCCCCGGGGATTGAAGTAGATTTGCTGCGAACTGTCCGCGTAGAGCGTGGTAATCCACGTCAGTCATATCTTCTACTGGTCGTTGAAGGACGATGATGGTGTACATCCAGTAGAGGACGTGGAAGCCGCAGTCATTTGATTCTCAGATTTGCTGGGGGCATTTGTGGAAGAAGGAAGGACGGTGAAAATGCTCTTTGTCGTACGCCCTTGTATGCTGACTCGGAAAAGCGATTAACTTGTCGGTGCACTCATTTGCCACTACTTCTGTTGGCGTCCTTGGTGTCACGACATAGTTTTTCTGTCGTGGATTGTACTGGCTATCGGAACTGTTGTATATTGCAGTTGTTCCTTCTGGGAGATTTGTGGCCAGGAGCATCCAGTGCTCATGATAGAGGAAGGGTAACATGATGAACGTCGACGTTGTGTGTTGTAGATAGGAGATCAGTGCGTCAGTTGTGCCGAAGTTCTTGAGCTTTAGGAGGTCATCCTTCATGTATGGGGACGCCATATATGTAGTGGGGTAATCTTGGCCGTGTAGGAACTGGTAAGCGGCCATAAGGCTTAAGGAGAGGGAGCCTTTAACCTGTAAGGTCTCTCAGAGCGTGTCTTCCATAACTAAAATGTCTCTAGACATGAATACGAGTTCATCCTTCTCGGCTGAGAGCCGCGACATAATGAGACGTAGTTCGATGTCGGAGAGACCTTTGCAAGCACTGTGGTTCAGACAAAGGATCGATGTCTCCTGTACTTTGTGCGGTAGCTGCGACTGGCACTGTGGTTTTCTCCGACTCCTTCAGATTTTGTCGGAAGGGTCACCGCTGCGGTCGCTGGATAGCTGAGAAAAGGTAGTGGGGGACGTCATTTGGTTCCATAGTCGGGTCCTTGAAGAAACATCTATCACAGATGAGCTCCATGGCATAACGCTCGCGCAAGGAATGAAAATCTTCAGCAACCAGATCGGTAAATGGGATTTCCTGGTTCAGCGTCTGGATGTGACGTATAGTGCAGAAAGTGCAATCCCCTGATCCCTCGGCAGCTTCAACTTGAGGGTTTATGATTTTGAACCAAGGTTGGCTCCAATCTTTGTGGAGAGATGGGCGTGCAGCCCAAATTAACTTAAGCAGCCGGAAGGCTATACACCTTGCTTCTCCTGCTGCTTCACCAATGAAGTTTATTGTGCCGGCTGGTAGCTCGGCGCCGCAGAAATTATACACCTTGGCATCCCGAGCTTCGGTATCCACGATCATAAAAAGCTAGTGGTCCGAAACTCAGAAGGGCACGGTAAGAAAACGTGCCCGACGTGCTAAACCAGCACGCAGCCTCTCGATCGACTGTGCTCCTATGTCTTTATATAAAAGGCCAACAGACAGAGCAAGCAAGGCGTTGAAAACCGGTTGTTGCCTCTTATGACTTCTATATATTTTGATGCTATTAGCAAGAAGGACACGGAATATCGCCATAGGTATCGTGGACCGAGGTCGTAGGATGGTACGGAAATCTTCTCGTGTCATCTTGCATTTAGTTTTGGTGTTATTATAGATGATGTCTTCCCCTGCCTTCGCATCATCCACAATAGTGTTCAGTATAAAAAAGTCCTGAGCATCTAGTGTGGAGATGGCCGCCATGTCCAGGTCATGCATTTTGTGCGGTAGAGGTGGTGGCAGGGGAAGTTTCTGAGGAGTGGGGGAAGAAGGGTGATCCAGGACCTCAGGATAGGTCTGCAGATCGTCATCGGAGTCAGAGGCAGAGTCGAGTTCTTCGTCAGTATCCAAACTCACTCGCTCTGCCTCGTCCTGGTCATGGGGGGAGGGCACAGATGTGCCAGGTGTGGAGAGAGGTGGGGCAGATGTTGTGGGTGGGCTGACGCTGGTTCCTAATAGACATTGTTGGAGCTCAGCGAAAGCAGCGTCTTTAGCAGTTTCCCCGATTGATCCTAGAGCGGAATAATCAATGAATTGATCTCCATATAACATGTTCACATTGTCGTTGTGTGGGGACTTGGGGTGATGCTCATTGTTATGCTGATCTTTGTCGGAGCCTATGTGAGAAGGTCCGGCTGTATTGCTGGGGTCTTCTCCGTCATCTGGTTTGCCACCAGAAGAGGTGGTATCGTTATTTGAATCTGCAGATGAGTCAGAGTCTTCATCTTCATCCTCGTTACTATCACCATCATTGTCGTCCATTGCCTTGTCTGCTGGCTTTTTGCTTGCGGACTTATTGCGCCGCCGATGGGTGGCTTGTAACTCATCGAAAGCCACTTGCAGATGCTCGTGTGTTTCGAGAAGTGTGTCGTGGGATTCTTTGAGGTCATTATATCGACCCTCGGCAGAGAGGAGACGTGCTGTTAGATCTGTGACTTGAGCACGTAGCTGTTGGATATCATTGTTAGTTTATTCCTCTTGGCGATTATGTAGCTGTGTGAGGGTGTTGTTGATGGTGTCCAAGTGCGTGCTCAGGAGTGCTTGTTGTTGCTGGAGCTCGCGGAGAGTCTCTGGCAGAGGTTGAGTTTGCGTAGATATCTCATCAACTTGCTTTGCCATTGCTTCTTGCTGGCGCTTCGCTCCGAGAACCAGGTCCGGCAAGTTGTTGTAGTGGCTGTTGATGTGCTCAACTTGCTTAGCCACCTCATCTTGTCGTTGCTGGAAGCCTTGGAGGATGGTGGGCAAGGCTCGGTGTTGTTCGTCGATCATGGCCACCTGTCGTGATAAACCATGCACACAAGAAAAAATAGAATGTAAGATGTTAGAAGGATCGGTTAGGAGGTTTCTAACAGCGTCGAGTTGACGGCCAAATTCCGCACCAATATTGGCAAAAGGGACCCCAGAGGTGGAAGGGTGGGGTGGCTGGGGTCTATGTGGGAGGGTGGTAGTGCCTTGCGGGAGAGACACTGGTGATGCCCTGAACTGCGTGGTGACTGTGGATGGAGTCACCAGCGGTGGCGGGGTGGTGGTGGATGGGAAGGGTGGTGGTATCTCAGGTGAAAGCGGTGGGAGTGATAGAGATGGGGTAGAAACTGTGGAGGGGAATGGGAAGGTGGTGAAGTCGGGCATAGGGGTGGAGAGGTGAGAGCCCGAAGGAAAAAGGGGTGAAGAAGCGGATGTGAACAGTTGCGTGGATGTGGTGAAGAGGGGAGGAGTGGTAGATACTGGAAAGGTAGAAGATGGAGTGGTGGTGGTGGTTAGCTGGTCATGCAGACTCTGAATGAAAGAGTCGATTGAAGAGGTGGTTGAGATATCTTCATGGAAGGTCTCAGCCTCTGGATTTGGCTTTGATGTAGGTGTCCCCGACAGCTGTTGTGCCTGCAACTGCCTTCTGGAAGGTCGTTTGATAGGTATTTTGGATGGACGAGCTATCGGGGCTGTGATGCTCAGCTCTGTCTGTCCCGATGTTGCTTTCTTTTCGGTTGTTTTAACCGAAGCTAGGAGTTGTGTAAGCTCCTCGTCAGAGAAGAGGAGCTTTTCTGTGTCATAGTTTGCTAGCTCCGGGAGCGGGAGGAGTGTTCTGGATGACTTGACCGTAGGGCAGAAGACGTAGTAAAGTTTTTCATCTTTTTCTTTAATAATGAACGAGTTCTTCAAGGTTTGTTCATTGGTAAGGATGTCGCCCTTTATTTGCGTGCAGCGCGGTAGGGGTCTATCCATCTTGAGATATTTTATGATGGATGTGACATGACCTCCCATGCAAATTTCCTTTCCTATGGCGTAGTTGGAGAACTTTTGTATCAAAAGCCGTCCGATGTTGACTGACTTTCCATGCAGGATTGACCATAGGATAAAAAGATCGGCAGTGATGACGTTTCCTCCCTATGATCTGGGGAGCAGTGCACTGGTAATGATTTTGTGAAGTGTGCGCACGAACCCTGAGTGAATGTTGGAGGATTTATATGTTTTTGGCTCGTAGGTTGGGATCCCTGTTAGTGACTTCCAGAAGGTATGTTTATTGAACGGGTTGTTCTCTGTTCCTGCAACTCTGGCCTTTTTGAGTTGCTCAGGATTGTCAATGAAGATTGCATTTAAAAGATTTTCTGTTATCACAACGTCATTCCCAAAGAGCTTCGTGACCAGTCGACGATCACCACCATCCCTTGCTCTCTGTGTAATTTCCACCATTTCTTTAATAAGATGGGTGAAGAATTCTGTGGTGGGCTCGACATATGAGACTTTGGGGATAAGACAGAGTCTGGATAGGTTGGCGTTGTCGAGCATTGTGAGGACTCTTTCATAGATCCCCATCTTCAGCAGAACGCTTGAGCAGACGTACTTTGTTGGTTTCAGGATTTTGTCGATGGATTGGATGGTTTGGATGTAAAGTTTTTCAGGTGGGGGTGCGGAGGTGGTGAGAATTGAGAAGGTGGGGGTGGTGGCAGGGATGGTGTTGGTCGGTGTTGCAAAGGGTTGGTCCATAGTAGAGATGGGGTGAACTTGTTTTCTTGCCCGTTTCTTGGAGGGTTGTCCGGGTGTAGCTTCCTGGACTTTGCGTTTTCCTTTTTGTTCTTTGGCTAGGGATTCCTCCTCTGGATTTGGAGTGTATTCCGAGCCTTCATCATCATCAGAAGAAATCTCTTCTACTTCTTCGTCGGTTGCCTCTGTGAGACTTTTGTTGAGGTGGTCAATGTCGCACAGAACCTCCATCATTTTGGTGTTTGGAGGGGCATTTCCAGTTCTATTGAAGACATCTCTGATCTTCTAGAGTCAGGCCAGTTCTTCCATCATTTTCTCCCTTGTTAGAGAAGGAGCAACTTTAGATCCGATGGCCATCTTTGCTGGTGATGCCATATCTGCAAAGTGGAAAATCATGAGTGAGAACAATATGTTTAAAAACGGATTGGATTTTGTTAGTATTTATGTGGTTTTATGTATATATTTTTTTTTATATTTTAGAGATTTAGACGAATGTGGAAGGTCAAACGGTTTGGAGAACGTTTGGTTCCAAACGGTTTGGAGACCGTTTGGTTCCAAGCGGTTTGGAGACCGTTTGGTCCCAAGCAGTTTGGAGACCGTTTGGTCCCAAGCGGTTTGGAGACCGTTTGGTCCCAAGCGGTTTGGAGACCGTTTGGTCCCAAGCGGTTTGGAGACCGTTTGCTCCCAAGCGGTTTGGAGACCGTTTGGTCCCAATCGGTTCAGAAACCGCTTGGAAGGCGGAACGACAGGTAACAGACGGCTAAGGTGGAGACGAAACGGCAAAATGGCGCAGAGACGGCGGATGTGTTGGCGACGACGGCGAAAATGACAGTGAACATCAGCGATAAAAGATGATGGCGGCGATTATGATGAAGGTGATTGTGGCAGCGTACAGCACCATCGGCGACGAAGATGAGAGCGGCACGGTGGCGGTAAAGACGACGATGATGGTGGCGCCGATGTTGGAAAAGGAAGAAGAAGCACCGCGGTAGCGCCGATGATGATAATGCCGGTGCGGAAGGGGGGGGTTGCAGAAGAGAGCGGCCATACTTCCGTAGATACTGGACTACCTTGCAGCAGGTGGCAAAGCCGACGGCAGAGAGGTGTTGAGGATGGAGGTCGCGCGGCAGCAGGGAGGGAAGAGGTCGATGGAGATGAAACACGCGGGAACAGAGGAAAGCAAGAGCAATGGAACAGGGCTAGTCACGGGAGTTTCAAATGGCTCGGGAGTTGAAGGAAAGAAAGACGAAGGGGTAGGGTTTATATTTATAGGAAATGGGGGGTTGACCTAACAAAAACCCAGATCAAACGGTTTTAGCGACCGTTTGGACTCCAAACGGTTTGAAGACCGTTTGGTTCCAAATGATTTCAGGATTGTTTGGTTCCAGACGGTTTCAAGACCGTTTGGTTCCAAACGGTTTGGAGACCGTTTGGTTACAAACGGTTTGAAGACCGTTTGGTCCCAGACGGTTTCAGGACCATTTGGTTCCAAACAGTTTCAAGACTGTTTGGTCCCAAATGGTTTCAGAACCGTTTGGTAGGGTTAAGGTCGAACAAAAATTTATATTTTTATGTTTGTTTTAGTTATGTGATTTTTTTTGTATATTATCATTTTGCTATTTTTATGTTTGTTTTGATTGTAAAATTTTTGTATTTTCATAAGATAAACCTAAGGTAAAAAGAACGGGAAAAAGAGAAAGAAAATGAAATCTTGGGTTGCCCCCCAGGTAGCGCCTGGGTTTTACGTCGCTGGCTCGACGAAGCTGTAATAGAGTTATGCTATTGGTATAGCATCTTTGATTTCGATGGTTTGTCTTGGCATTTTGTCTTCCAGAGTGTAGTATCTTTTTAAATGGTGACCGTTGACCGTCCTTTCTCCTCCGTTGTTGTCTATAATAACGGCAGCTCCAGTTGGGTAAATATGTTTTATAGTGAAGGGTCTGGACTATTTTGTTCTAAGTTTTCTGGGAAATAACTTGAGCTTGGAGTTGAAAAGGAGCACTTTGTCGCCAACGGTGATATCTTTTCTCTTGAGATGACCATCATGCCACATTTTTGTTTGCTCCTTATAGATTCTGGCACTGTGATAGGTGGTCATTCGGAGCTCTTCTAACTCCTGCAACTGGAGTTGTCTATTCTCACATGCATTTTTAAGATCGAAGTTTAATTGTTTGATTGCCCACCAGGCTTTAGGTTCCAGCTCTACTGGCAGATGACAGGACTTCCCGTACACCAAACGGAACGGAGTTGTTCCGATTGGTGTTTTATATGCAGTTCGATATGCCCAAAGGGCATCAGGAAGTTTGGTGGACCAATCAGTGCGGTTTTTGTTCACCGTTTTTTCAAGAATCGCCTTTAGTTGTCTATTGGATATCTCAACCTGACCACTTATCTGTGGGTGGTAGGGCGTGGCGACTTTGTGATTGACTCTGTACTTTTTCAGTAAAGCTTCAAAACTGCGTTCCGAGAAATGGGTCCCGCCGTCCGATATGACAGTTCTTGGAACTCCAAATCTTGGGAAAATAATGTCTTTGAACAATTTGATAACATGCTTGGAATCGCTGGACACAGTGGGTACAGCTTCGACCCATTTTGATACGTAGTCCACTGCGACCAAGATGTAAGAGAAGCCATAGGATGGGGGGAAAGGGCCCATGTAGTCTACCCCCCACACATCGAAAAGCTCAATTTCCTGCTACAAGGTGAGGGGCATTTCGTCTCTTTTTGATATGTTGCCAGAAAATTGGCATTTGTTACAGGCTTTCACAAATCATACGAATCCTTTGATATGGTGGGCCAGAAGAAACCGGATTGTAAAACTTTTATAGCTGTTTTCTTAGCACTCATGTGCCCCCCGTAGGTCCCGAATGGCAATGCTCTAGGACCGAGGTTATTTCCTCTTCTGGCAAGCAGCGACGGAAAAGTCCGTCAGCGCAAAGGCAAAAAAGGTAGGGTTCATCCCAATGATATTGTTTTATGTCATGAAGGAACTTCCTTTTGTCATGATAGGAAGCAGAGGGGTGGATAATCCATGTGGCTAGATAATTGACGATATCCGCATATCAAGGGAATCCATGGGTGGCCTTCATAAGTTGGTCATCTGGAAGAGAATCCCAGATAGGGATTTTATCCTCTTCTTCAACCTCGATACGGCTGAGATGATCAGCTACAACGTTCTCCACTCCACTTTTATTCTTAATTTCCAAGTCGAATTCCTGAAGCATCAGCACCCAGCGGATGAGCCTAGGTTTGGCATCTTGCTTTTGAATCAGGTATCGAATAGCGGAGTGGTCGGTATAAACAATGACCTTAGAGCCAATCAAATACGAGCGAAATTTTTCAAATGCATAGATGATAGCCAGAAATTCTTTCTCCGTAGTGGTGTAGTTTTTCTGCGCTTCATCTAGCGTTTTAGATGCGTAGTAGATAACATAGGGTTTCTTATCAATCTGCTGTCCTAGAATGGCCCCTATGGCATAATCACTTGCGTCGCACATGATTTCGAAGGGCTGTGACCAATCTGGAGCTCTTAGAATAGGTGTGGAGATTAACGTGTCCTTAAGGGTAGAGAAACTTTTCATACACTCCTGATTGAATATGAACTCAGCATCTTTGGTCAGGAGTTGGGTCATGGGTTTGGCAATCTTTGAGAAATCCTTGATGAATCTCCTATAGAATCCTGCATGACCCAGGAAAGCTCGAACTCCTCTTATGTCCTTTGGAGGTGACAGCTTTGAGATAACATCGATTTTTGCTTTATCAACCTCTATTCCCCTATCACTTACCCTGTGTCCGAGGACGACACCTTCTGTTACCATAAAATGGCATTTCTCCCAATTCAAGATAAGGTTTGTTTCCTCACATCATTGCATAACTTGTCCAAGATTTATTAAACAGTTGTCGAAAGAATCTTCGTACACTGAGAAATCGTCCATAAACACCTCCATGACGGATTCTGTTAAACCGGCGAAGATAGCAGACATACATCGTTGGAAAGTGGCGGGTGCGTTACATAGCATGAACGGCATTCTTCTAAAGGCATATGTCCCAAAAGGACATGTGAAGGTGGTTTTTTCCTGGTCCTCCAGGTGTATGGGTATTTGGTAAAACCCGGAGTAACCGTCGAGGTAACAAAAATATTTTTGGTGAGCTAGGCATTCCAGGACTTCATCAAGGAAAGGTAGAGGGTAGTGGTCTTTCCTTGTGGCTTTGTTCAACTTTCTATAATCAATGCACATTCACCATCCAGATACAGTCCTGGTAGGCACTAGTTCATTTTTGTCATTTAGCACTACAGTAGTGCCCCCTTTTTTTTGAACAACTTGAACAGGGCTGACCCACTGGGAGTCAGAAATAGGATAGATCATGCCGGCTTTGAGTAATTTAAGGACCTCCAGACACACTACCTCCTTTAGATTAGGATTTAGTTTTCTTTGATGTTCTCGAGAGGGCTTGAATTCATCAACCATAGGAAGTCTATGCATACACAGGGCTGGATTTATGCCCGTTAGGTCAGTTATCTTATATCCTATGACCTTTTTATGCTTCCTCAGCTCGTTCAGAAGCTTTTCCTCTTGATTTCTTGTAAGGGTGGAGCTGATGATAACTGGACAAAGTTTTTCCTTATCTAAGAAAGCATGTTTAAGCCATGTGGGTAAGGTCTTCATTTCAGGGGCTTTTGGTGGCTCAGCTGCTTCTATAATGGTAACAGCTTTAAGTTCTTCAAAAGTGGTCGTTGGTGCTTCTTCGGCCTTTTCTAAATGTTGCAGAAACTGTTGAACTAGTTCGTTCACAGAGAATTCAACATCCGGATTGATTAGAACATTTTCAAGTTCGTCAACTGGCTCGGAGATTTCCAACTGTGACATTTGTTGAATAGCATCAAGGAGGAAAACCTCCTCTTGGATGTTGGGTCCTTTCATACTATTAAGGACTCAGAATTGAATTGCTTCTTTTCCGAGCCTAAGAATGATGGTACCAGCTTCGGCGTCAATCAGCGCTCTGGTAGTAGTGAGGAATGGTCTGCCAAAAATGATTGGATACCTCAGGTCTTCTTTAATATCCATGACAACGAAGTCGCACGGCACGTAAGCATCCTTGCCTATCCTTATCGGAATATCTTCAATGATCCCCAAAGGTGCGGTTATAGTGGAATCAGCTAATTGGATAGTCACTGTTGTAGGCAGCAATTTAGTGAAACCCAGACGTTTGCACATTGAGTAAGGCATAATAGATATGCTGGCCCCAAGGTCAGCTAATCCCTTTTTAGAAGATGCGTTGCCAATGCAACATTGGATTCTGAAGGAACCTGGGTCCTTCTTCTTTTTGGGCATCTTGTTTAAGATGATGTCTGAAGTGGTCTGAGCAAGCTTAACAGTTTCCTGCTCCTCGGTGATGTATTTTCTTGATAGTAAGGTCTTGAGGTATTTCTCCCAGGCTGGCACCTCGGAAAGAGCATCAAGGAGCGGGATATCAATTTATAGTTTCTTCATTGCCTCTTTGAATTTTTGAAACCCGGTGTCCATCTTTGTTTCTCATAATCTTCCTGGGTACGGGATTCTTGGCTTATACTGCAAAACTTCAGGTTCTGTGGACACTTTATCTTTGCCCTTTGTGCCCTCTGAGGGCTTCTCCATTCCTTATTGCGGGCTCTCAAAAGCAGGGGTATCATCATTATCCAGGGTGATCTTGGTAGTCTCATGAAGAATGTGTCCAGATCTGGTGGTGATGGCATTCAACTGCTCATGTATGTTTTGTCCGTGCTTAGGATTTGATTCAGGCTGCCCAGCAAACGTACCTGCTGGGGGCTTCAATTGTGCAGCGATCTGAACAAGTTGAGCTTCAACTGCTTTTTGCTGAGCCTACTGGTTAGCTAGCATAGTTTGCTGCAATTGTAACATCTGCCTGATCAAGGATATTTCATCTTCCGGTTGGGTAGGAGCATTTTTCGAAGGAATTGGTTGCTGGGTTTGTTGAGATTGTTGGGGTGGTAACGCCAGCTGAGGTTGTTGAGTATGTAGTTGTGGATGGAGCGGAGGGTGAGTGTACTGGTAGTAGGCTGATTGGTTCCTGGGGTAGTTAGCCCTAGGAAAGTTACTCCTGGAATTCCCTTGGTTTTGGTTGAAGTTGTTTGGGAATCCAGGTGTTAGCCTACTAGTAGATCCCCCTTGTGTTTGATGCTGAGGATTGGCAGTCCCAGTAGGGTTTCCATACTGAAACCCTGGATGATTCCTTGGCTGATTAGGGTTGTAGTAGACTTGCCCAGGGATAGAGTGGATAGAGTTAACTTGTTCCGGTAGTTGCTCTTACGACTGATCAATGATAGGTTCATATGGTTGTGGTGGTGGAAGCAGATCCATCATCACATTATATAGCATACCGCAGGAAAGGGTCGGATGATCAGAAGCATGACAAGCCTCACAGGATCCCGTGACGGCTTTGACTTGTTGAACTAGTGGAGTTTTCTTCTTATCGATCTCTCCGAGAGAAGTCTCGAGAGCTTGTTGTTTATGAACTATGGTTTTCAGGACTTCAGCTATTTCTTTCATCTCTATTGATTCTTCAGCTTTGAAAACTTTGAGGACACCTTTACTGGCTGACCGTCCCCAGTTGGACTGGTTTTCAGCTCCGAGAGTAACAATCTTCCATGCGTCCTCATAATTTTTCCTCATGAAGTTTCCTCCAGAAGAGGAATCTAAGAACTGTTTAATATCATCGCTTACTCCCCGGTAGAAGGTTTCTATCAGTTGATTCGAGGAGATTCCATGATGGGGGCATTTACACAGAAGTTCTTTAAATCTCTCCCATGCCTCAGCAAGGGTTTCTCCAGGCAGCTGAGAGAAGTGATTGATCTGCCCTCTGATTTCATAGGTCAGTGAGGGTGGAAAGAACTTCTCTAAGAACTTTTCCTCAAGAGGAGCCCAGGTGGTTATTATTGGTTCTCTGTCAAGTGAGTTATACCAACTCAAGGCCCTCCCAGATAGGGTGAAATGGAACAGATGAAGCATTATCGCATCATAAGCGACCCCAGCTTGTGGAACCAGGCGGCACAGCGCCTTAAACCTTTTTAGATGATCCATGCAATCATCTCCAGAACCTCCGGAGAAAGATATGCCTTGCATGATCTGGATCCACTGGGTCCGAATCTCAAAGTTGGGGATATTAATAATCAGAGGTCAGACCGGGTGGTTATCCTCATAGTTCTTTGGGACAGCGTAGTCCCTCAGTTGTTTGTTTCTTAACTCCAACTGAGCAGCTTGGGTCGCTGCCTCAGTTTCAGCTCTGATGCGAGCTTGCTCTTCCGCACGAATCTCCGCTTGGATTTGGGCACGAGTTTCAGCGATGAGTTGTGCCCTTTGAGCGGCAATGGCGGCGTTGACCCTCTCCATTACCAAAGCAGCCTGGCGTTGATCTTCAGCCATTTGCCTGGCCCTTTGGCGATTGAATCGAATGCGGCGGTGGAAGCTTCTCTCTACCTCAGAGTCAAACTCTGGATCAGGGGAGAATCTGAGGTTATGTGCAGGTTACATACACGATTTCTACCTGAGTAGAGAGATACACCTTTAGATAATGACAAAGATATAATAGTTTCAAGAAGATATAGATTTATGATTAAAAAGAAAGTGTAAAATCCTAACCAACTAGAAAGGTACTAAGTGAAATTACAACGTTCTGTTGTCCCCGGCAATGGCGCCAATTTTTGATGGAGCTACCACTTACGTGGAACTGCGTGCACCACTAAAAATCCTAAAGATGGTAAGTCTTTAAGTTTATCCTTACTTATACTAGATAGAAAACTCCACCCACATATGCTAAGATACGTGGAAGTCTTATCGCAGTATAGTTAAGGGTCGAATCCACAGGACAACGGTCTTGTTGCAAGCAACAAGATGGAAAACGTATGGAATTTTCACTTGATCACTTGCTAGCAGGCACTTATATCGAAAGTTGGATTTTGATGTTTTTAAACTAAGAACATGAAAAGTAAAGAAAGAAGGTAAATCTAATGAGTTAAACTATGATAAAGGATCACTAAGGTGTGGTCGGTTTTTCACCACCACTACACATCGATCAACACATGCAAAGCAAAACTTAACCTGCAAAAAGAGTCCAGTCAGTTAGTATCCTTGTAGACTTAGCCTCCTTTCGGAGAATCTAACTACGAGAAGTGTGGGAATGTTGCAACGCCAGCCATTCCCAAACAAATGGTCACATTACTTTACATCATTCCCCTCGCAAAGTGTGTTCCTCGACTTATCAAGGTTGCACTTCCATACGTCAACTGATTCCATTTCATAGTATGAAAGTGTAACGGATGATAGTGAGTCTACTCCACTTCTTGAGATACACTTCTAGATACCGAAACAGATGCATGGTGAGTACAAGCACCAAGAACCAACATGCAAACGAGTTTCAAATCTAGTAGTACAAACGTAGACAATTCATACTAAAAGATAAAAGATAACACAAGTTGGAGATCAAGCAACATGCATTCATTAATCATTTGATGTCGAACTGACAGAGATAAGAATTCTATATTACAACCAAAGGATTACATTTACATGATATGAAAACATGGGTAGCGGGGCTACTCCCCGCACCCTAGTGAGGGAGTCTACTCGCTCATAACTAGGACAAAGGAGGCAAGAAGAGAGAGAGAGAGTGTCATCCCCATAAAGGAGGGAGGAAAGTCAACCCCTTGGAGAGAGAGAAACGATCCACCAGCTTCATAGGTTGCTTGATGACGAGATCTCCCTCTTCCCACCTTCTTTGGTGGAGAGAGAGAAAGCAGCTTCAAGATGGAGTGTGGGTCTCAGACCGGCAGCCCCAGGGCAGACGATGGAAGTAACAAGAGCTCTGGAATGATTGAGGCAGCCTTTGGACGTCTGAAAAACTCCCCCCCTATGGAGGACCCTTGGGGTCTTATTTATAGGCCTTAAGTGAAATCCAAACGGTTTGGAGACCGTTTGGACCTCAAGACCGTTTGGGTCTCAAGACCGTTTGGGTCTCAAGACCGTTTGGACCTCAAGACCGTTTGGATTTCAAGACCGTTTGGACCTTGAGACCGTTTGGACCTCAAGACCATTTGGTTTCATGCGGTCTCGGGACCGTTTGGCTTCATGCGGTCTTGGGATCGTTTGGCTTCATGCGGTCTCAGGACCGTTTGAACTCCATGCGGTCTCGGGACTGTTTGGCTTCATGCGGTCTTGGGACCGTTTGGCTTCATGCGGTCTCAGGACCGTTTGGCTTCATGTAGTCTTAGGACCGTTTGGCTTCATGCGGTCTCGGGACCGTTTGGCTTCATGCGGTCTTGGGACCGTTTGAACTCCATGCGGTCTCGGGACCGTTTGACTTCAAACGGTCTTGGGACCATTTGAGTCCATGCGGTCTTGAGGCTGATTTAGTCTTTTATGATTTTTTGTGTCTTTTTTTACAGATATAAAGGGGAAAAGTTAGTCTGATGGTATATTTACAATAAGAGGGAATTTTTAGGTATTATATCTAATTCTAATTAAGAAATAGTGTGGAAAACTAAAGAAAAGACTAAGATAATCATCCAAAATTGGAGGTTAACAGTCATCAACATATACTAGACAAAAAGAATTATATGGTTCAAATACTTTGTCCATTCTTCTTTGATATATCTGCGGAGCATTTTTTAATCCAAAAGGCATTACCGTCCATTCATAATGTCCTTGTGGAGTACTAAATGTTGTTAATGGTATACTTTTTTCATCTAATCATATTTGGTAAAATCCCAATTTACAGTAAAATTTTGAATAAATATTTTTTCCTCTTGTCATATTTATTAAAGCTTCTTTATGTGGAAGAAAATATCCATCAAATTTGGTATATTGATTTAGTTGCTTATAATTTACTACCATTCTAGCTTTTCCTCTTTTTATTTCTGCATGGTTTCTTACCATGAATGTTGGACTAGAATGAGGGCTTTTTTATTTCTGTATTAATTGTGATGTTTCTAATTCTTGTAATTGGGTACGGAATTCTTCAATATCAACAGGATTATATCTCATGGGTTTTACTCTGATTATTTTATTTTCATCAATTAGTTCGATTGTAGCCCATTCTTGACTGATATTCCAAAGGGCTAATGGATTATCACTATAGTTCTTTTCAAATAATGCCTCAATATCTTGTATATTGAGTTGTGCAATAATTCTCCCTGTTATTAGTTGTTTTTTATTTGTAATATAATCACCACATTTGCTGCGAAAATTAAATGTGTTTCTTTTATATTCTTTTTGTACTCTTTTTACTGTAATCCAATAATCACAGGGTGTTAATAACTGAATATAATTTTGATGTTGTATATATAATTTAAATTTTTTTGTGAAGTTGTTTCCTAATAATATATCTTGTTGCGCATATTCAGGAGTATAGAATGGTGGACATGTAATTATATAATTTCCTAAAATAATTTTAGGTTTTCTAACTCCATGAGTTAATTCATGTCTTTTCCCGTAAAATCTTTTCCATATAACGTAGGTAGTGTTGTGATATATTTTTCAGGAAAACATTGTCTTCACACAATGCAAGTTCTTGCACCTATGTCTATGAATGCATGAAAATATTCTATTTTATATTCCTCATATATAATTCCTGCTACTATGAAGACACTATATATACTAGTCATTGTCTTTTTTCCAAAAATATTCTTGATTATTATATGTAAAATATAATCCTTCTCTTTGTAAGGAGAATGGTTCCATTTGTTGTAATGAGCTCATTCCTAATATAATTTCTATGTCGTGATTCCTACTATCTGATTGTACATAAAGTGTTATGTCAGTTTTTATATTTTGTATTTCAATTGGAACTATGGCTTGATGTGTAATTTCATACTCTTGTCCATCAAAATTCGTATATGCATAAGGTGATCCTATAGGTATTTTTTTCTATATAAGGTATCATTCCTTGTTGGATAAATGAAGCTCCTGCCCCTGAATCTATTAATATTGTAGTCATATTCCATTCTTGTCCATTAAAATATTTTCCATATAATTTATAATTTCTAGCATTTCTATTGTCTGCTAAAATTCTTAAACTTGTCGTTCTTGGAAAATTTCTTAATATTGGTCATAGTCTTCCATTATATCTATCCATGCTTGCTCTAGCTTCTTCTATTCTATCTCCATTTGTTAATTGTATATGATTTCCCTCATATCGTAATGTCCTTGGGATTTTATTATCTGTTACTAGGGGTTTTTCTGAAACATCTATGTTTATGTTTTCTGGTATTTCTATTTCTGATATTATATCTGGCTTAGTAATTTTTCCTATATCTTCAAATATATTAGGAAGCATTATAATATCTTTATCTTCATTTTTTTCAGAATGATGTGTATTACTAAGAGCATAGCTTATTATATACGTTATCGAATAAGGAATGGATCTTTTTTTCTTGAATTCGGTTCTTTGAAAATCATGTCTTAAACTTAAGGTTCTGTTTATATTATTATCTCTAATATTTACACTTATCTTTGGATAAATATTAAAAATTAGTTTCTGATGACTAAGATTTCCCTGTAATATTCCTAACATAGCATCTCTTCTATCATTAATCCTATTATCCATTAATACAATATTTATAGGTGAATCTATTCCTTCTCTAAAAGGTTCTTTAATCATCATTTGAATAGCTCCTATGTGAATCCATCCTATTTTAGATCTATCTTTTATTTTTCCATTTTCCTCATTAAATCTTCTTTTCTAATTAAAGGTATATTTATTCTATTTCCATTATATTCTATTTGCATAGGCATTTCTCTATTAGTTATTCTGTAATAAAAAATATGTTTTCTTTGGGTAATTTTCTCAAAAATTGATGTTCTAAATCCATCAGAATTTTCTAATCTTAATTCAGTGTTTCTTATTCTATTAAATAATTTTCTATCTATTAATACTTCTTGTAAGAAGTTTCCTGCTTCTTCCTGATATTAATCTATTATTTCTTCTTCAGTCTGATTCTGTGTCTGAGAAATAATAGGTTGATCCATCGGATTGTTCATCATCAGTTATTTGGACAAATTATTGAATATTTTCGATCTCAGAAAGTTCTTCTTCTATAATTTCCTCGAATTGCTTTTGATTAATCTTCCTAGATGCTCTTTTTGGACATTCATTAGCATAATGTCCTATTTCCTGACATATAAAGCATTTACATTCTTTTGGTTTCTTTTTATTATAATTTTTCTTTCTTTTGTAATATTTTTGTTTCGGTTTAGGTTTAAATCCAAACCTTTTCCTTTTCTTGAATTTATATTTGTTTCTTCTATTGTACCTCATTGGTTCGCATCCTATGGTTATTGGACGAGTTAATTGGGAACAACAAAGTCCTTGTTTTACTACTTTATTTGTTTTTCTACTTAGTGTGGCTTCTGCACACCATTCTTCTAATTTCATTCTTAGAAATTATATTCGTCCTCCTAATGTATCTGCTCTTTGTCCAATATATTGAGGATATAATTGCATCGCTTTAAATCCCCATGGGTCAGGTACCTTGGTATAAAATAAGTTTAATAAACTTTTACTGGTAACATTTTCTTTATCCGTTCTATCATATATTTTATAAAAATATTCCTGAAATTTACATATGTATTCATCAATTCGGCACATATCACAGAGTTTTAAGTTATATAATAAAAAGATAAATCTCTATTTTTCTTTTTTTTTCTATGTCTTTATTTACATTCCACATTTTACCTAAAAATTCTCTTCTTAATTCATTTTCATAGTTATTTACCACTTGAGCTAATGTGGTTGTTGTTCCTTTTACTGCTTCTTTATCATTGTCAGTTGATCCTTTCCACCAATCTACTACGATTCCTTGGAAGGTTAAATGACAAAATCTTGTTGTTGTTTCTACATCATAGCTTTGTGATGTTATTGATAAATATGTGGCTTTTTCCCATCTTGTTATGGTTGTCCCTGTCATATTCCTAACGTAGCATCTCTTCTATCATTAATCCTATTATCCATTAATACAATATTTATAGGTGAATCTATTCCTTCTCTAAAAGTTTCTTTAATCATCATTTGAATCGCTCCTATGTGAATCCATCCTATTTTAGATCTATCTTTTATTTTTTCCATTTTTCTCATTAAATCTTCTTTTCTAAGTAAAGGTATATTTATTCTATTTCTAGTATATTCTATTTGCACAGGCATTTCTCTATTAGTTATTCCGTAATAAAAAATATGTTTTCTTTGGGTAATTTTCTCAAAAATTAATGTTCTAAATCCATCAGAATTTTCTAATCTTAATTCAGTGTTTCTTATTCTATTAAATAATTTTCTATCTAATAATACCTCTTGCAAGAAGTTTCCTGCTTCTTCTTGATATTCTTCTATTATTTCTTCTTCAGTCTGATTCTGTGTCTGAGAAATAATAGATTGATCCATCGGATTGTTCATCATCAGTTGTTTGGACAAATTCTTGAATATTTTCGATCTTAGAAAGTTCTTCTTCTATAATTTCCTCGAATTGCTTTTGATTAATCTTCTTAGATCCTCTTTTTGGACATTCATTAGCATAATGTCCTATTTCCTGACATATAAAGCATTTACATTCTTTTGGTTTCTTTTTATTATAATTTTTCTTTCTTCTATAATATTTTTGTTTCGGTTTAGGTTTAAATCCAAACATTTTCCTTTTCTTGAATTTATATTTGTTTCTTCTATTGTACCTCATTGGTTCGCATCCTATGGTTATTGGATGAGTTAATTGGGAACAACAAAGTCCTTGTTTTACTACTTTATTTGTTTTTCTACTTAGTGTGGCTTCTGCACACCATTCTTCTAATTTCATTCTTAGAAATTCTATTCGTCCTCCTAATGTATCTGCTCTTTGTCTGATATATTGAGGATATAATTGCATCGCTTTAAATCCCCATGGGTCGGGTACCTTGGTATAAAATAAGTTTAATAAACTTTTACTGGTAACATTTTCTTTATCCGTTCTATCATATATTTTATAAAAATATTCCTGAAATTTACATATATATTCATCAATTTGGCACATATCACAGAGTTTTAAGTTATATAATAAAAAGATAAATCTCTATTTTTCTTTTTCTTTTTCTGTGCCTTTATTTACATTCCATGTTTCACCTAAAAATTCTCTTCTTAATTTGTTTTCATAGTTATTTACCACTTTAGCTAATGTGGTTGTTGTTCCTTTTACTGCTTCTTTATCGTTGTAAGTTAATCCTTTCCACCAATCTGCTACGATTCCTTGGAAGGTTAAATGACAAAATATTGTTGTTGTTTCTACATCATAGCTTTGTGATGTTATTGATAAATATGTGGCTTTTGCACATCTTGTTATGGATGTCCCTGTAATATTCCTAACGTAGCATCTCTTCTATCATTAATCCTATTATCCATTAATACAATATTTATAGGTGAATCTATTCCTTCTCTAAAAGTTGCTTTAATCATCATTTGAATAGCTCCTATGTGAATCCATCCTATTTTAGATCTATCTTTTATTTTTTCCATTTTCCTCATTAAATCTTCTTTTCTAAGTAAAGGTATATTTATTCTATTTCTAGTATATTCTATTTGCATAGGCATTTCTCTATTAGTTATTCCGTAATAAAAAAAATGTTTTCTTTGGGTAATTTTCTCAAAAATTGATGTTCTAAATCCATTAGAATTTTCTAATCTTAATTCAGTGTTTCTTATTCTATTAAATAATTTTCTATCTATTAATACCTCTTGCAAGAAGTTTCCTGCTTCTTCCTGATATTCTTCTATTATTTCTTCTTCAGTCTGATTTTGTGTCTGAGAAATAACAGATTGATCCATTGGATTGTTCATCATCAGTTGTTTGGACAAATTCTTGAATATTTTCGATCTCATAAAGTTTTTCTTCTATAATTTCCTCGAATTGCTTTTGATTAATCTTCTTAGATCCTCTTTTTGGACATTCATTAGCATAATGTCCTATTTCCTGACATATAAAGCATTTACATTCTTTGGGTTTCTTTTTATTATAATTTTTCTTTCTTCTGTAATATTTTTGTTTCGGTTTAGGTTTAAATCCAAACACTTTCCTTTTCTTGAATTTATATTTGTTTCTTCTATTGTACCTCATTGGTTCGCATCCTATGGTTATTGGATGAGTTAATTGGGAACAACAAAGTCCTTGTTTTACTACTTTATTTGTTTTTCTACTTAGTGTGGCTTCTGCACACCATTCTTCTAATTTCATTCTTAGAAATTCTATTCGTCCTCCTAATGTATCTGCTCTTTGTCCGATATATTGAGGATATAATTGCATCGCTTTAAATCCCCATGGGTCGGGTACCTTGGTATAAAATAAGTTTAATAAACTTTTACTGGTAACATTTTCTTTATCCGTTCTATCATATATTTTATAAAAATATTCCTGAAATTTACATATATATTCATCAATTCGGCACATATCACAGAGTTTTAAGTTATATAATAAAAACATAAATCTCTGTTTTTCTTTTTCTTTTTCTGTGTCTTTATTTACATTCCACGTTTCACCTAAAAATTCTCTTCTTAATTCGTTTTCATAGTTATTTACCACTTGAGCTAATGTCGTTGTTGTTTCTTTTACTGCTTCTTTATCGTTGTCAATTAATCCTTTCCACCAATCTACTACGATTCCTGGGAAGGTTAAATGATAATATCTTGCTGCTGTTTCTACATCATAGCATTGTGATGTTATTGATAAATATGTGGCTTTTGCCCATCTTGTTATGGCTTTGTCTATATTTCTTACACAATTTAAATTTAAATAAATTCTGTTAGCACTAATATATTCTTGATTCATATAATCAACTGGGGTTTCTATAGCAATATTACTTGGTCTTCTATCTGATGCCCATTTTATTCCTTCGTATCTATTTCTGTCAGTAGGTTTTCTCCTAAAACTAGGATTTGACTGGTATCTAGTTCTTGATTGTTCTGGTATCTCATCTTGTCCTCTAGGGATTGTTGTGGGCATGGTAACCTGACTTCCAGAACTTTCTTCCTGTAGTGGTTTCATGTTTACTGTTCTAACTTTTTCCGTTAATCTTACCACTTCGTTTGTGCAGAAATTTTTGATTCAGTTATCATGCTTTGAAAACATACTCGAACTGCCCTTATGGGTGTTGTATGATTTCTCAGATTTATCATTTTGTCTATAATTATTACATTTTTTAGACTGGATACTTAATATCTTCTCCTTTATACTACGAATTTTTCGCATAATTAATTTCATAGTGTAAGAAACTAGCATCCAGAAAGAAGACAATAACACTCTGAGTATCATAGATAGTAAGATAATTTGTATACATGTGTTGCCCACCTCGCTTCCTCTTATCTTCAATGCCAGTCGATCTTCTCTTAACGATTTCTAAGAGAAGTACTCCTTAGACTTCGACGTTCCGGATCTTAGACTCCTCATCATCCTATAGCCTTTATGTCCCCGTATCCTTATGCACTTCTTTAGTTGGTCGGACTTCTGGATGATGGCCTCTGGGATGGAATAAGGGAGATATAACTCTCGACCGATGAAGATAGAAAGAACTGGGGGGTGTAACGGGTTACACACTATCTTTCCTGCTCTATGATAGTACAAGGATTATGATCTTCAAGGTGGATCTTGCTTCCTACACTTATGGAATTAACACGCAAAAATCATCTCAAGAACTTGAAATGGAATCTGGAATAGAATTAGGGAATCGAGACTCTGCTCTTTTATTACAAGACTTAATGTACATACATAGCTACTCTTGGAACTCTCTCCAACTACGAGTGTCCCTCCCTACTAGTCCTCGAGAGCTTATATAGATGCTCTCTTCGTTACATTGATGTTTATTTCTTTTTTTTCTTTACATGGTTGCCGCACACCTGTCCGGTGGAAAACGTTCTACTTTTTGAAATCTTTCTCCAACGCACATATGTCTGGTGGAGAGCTCTTTGTCATCTTTTCTTCTTGCGAGTGTCTTCTTACGTCATTGATGACGTGTTTTCTTCTAGAATTCTTTTACCGACTCGTGTTGCTGTGGCTATCTCTTTCCATCTTATCTTGACATGCGGGGCATATTTTCCCTTCATGTTTTCTAAGTTGACAAAATATCTACTGACATCTGTTGCTTGATCTGATTTGTCTGGTTTCTATTCTTTTTAGACTTCTTTTCTTGGTCGGACTTCTGGACGATGTCCTCCGGGATGGAATACGGGAGAGATAATAATCGACTGATGAAGATAGAAAGAACTGGGGGTGTAACGGGTTACACACTATCTGTCCTACTCTATGATAGTACAAGGATTATGATCTTCAAGCTGGAGCTTGCTTCCTACACTTATGGAATTAACACGCAAAAATCATCTCAAGAACTTGAAATGGGATCTGGAATAGAATTAGGGAATCGAAACTCTGCTCTTTTATTGCAAGACTTAATGTACATACATAGCTACTCTTTGGACTCTCTCCAACTACGAGTGCCCCTGCCTACTAGTCCTCGAGAGCTTATATAGATGCTCTCTTCATTACATTGATGCTTCTTTCTTTATTCTTTACATGGTTGCCGCACACCTGTCTGGTGGCAAGCGTTCTACTTTTTGAAATATTTCTCCAACGCACATTTGTCTGGTGGAGAGCTCTGTATCGTCTTTTCTTCTTACGAGTGTCTTCTTACGTCATTGATGACGTGTTTTCTTTTAGAATGCTTTTACCGGCTCGTGTTGTTGTGACTATCTCTTTCCATCTTATCTTGACATGCGGGGCATATTTTCCCTTCATGTCTTCTAAGTTGGCAAAATATCTGCTAACATCTGTTGCTTGATCTGATTTGTCCGGTTTCTATTCTTTTTAGAAACCTTTCTAAATTGATTTTTGTGGATGTATTAGCTCTTCTCGTATTGGATAGAATAATTGTGTTATCTGAAGCTTTATGAAGCCAACTTCGGTTTTCATTAATTAATTTTTCCAATATTTGGCAAAGGACTTTTAATCCTAATGCCCTTCTTGTTTCAACAAATTCCTTGTTAACCTTGTTCTCTTCGAATTCTTTTCTGTAATCTGCGTCAATTTCTTTGACGTATTCTGGGGAAGATACCCCAATTTGAATGAAGTGTATTGGACTGAATTTCTTTAATTTTTCCCAGTCCTCCGATGCTGAGAAAATCTTGATATAAATGTCACTAGTAGGTTTTACTAGTGAACTATTATTTTTAAATTCTCTAACTGCTCTGGCAATATCTTGGGGCAGTCCTTGTATTTCCCCAAGATCTTGGCTTAAATATATTAAATTTGCTGCTCTGATTCTAAAACAGTCTCTGATGATTATTGGATCAGCTCCTTTGTCAAAGTTAATCCTGGGATATATTCCCGTATGATCTGGAACACATGTTTCTGTCTTTTTGAGATTGTAAACAATCTCTAATAAAATTCTATATTCATTTTTATTTTTTGTTAAAAACTCTGCAAGACTCAATTGCAGGTCATACTCCTGCTCGTTCTGAGATACCCGGAATTTAAATATTCTTTCGGACATCAGTTTTATATTTTCTGCTTTATTGCGGGATTCTTTCTCCGAAGAGATCATATTCTCCGTTGTTAGGCGGGAACTATTTTCTGAAGAAATAGCAGTTTGAAAACTGCTTCTTGCCACTTGGCTACTTTATTTCTCCGAAGAGATAGTATTCTCAGCTGTAAAGCTTGTCTTAGCAGTTTTAAAGTTGCTTTCTTTTGCCATCAGGCTTGTATTTTCAGTATTTTTTCTGATAGAATCAGCAATCTGAAGGGATATGTCTATCGGCCTTTTACCTGTCATTTTATCTGTCCTTGTTGTTTCTGATTCTTTTTGTTGAATCTCCCTTCGGAAGTAGTTTGAATCTGCAATTATTCCTGCAATGTTTTGTTTACTTTCTTCTATGTTATCAATAATTTTATCTTGCTTTTGGATCATCTCTACTAATTCTATGTAATTTTCTTGTAACAAATTATAATTTCGTTGTAGTCGATCTTCCAATTCTGCAAGTTTTTTGTCAACCTGCTCCATTGTATTCTCTTGATAAAAAATCTGCAAGAACGTTAGTTTCTCCTTTAATAATTTCTATATCAAAAATATATTCTGTAAAGAATGTTTGCCATCTACTTAGTCTTTTATATTCTGGTGTGGATGGTAAATTATTTTTAATAAAACCTTTTACCTGGGTATTATCAACTCTTACTAGGAATTTTTTAGGTAATAAAAATTAGAAAACTTTTTAGTTCCCTTTTTTAATGCTAATAATTCCTTTTCGTTTGAGTGATATCTTTTTTCTGTATCTGTAAATGTTCCAGATGTATATCTGCATATTTTTTCCTTTTGTTCATCTTTCTTTTTTAAGACTGCTCCCCAAAATTCTTCTGAGGCATCGGTTTCTATTATTAAGTCGTCATTTTCTAAAGGAAGATCTAATCTTGGTAGATTTTTACATTTTTCTTTTATAAATCTAACATGATTTATGAGTTCCTCTGTCATAAGAAAAATAGTATTTTTCTTTAATAGTTTTTGTAAGGGATTCCTTAATTTTGCCATATTTTCTATGAATTGTTCAGCGTAATTTAAGCATCCTAAAAATCTTTGCAATTGTTTTTTATCTTCTATTTTATACTGAAACATAACAATTTTTTCTACAATATGTTCTTGTAGTTCTATTCCGCTTGAGTCCAACTTTAGTCCTAAGAATTCTATTCTGGATTTACAAATTTCTGTTTTCTTTTTAGATAATACTATCCCTGCTTTTTGGCAAAGAAGGGAAAATATTTGTAAATCTTTATAATGTTCTTCCTCATTTTTACTGGCTATTAAAATGTCATCAACATATACTAGACAAAAAGAATTATATGGTTCAAATACTTTGTCCATTCTTCTTTGATATATCTGCGGAGCATTTTTTAATCCAAAAGGCATTACCGTCCATTCATAATGTCCTTGTGGAGTACTAAATGATGTTAATGGTATACTTTTTTCATCTAATCGTATTTGGTAAAATCCCGATTTACAGTCAAATTTTGAATAAATGTTTTTTCCTCTTGTCATATTTATTAAAGTTTCTTTATGTGGAAGAAAATATCCATCAAATTTGGTATATTGATTTAGTTGCTTATAATTTACTACCATTCTAGCTTTTCCTCTTTTTATTTTTGCATGGTTTCTTACCATGAATGCTGGACTAGAATGAGGGCTTTTTGATTTCTGTATTAATTGTGATGTTTCTAATTCTTGTAATTGGGTACGGAATTCTTCAATATCAACAGGATTATATCTCATGGGTTTGATTGTAGCCCATTCTTGACTGATATTCCAAAGGGCTAATGAATTATCACTATAGTTCTTTTCAAATAATGCCTCAATATCTTGTATATTGAGTTGTGCAATAATTCTCCCTGTTATTGGTTGTTTTTTATTTGTAATATAATCACCATGTTTGCTGTGAAAATTAAATTTGTTTCTTTTATATGCTTTTTGTACTCTTTTTACTATAATACAATGATCACAGGGTGTTAAAAACTGAATATAATTTTGATGTTGTATATATAATTTAAATTTTTGTGTGAAGTTATTTCCTAATAATATATCTTGTTGCGCATATTCAGGAGTGTAGAATGGTGGACATGTAATTATATAATTTCCTAAAATAATTTTAGGTTTTCTAACTCCATGAGTTAATTCATGTCTTTTTCCCGTAAAATCTTTTCCATATAACGTATGTAGTGTTGTGATATATTTTTCAAAAAAACATTGTCTTCGCACAATGCAAGTTCATGCACCTGTGTCTATGAATGCATGAAAATATTCTATTTTATATTCCTCATATATAATTCCTGCTACTATGTAGACACTATATATACTAGTCATTGTCTTTTTTCCAAAAATATTCTTGATTATTATATGTAAAATATAATCCTTCTCTTTGTAAGGAGAATGGTTCCATTTGTTGTAATGAGCTCATTCCTAATATAATTTCTATGTCGTCATTCCTACTATCTGATTGTACATAAAGTGTTATGTCAATTTTTATATTTTATATTTCAATTGGAACTATGGCTTGATGTGTAATTTCATACTCTTGTCCATCAAAATTCATATATGCATAAGGTGATCCTATAGGTATTTTTTCTGTATAAGGTATCATTCCTTGTTGGATAAATGAAGCTCCTGCCCCTGAATCTATTAATATTGTAGTCATATTCCATTCTTGTCCATTAAAATATTTTCCATATAATTTATAATTTCTAGCATTTCTATTGTCTGCTAAAATTCTTAAACGTGTCGTTCTTGGATAGTCTTCCATTATATCTATCCATGCTTGCTCTAGCTTCTTCTATTCTATCTCCATTTGTTAATTGTAATTGATTTCCCTCATATCGTAATCTCCTTGGGATTTTATTATCTGTTACTAGGGGTTTTTCTGAAACATCTATGTTTATGTTTTCTGGTATTTCTATTTCTGATATTATATTTGGCTTAGTAATTTTTCCTATATCTTTAAATATATTAGGAAGCATTATAATATCTTTATCTTCAAATTTTTCAGAACGATGTGTATTACTAAGAGCATAGCTTATTATATATGTTATCGAGTAAGGAATGGATCCTTTTTTCATGAATTTTGTTCTTTGAAAATCATGTATTAAACTTAAGATTCTGTTTATATTATTATCTCTAATAATTACACTTATCTTTGGATAAATATTAAAGATTAGTTTCTGATGACTAAGATTTCCCTGTAATATTCCTAACGTAGCATCTCTTCTATCATTAATCCTATTATCCATTAATACAATATTTATAGGTGAATATATTCCTTCTCTAAAAGTTGCTTTAATCATCATTTGAATAGCTCCTATGTGAATCCATTCTATTTTAGATCTATCTTTTATTTTTTCCATTTTCCTCATTAAATCTTCTTTTCTAAGTAAAGGTATATTTATTCTATTTCTAGTATATTCTATTTGTATAGGCATTTCTCTATTGGTTATTCCGTAATAAAAAATATGTTTTCTTTGGGTAATTTTCTCATAAATTGATGTTCTAAATCCATCAGAATTTTCTAATCTTAATTCAGTGTTTCTTATTCTATTAAATAATTTTCTATCTATTAATACCTCTTGCAAGAAGTTTCCTGCTTCTTCCTGATATTCTTCTATTATTTCTTCTTCAGTCTGATTCTGTGTCTAAGAAATAATAGATTGATCCATCGGATTGTTCATCATCAGTTGTTTGGACAAATTCTTGAATATTTTCGATCTCAGAAAGTTCTTCTTCTATAATTTCCTCGAATTGCTTTTGATTAATCTTCTTAGATCCTCTTTTTGGACATTCATTAGCATAATGTCCTATTTCCTGACATATAAAGCATTTACATTCTTTTGGTTTCTTTTTATTATAATTTTTCTTTCTTCTGTAATATTTTTGTTTCGGTTTAGGTTTAAATCCAAACCTTTTCCTTTTCTTGAATTTATACTTGTTTGTTCTATTGTACCTCATTGGTTCGCATCCTATGGTTATTGGATGAGTTAATTGGGATATACGTTATCGAGTAAGGAATGGATCCTTTTTTCATGAATTCTATTCTTTGAAAATCATGTATTAAACTTAAGGTTCTGTTTATATTATTATCTCTAATATTTACACTTATCTTTGGATAAATATTAAAGATTAGTTTCTGATGACTAAGATTTCCCTGTAATATTCCTAACGTAGAATCTCTTCTATCATTAATCCTATTATCTATTAATACAATATTTATAGGTGAATCTATTCCTTCTCTAAAAGTTGCTTTAATCATCATTTGAATAGCTCGTATGTGAATCCATCCTATTTTAGATCTATCTTTTATTTTTTCCATTTTCCTCATTAAATCTTCTTTTCTAAGTAAAGGTATATTTATTCTATTTCTAGTATATTCTATTTGCATAGGAATTTCTCTATTAGTTATTCCGTAATAAAAAAATATGTTTTCTTTGGGTAATTTTCTCAAAAATTGATGTTCTAAATCCATCAGAATTTTCTAATCTTAATTCAGTGTTTCTTATTCAGTTAAATAATTTTCTATCTATTAATACCTCTTGCAAGAAGTTTCCTGTTTCTTCCTGATATTCTTCTATTATTTCTTCTTCAGTCTGATTCTGTGTCTGAGAAATAATTGATTGATCCATCGGACTGTTCATCATCAGTTGTTTGGAAAAATTCTTGAATATTTTCGATCTCAGAAAGTTCTTCTTCTATAATTTCCTCGAATTGCTTTTGATTAATCTTCTTAGATCCTCTTTTTGGACATTCATTAGCATAATGTCCTATTTCCTGACATATAAAGCATTTACATTCTTTTGGTTTCTTTTTATTATAATTTTTCTTTCTTCTGTAATATTTTTGTTTCGGTTTAGGTTTCAATCCAAACCTTTTCCTTTTCTTGAATTTATATTTGTTTCTTCTATTGTACCTCATTGGTTCGCATCCTATGGTTATTGGATGAGTTAATTGGGAACATCAAAGTCCTTGTTTTACTACTTTATTTGTTTTTCTACTTAGTGTGGCTTCTGCACACCATTCTTCTAATTTCATTCTTAGAAATTCTATTCGTCCTCCTAATGTATCTGCTCTTTGTCCGATATATTGAGGATATAATTGCATCGCTTTAAATCCCCATAGGTCGGGTACCTTGGTATAAATAAGTTTAATAAACTTTTACTGGTAACATTTTCTTTATCCGTTCTATCATATATTTTATAAAAATATTCCTGAAATTTACATATATATTATCAATTTGGCACATATCACAGAGTTTTAAGTTATATAATAAAAAGGTAAATCTCTGTTTTTCGTTTTCTTTTTCTATGTCTTTATTTACATTCCACGTTTCACCTAAAAATTCTCTTATTAATTCGTTTTCATAGTTATTTACCACTTGAGCTAATGTGGTTATTGTTCCTTTTATTGCTTCTTTATCGTTGTCAGTTAATCCTTTCCACCAATCTGCTACGATTCCTTGGAAGGTTAAATGACAAAATCTTGTTGCTGTTTCTACATCATAGCTTTGTGATGTTATTGATAAATATGTGGCTTTTGCCCATCTTGTTATGGTTTCGTCTATATTTCTTACACAATTTAAATTTAAATAAATTCCGTTAGCACTAATATATTCTTGATTCATATAATCAACTGGGGTTTCTATAGCAATATTACTTGGTCTTCTATCTGATGCCCAGTTTAATCCTTCGTATCTATTTCTATCAGTATGTTTTCTCCTAAAACTTGGATTTGACTGGTATCTAGTTCTTGATTGTTCTAGTATCTCATCTTGTCCTCTAGGGATTGTTGTTGGCATGGTAACCTGACTTCCAGAACTTTCTTCCTGTAGTGGTTTCATGTTTACTATTCTAACTTTTTCCATTAATCTTACTATTTTTTGACTTAGACTGTCTAATTCTTCTGCTTCGGCTTCTAAGTATCTATTTTCTAATTGTTCGATTTTAAATTCGTATGTTTCTTCTATCTAAATAGGACATAGACTTATCTCATTTCCACTTATTTGGAATAGATTTATTTTTGATAAACATTCGTTATTTTGTTTCTCATACAAATATCTCATTGTTCTTTGTAATTCTACTATCATTTCTTGGATCTTCTGAAAGTTCTTCGAATGGTTTTCATGAACATGTACTTCTAATTTCTTATACATATTATTCAATATTAACTTCAAATTCCAGATCTAAAGCTTCATATATGTTATTATCTTCTAACTCATTAAATTCGTTCCTCAAAATTATATCTTTGTATTTTGAATCATTACATGGCTCTGATACCACTTCGTTTGTGCAGAAATTTTTGATTTTTTTATCATGCTTTGAAAACATACTCGAACTTCCCTTATGGGTGTTGTATGCTTTCTCATCTTTATCATTTTGTCTATAATTATTACATTTTTTAGACTGGATTCTTAATATCTTCTCCTTTATACTACGAATTTTTTGCATAATTAAATTCATAGTGTAAGAAACTAGCATCCAGAAAGAAGACGATAACACTCTGAGTATCATAGATAGCAAGATAATCTGTATACCTGTGTTGCCCACCTCGCTTCCTCTTATCTTCAACGCCAGTCGATCTTCTCTTAACGATTTCTAAGAAAAGTACTCCTTAGACTTCGACGTTTCGGATCTCAGACTCCTCATCATCCTATAGCCTTTATGTCCCTGTGTCCTTATGCACTTCTTTGCTTGGTCGGACTTCTGGACGATGGCCTCCGGGATGGAATAACGGAGAGATAACTCTCGACCGATGAAGATAGAAAGAACTGGGGGGTGTAACGGGTTACACACTATCTTTCCTACTCTATGATAGTACAAGGATTATGATCTTCAAGCTGGAGCTTGCTTCCTACACTTATGGAATTAACACGCAAAAATCATCTCAAGAATTTGAAATGGAATCTGGAATAGAATTAGGGAATCGAGACTCTACTCTTTTATTGCAAGACTTAATGTACATACATAGCTACTCTTGGGACTCTCTCCAACTACGAGTCTCTCTCCCTACTAGTCCTCGAGATCTTATATAGACGCTCTCTTCGTTACATTGATGCTTCTTTCTTTTATTTCTTTACATGGTTGCTGCATACCTGTCCGGTGGTAAGCGTTCTACTTTTTGAAATCTTTCTCCAATGCACATATGTCTGGTGGAGAGCTCTTTGTCATCTTTTCTTCTTGTGAGTGTCTTCTTACATCATTGATGATGTGTTTTCTTCTAGAATGCTTTTACTGGTTCGTGCTGCTGTGGCTATCTTTTTCCATCTTATCTTGACATGCGGGGCATATTTTCCCTTCATGTTTTCTAAGTTGACAAAATATCTGCTGACATCTGTTGCTTGATCTGATTTGTCCGGTTTCTATTCTTTTTAGAAACCTCTCTAAATTGATTTTTGTGGATGTATTAGCTCTTCTCGTATTGGATAGAATAATTGTGTTATCTAAAGCTTTATGAAGCCAACTTCGGTTTTCATTAATTAATTTTTCCAATACTTGGCAAAGGACTTTTAATCTTAATGCCCTTCTTGTTTCAACAAATTCTTTGTTAACCTTATTCTCTTCAAATTCTTTTCTGTAATCTGCGCCAATTTCTTTGACGTATTCTGGGGAAGATACCCCAATTTGAATGCAGTGTATTGGACTGAATTTCTTTAATTTTTCCCAGTCCTCCGATGCTGAGAAAATCTTGATATAGACGTCACTAGTAGGTTTTACTAGTGGACTATTATTTTTAAATTCTCTAACTTCTCTGGCAATATCTTGGGGCAGTCCTTGTATTTTCCCAAGGTCTTGGCTTAAATATATTAAATTTGCTGCTCCGATTCTGAAACAGTCTCTAATGATTCTTGGATCAGCTCCTTTGTCAAAGTTAATCCTGGGATATATTCCCGTATGATCTGGAACACATATTTCCATCATTTTGAGATTGTAAACAATCTATAATAAAGTTCTATATTCATTTTCATTTTTTGTTAAAAACTCTGCAAAACTCAATTGCAGGTCATTCTCCTGCTCGTTCTGAGATACCCGGAATTTAAATATCCTTTTGGGTATCAGTTTTATATTTTCCTCTTTATTGCGGGATTCTTTCTCCGAAGAGATCATATTCTCCGTTGTTAGGCGGGAACTATTTTCTGAAGAAATAGCAGTTTGAAAACTGCTTGTTTCCACTTGGCTACTTTCTTTCTCCGAGGAGATAGTATTCTCAGCTGTAAAGCTGGTCTTAGCAGTTTTAAAACTGCTTTCTTTTGCCATCAGGCTTGTATTTTCAGTATTTTTTCTGACAGAATCAGAAATCTGAAGGGATATGTCTATCGGCCTTTTACCTGTCATTTTATCCGTCCTTGTTGTTTCTGATCCTTTTTGTTAAATCTCCCTTCTGAAGCAGTTTAAATCTGTTGGCTAAATTGGACATTATGATAATCCCTTTATTTTGATGATGACAAACATTTCATTCTTGTGGTTTTAACGTGCTATTTGAGTATTTCAGGAACAAGCATATAAGGTGGTGGATAACAAAGACTTGGAAGAATAATTTGATAAAATCGCTTTATTTTCATGATCGTAATCAAATGTAAATGCATGTACAAGTATATAATGTACAAGTAATTAGATATCATGTAAATCAAGCGTTTAGATCTTCCCTATCCACTCACAACACTTAGATAGGTCATTCATCAAGATAGTATCACAATGGCACATTGATACACACACTTAGTAAATGAATACAATGAGTGAGTATTATTCTCGGTCAACAAATCGTCGATCGAGAAAATATCGGTCGACAAAAACTTCGACCGAGAAACTCTCGGTCGACAAAATCTTCGATCGAGAATGGACCCTACTAGCCGTTAGACCCAGCAGACAAGGTGGTTGGGAGTTGGAAATGAACGTTGTAAACACTTGCTCCAGGAAGTCCCTCGGTCGACAAAACTTTGACCGAGAAGGACTCTTGGTCGACAAATCTTCGACCGAGAAGAGTTATGTCTGCACTTTTCTGGGTCAATTAACTAGCCGTTACAAATGCAATTAGTGGACACATAACGGCTAGTTGAGCACTAAGAACCCCTAGAAAGTGTCTAGAACGTCCTTAAGCACTTGTAGGTCATTTCTATAAATAGGACATGCCTTAGGACACCTAAACTCACTAATCTACACTTGTGATACACTTGAGCTTATACTTGCAATTGTCAATCTGTTTTGAGAAATTGAGCAACACTTGCATTGGTTATTTTTCTCCTTGCTCCAATTTCGTGTCCTATAGGCTAGCATCTCCTATCCACAGCACTTACACTTATATATACATTGGTTAGGAGATCAAAACGCTTGATATAGGAAATCAAGCCTTGAGCTGCAAAGTGGTATTATAATTTCTATTTTTCCTTCTTGTTCCTTTTATCCTTTGTATTCTCCTTGCTACTCCTAGGGTTGGAGGCTGCGAGTTGGAGAAGGTTCTTCTCAGTGGAGAAGGTGGACTTCAAACTACTTCAAGAAGGCTATTGCAACGGGAAGCTACTTCAAGAGGAAGGCTACTTCAAGGGGGAGCTTGAAGTTACTTCAAGAAGGCTGCTTCAAGGTTGGTGCAATTACTTCTAGGTGAAGGCTGTTCGAAGGGTTTGGTGAAAGAATTGTAATTTTATGTAAAGTCCTTGCGAGGTAATAAAATTTAATTCTTTCAAAATCCCGGTTGGGTAAGTAATCGGGTAGTGGACTGACTTCCTTAGTATTTGCTAAGGTTGGAACCACTCTAAATCTTTGTCCCCTTGTCCAATATTTTTGTGGTTGGTTGTTTTAGTTAAATAATTGTTAAATTAATTTTAAAACCCTATTCAACCCCCCTCTAGTGGTTTTTCAATTGGTATCAGAGCAGGCTTCAAGGAGCTCTAATCGAGTCTTGAAGAATGAAGGGTGGTGGTGCCTACAACCGCAAGCAAAGGAGCAGCTTGGAACAACCTTCAACAAGCTATAATTGGTGCTTAGGAACAAGCCACACAACACTTGGTTGCCCATGGAGGTCAAAGAAGGAAGAAGTGCATAAAGAATGTCTAATTGCTACTATAAGTGAAGAAGAAGAGGTAAGTCTTTTTTATCTACCTAAAGAAGAGTTAATTGCTAGTCTTGAAGAGACACATAATAAGTATATTGAGTGCAAGAAGAAAATTAAAGAAATCTAATAAGGAAAATGATGAGTTACATGCTAAACTTCTTGCTCTTACATCTGAAAATGAGGATCTTAAAAAGATTATTGAAGATCATGACATTAAACTGAAATCCGTTGAAGCAAATTGCAATCTTCTTTCCCTAGAAAAGTTAAACTTGCAAACTCAAGTAAATGATCTTCAAAAACAACCTGTTCTGTGTACACATCTAGATTATGATACTATAGTGAAAGAAAGAGATTCCTTGTTATCTAATCTAGATCAAGCAAAGTTAGACATAAATAAAAGAATGGATGAGATTGTTAAGCTGCAATAAAAAGTTAATAGTTTGAGTAACAATGATACTCTTGATAAAATTTTAAATAATTCTTATCATCAAATTGGAAGGAGAGGACTCGGATATGAGCCTAAAGGAAAATCTTATCAAAAACCTAGTTGGGGAAGAACACAAGTGCCAAAGAGTCAATCTATGTATGTACCCAAAGGCAAATACATACCCAAGAAAAACCTTGAACAAAATCATAAAAAGAGATATGAGGTTGATTCCATATGTTGTCACTATTGTTTGCGTCTTGGATATTATTCTTTCTCATGTCCATACAAGAAAAAGGATGTTGAGTTAGTATGGGTTCCAAAACCCCCAAACTAAATGAATAAATTTAAGTTGAGATATGACCAAAGATTCTAGTTGTATATCTCTATGTCTATCTCAACTTAACATAATGAAATAACAAATTGATTCAAGTAATTAAAATTTCTAAATCTGTAGAGACACATCCTTGAAAACTTGTCTTAATTAGGGTTCTTAAAATCTAAAGATTTGAATAATATTAGTTGAGATTTGATCAAAAAGTTGTCTTGATATTCATATGTTTTATCTCAACTAAACTGAGTTTTAAATTGCATAATTGAATTGGAAGTGATATATGTTTTATTTAGAAACAATTACTGAAAACAATACAGAAATAGTAACAATTTTGGTCGAGAAATTGTCGACCGAGACAATGTCGGTCGAAAACTTTTTCGAACGAGTAAAACTCTGGCAAGACTGTTTAAAAAAAAGACACTTAAATCACAATCAACTTAAGCATATAATGAACTTTATATATTCTTGTGCTTTAAACATTTGAATGATCCAAATCAAAAGGAAGAATATATGAGCATCAAAACTAAATACTTTTCGTGATTAAATTATCAAGTATACAAGAGAAAAAGATAGATTTTACTAAAATTGCTGCAAAAACGATGCTTGCAAAGACAAATGATACTGAAATCTATACTCTTACTACAAGTAGACATACTTGATTGGAAAAATAAGTCACATATCTTGAAGACAAATCTCTCAAGCATATTAGTAGTTTGCATCATTACATATATGTTACTAACATCCCTATTAAACTTGATGCAAACCACAACTTGTAAAATTCTGATCTGTATGCAAATTGAAATTGATTATGCTTTCTTTGAAAATTCAAATGTTATCAAATTTCAAATTGCTACTTTCTTGATGATTAATCATAAATAGTCTATCTTAAAATTTCCATTAGAATGATAAAGATAATTTGTTCTAAGAAAATCAAAAGAATAAATATCATTGTGACATAAAAATGTAAATGCACTAATTAAGTCTGAGATATGATCAATAATCTTGAATTGAGTAACCTTATATCTATCTCAACTTCACACAATTGAATAACAAAGTATTACAACACATAAACTAGAACATATAGATTTCTGAATAAAATTTGCAGAAACATTCTCGGTCGAGAAATACTTCAACCGAAAATAATTCGGTCGACAAATTGTTCGACCGAGCAAAAGTCTGGAAAATATGTTCTGATGTTTCTTATTTGCTATCAATTCAGCAATGATAAAAAGTGCTTTAATCAAGAATAAATCTTGGAGATCATCTTTGAAACAAGACATATTGATCTTTTGCATCATGAATTAAGATATAACACTATATGAAATCCTTAAACATATTGCAAAAGTGTTATATGAAGACTGATTTTGAACAAACCATGAATGGATACTATTCAAGATCATTGAAAATGCCATAGCATAAATGCATCTTGACATAATAGATAATGATTATTGTGAATGATGATGCTATGACAAGACAAACAGTGTCTCTTAGAACAAAAATATTAATGTTTTATCTATTTGCTTGTTCTAAGAAATCAAAAGCAAAATCTTGATTTTAAGATATTAATCTTGCTTTCAAGGATATATGTCTCTAAAGAATCTTATGATTAATCTGAAAATGAGGGTACAAAAAGAAATGGGAATTGATATTTATGTACCTATAGCAAAGCTTATGAGATATCATTCAAAATGAATGTAAAACATACAGTTTAGGAAAATTAAAGACAAAGACTTCACTGTGATGCCTATATTAAGCTTTCAATTGATAAAACTTCTTCAAAATAGGTATCACTCAAAATTCTTCAAATTAATATACATTTGATCATATTACATAAAAACTTTATATTTCACATATATTAATATAAATGTGTAATTCAATGAAAGTGCTTAAACTGTAAATCGGCAGAAATTGCCTCTTGGTTGAAATCAAATTTGACCAAGGGGCGCTATGGTCGAAGTCAAGGTCGACCTAAAATAAGCTTGACAAAATGCTTATTTGTACATCATTTTACTGCACTTAATATTAGTATCTTGATTCAAAATGTGTTTAACATATTGAAAACATAATTTTAGTGCATAACTCTCATACAAGGTCAACTTATTATGATCTAATATTGATTGTGACCTTAGAATCCTGAAATTATCTTGACTATAAGATAAAGGGGGAGCTCACAAAAACAAATTTGATTATTTGATTAAGAAGCTTACAAAACATTGCAAATATCAGTTGAAGCTTGTTATGACCTTAGTATTCTTACTCTTGTCTATGAAGAAATCTACAAATTCCATATACCTTGTTCTTAAAGGAATTCTCTAAAAAAATATGGGCTTAACATCCCGTGCATTTGGTTAGAGACACCTTTCATGTACTCTAAGCTTAAAGGTTTCTCATATCATTTTCAGGGCCTAACATTCCTTGTAAAATGAGTGAGAAATTAATACACATATGCCATAAACTTAAAAGAAACTCGTATCATTTCAAAGCTTAACATCCTTTGCAAATGATTGAGAAACAAATTGTGGCTAAATTTGACAAAAATGGTTTACAATTATATTAATCCCTTAGTTTTGCAAACTGAATATCTTATTAAGGGGGAGCATCAAATTATGAAATTAAGGGGGAGAAATAAAAGTCATACTTAATATTTATCTTGGTTATCTTTTTGAAATGACAAAGGGGGAGAAATAATATAAAATCAAAAACATAAAATAAAATGAGTTTCATAATATCTCAGCCAGCACCCACTTGCAAAACAAGAAAGGCTACAAAAGGTAAACTTCAGGTATGAATCTCATATGATTTATATTTCAATATTTTATATTTAGGAAATGTTTCTCATCTTCAAAAAGGGGGAGATTGTTGGCTAAATTGGACATTATGATAATCCCTTTATTTTGATGATGACAAATATTTCATTCTTGTGGTTTTAACGTGCTATTTGAGTATTTCAGGAACAAGCATATAAGGTGGTGGATAACAAAGACTTGGAAGAACAATTTGATAAAATCGCTTTATTTTCATGATCGTAATCAAATGTAAATGCTTGTACAAGTATATAATGTACAAGTAATTAGATATCATGTAAATCAAGCATTTAGATCTTCCCTATCCACTCACAACACTTAGATAGGTCATTCATCAAGATAGTATCACAATTGCACATTGATACACACACTTAGTAAATGAATACAATGAGTCAGTAATATTCTCGGTCGACAAATCGTCGATCGAGAAAATATCGGTCGACAAAAACTTCGATCAAGAAACTCTCGGTCGACAAAATCTTCGATCGAGAATGGACCCTACTAGCCGTTAGACCCAGCAGACAAGGTGGTTGGGAGTTGGAAATGAACGTTGTAAACACTTGCTCCAGGAAGTCCCTCGGTCGACAAAACTTCGACCGAGAAGGACTCTCGGTCGACAAATCTTCGACCGAGAAGAGTTCTGTCTGCACTTTTCTGGGTCAATTAACTAGCCGTTACAAATGCAATTAGTGGACACATAACGGCTAGTTGAGCACTAAGAACCCCCTAGAAAGTGTCTAGAACGTCCTTAAGCACTTGTAGGTCATTTCTATAAATAGGACATGCCTTAGGACACCTAAACTCACTAATCTACACTTGTGATACACTTGAGCTTACACTTGCAATTGTCAATCTATTTTGAGAAATTGAGCAACACTTGCATTGGCTATTTTTCTCCTTGCTCCAATTTTGTGTCCTATAGGCTAGCATCTCCTATCCACAGCACTTACACTTATATATACATTGGTTAGGAGATCAAAACGCTTGATATAGGAAATCAAGCCTTGAGCTGCAAAGTGGTATTGTAATTTCTATTTTTCCTTCTTGTTCCTTTTATCCTTTGTATTCTCCTTGCTACTCCTAGGGTTGGAGGTTGTGGATTGGAGAAGGTTCTTCTCGGTGGAGAAGGTGGACTTCGAACTACTTCAAGAAGGCTATTGCAACGGGAAGCTATTTCAAGAGGAAGGCTACTTCAAGGGGGAGCTTGAAGTTACTTCAAGAAGGCTGCTTCAAGGTTGGTGCAATTACTTCTAGGTGAAGGCTGTTCGAAGGGTTTGGTGAAAGAATTGTAATTTTATGTAAAGTCCTTGCGAGGTAATAAAATTTAATTCTTTCAAAATCCCAGTTGGGTAAGCAATCGGGTAGTGGACTGACTTCCTTAGTATTTGCTAAGGTTGGAACCACTCTAAATCCTTGTCCCCTTGTCCAATATTTTTGTGGTTGGTTGTTTTAGTTAAATAATTGTTAAATTAATTTTAAAACCCTATTCACTCCCCCTCTAGTGGTTTTTCAAAATCTGCAATTATTCCCGCAATGTCTTGTTTACTTTCTTCTATGTTATCAATAATTTTATCTTGCTTTTGGATCATATGTACTAATTCTACATAATTTTCTTGTAACAAATTACAATTTTGTTGCGGTCGAGCTTCCAATTCTGCAAGTTTTTTGTCAACCTGCTCCATTGTATTCTCTTGATAAAAAATCTGCAAGAACGTTAGTTTCTCCTTTAATAATTTCTATATCAAAAATATATTCTGTAAAGAATGTTTGCCATCTACTTAGTCTTTTATATTCTGGCATGGATGGTAAATTATTTTTAATAAAAGCTTTTACCTAGGTATTATCAACTCTTACTAGGAATTTTTTAGGTAATAAAAAATAGGAAAACTTTTTAATTCCCTTTTTTATGCTAATAATTCCTTTTCATTTGAGGGATATCTTTTTTCTGTATCTGTAAATGTTCCAGATGTATATCTGCATATTTTTTCCTTTTGTTCGTCTTTCTTTTTTAAGATTGCTCCCCAAAATTCTTCTGAGGCATCGATTTCTACTATTAAGTCGTCGTTTTCTAAAGGAAGATCTAATCTTGGTAAATTTTACATTTTTCTTTTATAAATCTAACATGATTTATAATTTCCTCCGTCATAAGAAAAATAGTATTTTTCTTTAATAGTTTTTGTAAGGGATTCCTTAATTTTGCCAAATTTTCTATGAATTGTTCAGCGTAATTTAAACATCCTAAAAATCTTTGTAATTGTTTTTTTATCGTCTATTTTATCTGGAAATATAACAATTTTAAACATCCTAAGAATTCTATTTTAAATTTACAAATTTCTATTTTCTTTTTAGATAATACTATCCCTACTTTTTGGCAAAGAAGGGAAAATATTTGTAAATGTTTATAATGTTCTTTCTCATTTTTACTGGATATTAAAATGTCATCAACATATACTAGACAAAAAGAATTATATGGTTCAAATACTTTGTCCATTCTTCTTTGATATATCTGCGGAGCATTTTTAATCCAAAAGGCATTACCATCCATTCATAATGTCCATGTGGAGCACTAAATGATGTTAATGGTATACTTTTTTCATCTAATCGTATTTGGTAAAATCCCGATTTACAGTCAAATTTTGAATAAATATTTTTTCCTCTTGTCAGGTTTATTAAAGTTTCTTTATGTGGAAGAAAATATCCATCAAATTTGGTATATTGATTTAGTTGCTTATAATTTACTACCATTTTAGCTTTTCCTCTTTTATTTCTGCATGGTTTCTTACCATGAATGCTAGACTAGAATGAGGGCTTTTTGATTTCTGTATTAATTGTGATGTTTCTAATTCTTGTAATTGGGTACGGAATTCTTCAATATCAACAGGATTATATCTCATGGGTTTTACTCTGATTATTTTATTTTCATCAATTAGTTCGATTGTAGCCCATTCTTGATTGATATTCCAGAGGGCTAATGGATTATCACTATAGTTCTTTTCAAATAATGCCTCAATATCTTATATATTGAGTTGTGCAATGATTCTCCCTTTTATTGGTTGTTTTTTATTTGTAATATAATCACCACGTTTGCTGCGAAAATTAAATTTGTTTCTTTTATATGCTTTTTGTACTCTTTTTACTGTAATCCAATGATCATAGGGTGTTAATAACTGAATATAATTTTGATGTTGTATATATAATTTAAATTTTTGTGTGAAGTTATTTCCTAATAATATATCTTGTTGTGCATATTCAGGAGTATAGAATGGTGGACATATAATTATATAATTTCCTAAAATAATTTTAGGTTTTCTAACTCCATGAGTTAATTCATGTCTTTTCCCCGTAAAATATTTTCCATATAACGTAGGTAGTGTTGTGATATATTTTTCAGGAAAACATTGTCTTCGCGCAATTCAAGTTCCTGCACTTGTGTCTATGAATGCATGAAAATATTCTATTTTATATTCCTCATATATAATTCCTTCTACTATGTAGACTCTATATATACTAGTCACTGTCTTTTTTTTCAAAAATATTCTTGATTATTATATGTAAAATATAATCCTTCTCTTTGTAAGGAGAATGGTTCCATTTGATGTAATACGCTCATTCCTAATATAATTTCTATGTCGTCATTCCTACTATCTGATTGTACATAAAGTGTTATGTCAATTTTTATATTTTGTATTTCAATTGGAACTATGGCTTGATGTGTAATTTCATATTCTTGTCCATCAAAATTCATATATGCATAGGGTGATCCTATAGGTATTTTTTCTATATAAGGTATCATTCCTTGTTGGATAAATGAAGCTCCTGCCCCTGAATCTATTAATATTGTAGTCATATTCCATTCTTGTCCATTAAAATATTTTCCATATAATTTATTATTTCTAGCATTTCTATTGTCTGCTAAAATTCTTAAACTTGTCGTTCTTGGAAAATTTCTTAATATTGGTCTTAATCGTCCATTATATATATCCATGCTTGCTCTAGATTCTTCTATTCTATCTCCATTTGTTAATTGTAATTGATTTCCCTCATATCGTAATCTCCTTGGGATTTTATTATCTATTACTAGGGGTTTTTCTGAAACATCTATGTTTATGTTTTCTGGTATTTCTATTTCTGATGTTATATCTGGCTTAGTAATTTTTCCTATATTTTTAAATATATTAGGAAGCATTATAATATCTTTATCTTCAAATTTTTTAGAATGATGTGTATTACTATGAGCATAGCCTATTATATACGTTATCAAGTAAGGAATGGATCCTTTTTTCATGAATTATGTTCTTTGAAAATCCTGTATTAAACATAAGGTTCTGTTTATATTATTATCTCTAATATTTACACTTATATTTGGATAAATATTAAAGATTAGATTCTGATGACTAAGATTTCCCTATAATATTCCTAACGTAGCATCACTTCTATCATTAATCCAATTATCCATTAATACAATATTTATAGGTGAATCTATTCCTTCTCTAAAAGTTGCTTTAATCATC
>OY856414.1:622065803-622273303 GCA_963693085.1 Alisma plantago-aquatica
ATACAAGTGTTTGGGTGGTGGGTGGTTGAACGAAATTATTGTCTTTGTTGCAGCACTTGCATGCATGTTACTATGAACCATGCAACCACATTAGCAGATTTTTCATCTGGACAACTCTGCCACATTGTGCTATATATTTTTTTGTATATTTTTTGTTGTATATTTAGCACTATAATGGATACATTTAAATACTGGTTTTTAACTTAGTAGAAAAATATATAGAAACACGATTTTTATCGAGCCAGACATTATGTGTAGTCGCCAGTTGTACAAAATATTTTCATAATTTTAAAGTATTATATTTTTATGATCACATAATTCACCTGACTGTAAGTGCTATTCTAATTTATTTTTTATCTTGTTTAAAATATTTTATGGTAGTACAATGTTGATCAATCAGTATTGTATTATATTTGCTACAAAATGTGACAATGTTGCATAAAATGGAAGGAAAATAAATGAAAATTAAATTTAAATGTAAGTGAAGGGATAATGAAATCTTTTTAATTGTATATGGCAAGGGGATAAATGTAAGTGGTTGGGTGGTGGGTGATTGAATGTCATTATTATCTTTATTGTAACAGTTACATGCATACAATCATAGAACTGCATTAACAATTTTTCACCTAAACGACTGAGTCGCATTGTGATATTTTTTTTTGTATATTCGTGTTGTATACTTAGTACTGTAATGTGTACATTTAAGTACTAGTTTTGACTTAACTAGAAAAATGTATAGAAACACGATTCTAGTATTGCCTTGAAAATAATTAAGTATTGCTTTTAGACTTAGCAATTATATTGATACATTTATTTATTTTATTTCGGTCATCAAATGAACATCTGACTATACACATTGTGCTAGTTTATATCTCGTACATCTGTTGATGACTTCTTACACTACACTGAATATATTCAGGTACTGAATTTGAACTTAGTAGTGAAATGTGTACAAACTTGCATGTAGTCGGACCAATCCTGTATTGCTAATAAGTGGAGAGAATTAAAAAAAATAGATTTTCATATCCCTTGCTTTTTTTCAAAAAAAAAAAAGAATTCATTATTTTTTTCAAGAGGAATAATAATTGCAAGTAGTTGGGTTGAGGTTGCTTTATTACAACAACTGCTTTATTATAGTGGTTGCATGCATACAACATATATTAGTAATAATATTACATCAGCAGTAGAAGTATTTCCGATTTCATATTCTCGACACCCGTGTCGAACAGTGCGAATAGTTGATAGACACACATTTCCGATGTGGGGGTATGGATTTTAGTGGAAGGAGTGTGCTGTAAATAATTTCCCAATTATCTTCATGCACTTGGGTATAATTCTATTGATGACGATCATGTCAACACACCATCAATTGGGAGCCACTTGTATCCCTTGCAAGGATATTGAATGTTCTCTCTTTCTGGTCATTATGTCCTAACATTGGTACTATTCTAGACTTTCCTCGTTGGCAATGTGACTATGTTTGGTGCGACAGAAGCCTATTGAGCTGCAATGCTAACCATTTGTAGTTTTGCAATATGTATAACCAAAAACATCCTATACTTAAATTTAGATTAGCAAGTCAAAGCAATGGCACCCAAGTGGTTAAGGGAGTAGATTTGTAACAGATTGCCAAATATTATTTTAATGACTATTTTCTCATGAAATATCAATTTCTTGGTGTCCTACCAAAATAAAGGTGCAAACTCAATTACTTAGTTCACACAAAAAGTTGATACACATGTTATCAGGAAAAAGTGTTCTTTCTCTCTAACGCCGACTTTAGTTAAACTTGACTCATGGTTCTATCTCCCTATTAACTCTATAGGTGATATTCATATAGCATGGAGAATTCTTACTATGTATGGTGTCACTATCTCGTTCAGGCAATTTTACATTCCCAACAATACTTAACAATATGTTTTGAAAGGAGCCTGGTTCCTCATTAGCATATATATTGAACTTGATAACCTCAATTAGTCTAGTTCTTGGTGAACAAGCCCCTCTTAGAGATTCTTTCATTTCTTGCTTGTATCTGAGTGTAGGAATGAAACATCCTCAATGTTAGCTATCATACATTCTGGTTCCTAACTTTCTCTTCATTATGTGCAGTTAATGGAAACTTTAATTGAATGTTAGGGTTTAACAATAAAATTATCCATTATAAAGATTATAATAGCCACGAACATTTTTAGAAGCATGCTTGAAATATTAAAAAAGATTCTTAAACCTTTTCCCAATTTGGTTAAGCTATGGATAATCATTAGTAAATTATATACCCTAGGACATTAACCATGAAAAATAGTTAACTACCTAGATAACAAATGGAAATTGACATGAGAAATGAATTCCTGACCTTCAAATTAGTCAACCCACTAGTTTTGTAAGATTTAGATAGTCCTAGAACATCCTAAAAATATTATAAGAAAAATAAGAATGTCCTTTGGGTAATTCTAATTATATTTTTGGTGCTTATCATTTTTATCCCAGTTGGTTCACTAATCACGTGACCCCTCTTACCAAGCCTCTTTTATAGGCCTCATGATTTATGCACCTAGATCTACACACCTCTCCGTTTGAGGTTACCAATATGATGGAGACTCTAGATTAAGACCGGTTTGACAGTTGAGCCTTTTCTCCTCCAGTCAAATTCTACTGAAGAGGTGACTCTATTGTCCCCAACCTTTTCTCCACTCCTCCAAATCCCCCATAAATGAATCCCGTCCCAAAAAAAAACCCATGGATTTTTCTAGTCAGAATATCATGCATGAACCTGATAAACCCAAACATGGTAGTGTTTTTTCATCTCTAGAGTCTAATCTAATAGTTTCAACCTCTAGTGATTTACTAGCTTTTATGAGCCTCAAGTATTCATGTAAACCTTTAAAAATGATCCAAAAATTATTAGATACATTTTGTAATCATGGCTTCATCGCATTTTACTTGAAAAGAAATAGTCTATACTGCACCTTCCTTCTCAAGTTCCTTGAGGTCGACACATGAGACATGAGCTATAAGATTTCCACAGATGATTAGAAGTACTCTGGGAAGTCACATGGAAGTGTCTTGTGAAATCAATTCAATCCTTCAGACCAATGATCCCTGGATCCCACTTTTTGTTCTTGCTCGGCCTTGTGTGAAATTTATCAGGATTGGATCCATGTTTGAACCAAATATCTTCACACAAATATTTCATTGTGGTACATGCTTTGACTATCTTTCCAAGATAGCTTGTTTCCCTCATTTTCTCTATCTACCTTCTTTTCCAATAATGATTGATGGTCTCTATTCTCCATGCATTAATTTTGGTTATACATGGAGTTATTTTCCCCTTGTAACACACAGTTCATCTAAACCATCACATAGTGACGGGGGTAAGTTTGTTCTTTTGTGGGTATTTTAGCATGTTTGTGGATATCCTTGTTGGTAGGATTCATGCTGCATTATCACATATAGGTGGGAGACACCATCCTAATCACTCCTAATTATACATGTTGTGAATATACTTCGTCAATTTTTGTTTTTTTTTCATTGAATAATAATTCAAATCATAATATCTATCTAGTTGTCAAAAAATCAAAATTTGAAAGTAACCATATTCTATGTCTGTGAACCCAAGACATATGAAACCAATCCTAAATCACAAACTTCATACATATTTACATTCTTTAGATACTAGTATAATTTGATAGAGATACTATATTTAAAATAATGGAAATATCAAGATACAATCATAATTAACTAGTTAGAGTGTGATGTGATAATCATAATTATTCGTGAGTCTTTCTTTCCTTGAAGTTACATGATGATATTATATGGCTAATATGGAAGCATAAAATTCCCAACAAAGCTCTTATTGGAAGTAAATGGTATAATTAATAATGTGCGGTGTTAAAACTTGATCTTATTAGTTCCCTAACCTGATTTTTCAAAATTAAAAACTCTAACAGTGTTCAAAACACCACATTGTGTATAACTTTGAATTTACCAAAGAGCTTTTGGTCATGTATCTAGAAGCCCTAATATAAACCCTTATAACACTAGTGTCTTATGATGAAGAGTAGTACAATGAACTGACATAAGATCATGGATCTTTTACAAGTGTATAAGTACAAGAGTATTTACATCTCAATTAGGGTTCAATTATAATATAGGTAAGGGGTCCATGACCACTTAACTTAGTATTATAAATAATTATTTCTTATATCATATCATCCACCTATAAAGTAACTTGGAGGTTAAGTTACTCCCATATAGCTATTATTTTTGTTTCAATTTAGTACCTATACATATATCAAATGCTTATGATAGTAGAACAAAGTTATTTAGATATTCAATTTTTCAATATATTAATAAACAAATAAAAGATATGTTGTGTTCGACCATATTAGTTCAGGTGTTCTCAAAGAAGGGCCCGGGTTTGAAACACACCGAAGGCACTTTGCGAATGCAAAACCACATTGAATTGGCATGGGAGGTTGTTGATCGGATCACACCCTCTCATGCCTTGAGAGTTTACCATGTCGGGCTCGACTAGGGTGGGTTCTCTTGGTCATCAAAAGGAAAAGATATGCTTTTGCACCTATTTATTCTAATGAAAATCAATATCAAGTTTCAAGTTATTTACTCATATTTAGTTAAATATTCTAGTTGAAATTAATAAAACCATAATATAACTTTATAGATTAAAGCATAGATTCCCAAGAGGCATAGAAAAGACACATAGGCACATCATGCCTATTGTCAGTTCTCAAGTTCTAACAAGTTACATAATGACAACAACTTTTTTTTCACTCTGTAGACTTTTCTCGAACACATGCATGTGAAGAAAGACGACTTATATATGATTTTTTTTATTTGGATAAAATTCATAAAGCATATTTGTTTAGTTTATTTGTTATTATAATCTTTTTTATAGTTCTCCCACTTTAATAGAAACAATGTGGCCCTTACTCTATATTAGTCTTTTGTCAATGGTTATGTATAGGATGTTAATAGGTGGTGAGAAGGAGACAGAAGAGAGTCTTATTTACTATTTCTACCATACAATTATGCAATGGTTGGATATATCATAGGGTCACCCTACTGATCTTTATTAGATGTATATTCTAGTTAGACTTTATAGAAGATTTCATGCTAAGAATTTTTTTATCTTTAAGAACTTATGAAAACTTTAGATTTCTTGTAGTATATATCCTTATGGGATTTCAATTCAAATATTATAGTTCCCATATGTTTTTAGTGATATATGTTGGTTAATTCTTTTGTATATGTTCTCATTACAAAAAGTATGGGTGACATGACAAGGGAATATCAACATTCATAGGTTTAGATATGGAATATTTTCACTTATTCGCTACCTTATAGAAACAGTTGCATAATATCACACTACAAAAAATGTGATATATTGAATCGGTTCTTTTTTTAAGAAAATTGAAGATAGTATCTATAATGTCGGTTATAAGTAGGAAACTGTCATGGATTGACCAACTAAGAAAACAAGGACTATAGTTTCTATTTGTCTTCGGTCACTTATCATAGAAACTGACGCTATATATCACTCGTGGAAATAAAATTTCATGTAAAATTTTTGTAGGAATTTCATTTGCCTCCAAGAAACATATATTGTTGGTTCTTTCATACTTAATCGAGGGGATAAATAGGTATACTCACCATCTCTCCCATGAGAAACAATTGAGTTTCTTGTTGGTTTTTTGACAGCGGCTGACGCGAAAGATGTTCGTGTCATGTATCCTGCAAAATTTTTCCCACCTCCACTTGATGTTTAGCATTGGTTACTCTTACCACAACCAGAAGATTATGTGTCACGGGGTTGTGAGATTCAACGTCAGATTTTTAGATTCAACCGCTGAGAAAAATTCTATTTATGATGGCGGTTCTTCACCTACAACCGACAACATATATCGTAGGCCGCTTATTTTTCTAACAACCAACAAGAAATATCATACTTAATCATGTGAGAAACCCCTCTTTTCCCCTCTTCCCCTACCCACATTTCATTCTCATTTATGTTTCATAGATTTCTCTCCTCTCCCCCACCATTGCTGCTAGTTGTCTCTACTTCTCACTACTGCTACTTTCACCACTGATGCTCGTTGCTGCCAAGGCTTGCCGTTGCTCCTCGCCTATTGACGCTACCACCTCTAGAGTTGTCTATGATACTTCTTCCGCCAGCCAAAGCTCACAGTCGGCTGGCCTCCAGAGCAGCTTTTGCCATTACTGCTTTGTTGATCCTCCTCCTCCACTACCAACAAAAAGTAATTTCCTCTCCTCCTTCTTCCTCTCTGTGATGTTATTGTTCTTAATGAATTAATGGAGATATGACTATTTGAACTAATCATGTCATGAAATGTGGTCATTATCAATTATAGTTGATGGTAACCTCTTCTAGAGCTTTTAATGTGATGAATTTCTATGGATTGTGATGAATTAATTGTATGATTCTGATGTAATTAATGAGATTAATTGTAATGAATTATAGAGCTATATGTGATGAATTGTACATGAATTTTAAACTCTAAAATATTTCTAACTGAGAATTGTGTATTTAATTATAATTATAGAGTTATATGTAATGAATGTATGAATAAACCATAAAATTATTTTTAAATGAGAATGATGAATGCATGACTATTATGCTCAAACATGCATGACCTAGTTTGAATATTATCAATTTGAAACCCTAATATTCTAAATAGTTTGAATGTTAGCCATTTGAATAAATGACTCTAAATTTACTTGATTACATAAAATTTGATATAGATTTACCTAACTAAACCTAAACCCTAATCTTCTAAACATAAACCCAATTTTATAAACCTTAACCCATATATTATGTTGGCCTATAAACCCATTTGAGATTTACTCATTAGGAGTAAAGCTTGAATAGTCTCGAATTTGGGACTGTTTTTTAGCACTTCATCTCACTTAGGATGTAGGTGTATAATGTGTTTTCAATTTCATAAATTTTTGACAATATTTCCCCTTTGTTCTCTAGGTATATATGTAGCTGGTATTTTCCATCTACATCAGTGTACTTGGAGAACTGTCGGGAAATGCTGTCAAAATGTATTGAAATAAAATGCACATTATACACTTACTAGTGAGATGAAGTGCTCAAGAATGGGATAGGTGGCACACAGTCATGAATGTGAATGCTACTAGATGATTAGGGCTCAATTATTCAAACATATTTTTTTCTTCTTGAAACTAACTTTGCTAGGTAGAACTTGATGAGTGACTTGTCTCCCATCTGATCATATAAAAATGGATCGATCATGGATGTCTAAACTAAATCGTTGCACTTTAGAGTTTATTAATGGCCTCAATGAGTTTGTAAGAATTGTAGAGGAACAAAGAAAACAACTTGGAGATAGGTTCTATTGCCCCTGTAGGAATTGTAGCAACAAACTGAAAGTTGACACTATTGACACGATCAAAGATCATGCCATGTGCAATGAAGTTGTACAGGGCTATAAAGAATGGTATTGACATGGAGAGATTCCTTATATCAGATCAATAGATGTTGGTAGTGGTAGTTGTATCGAAGAAGAAATGACTGACGATGTTGATGAGAACGAACCAATTCCACCAGACATGGTATCCTAAATTTGGCGAAGAAGCCAGGAATTTAAAAGTTTGACATTTTACTGACGGGATGAATCCTTATGGAACATTTAGCAGCTAATATAGTAGTTGTCATGTCATGCTTGGTGTATACAATCTTCCTCTGTGGTTGTGTATGAAGAATAAGTATGTCATGCTATCATTGCTGATATTGGGCCCCAAACAATCTAGCAATCATATTGATGCTTACCTTGAACCTCTAATTGATGACCTAAAGAAACTATGGGGAGAAGGTGTGATGACATATGATGCTTTGTGCCGAGAGATGTTTAATTTACATGTTATGCTACTTTTCACTATTAATGACTTTCTTTCTTATGGGAACTTATCTGGATACAATGTCAAAGGATCCAAGGCATGGCCTATATGTGAGGAAAATATAGATTCTATCAGACTGAAACATAGTGGTAAGAGTGTATATCTTGGTCATCGAAGGTTTTTATCAATGGTGTATCCTTACTAAAAGTAACACAAAACATTCAATGGCTTAACTAAGGAACAAAGTGCTCTAAACCTATGTCAGGGGAGGATTTTATGCAAGAGTAAACACCATTGTAAATAATTTTGGTAAGAGGTCATGAACTACTCCCATAGTTGAAAAGTCTTTATTAAAAAAGAGGTCAATATTTTGGGATCTTCCTTATTGGAGTTCTTTGACATTTCAACATTGTATCGATGTCATGCATGTTGAGAAAAATGTTTGTGATAGCATTATTATAACTTTGTTGATTGTACCCGGTAAGACTAAATATGGCATCAAATCTAATATGGTCCTACATGAAATGGGTATAAGGAAAAATTAACAAAGTAGTTGCTAAAGGTTATCGCACATATCTTTCCTTCTTGTTACACCTTATTTACAAAGGAGAAGAGAATTTTTTGTGAGTGCTTGCATAATGCTAAGGTACCACAGGGATACTCAACTAATATTTGTAGATCGATAACAATATAGGTCTAAAGTTGATAGATCTTAATTCTCATGATTGTTACACTCGAATGCAACATATATTGCATGTGGCTATTTGATCTATCCTTCCTAGGCGTGTAAGGTTTGCAATCACTAGGATTTGCTTCTTCCTCAACAATTTATGCATAGAAGTAATTGATTTTGAGATTTTTAGATAAGTTGCAAAGAGAAGTGGTCGTTACCCTATGTCAAATTGAGTAATATTTCCCTCCTTCATTCTTTCATATCATGGTACGTCTAGTTGTCCATTTGACTAGGGAAGTGAAAATGTTGGGTCTAGTTTTCTTGCATGGGATGTATACTTTTGAGTGGCACATGAGTGCTTTTAAAGGTGGTGTTCAGAACCGTTGTCACCCCGGAGGGAGTATCATTGATGGCTATATTTCTAGGAAGGTTATGGACTTTTGCAACGGCTTTTTGAGTTGCAAAAAAACTACTACTAATGTTGTGAACCCTGATGTTTGTTCCAACAAAGGTATTTTGGGAGAATGATAGATAAATATCAATCATGAGTAGTGGGAACATGCACACTTGTATATTTTACACAACATTGACGATGTGGGTATTTATATCACCGAACACACCAATGAGCTCAAGAGAAGTTATCATGAGCCAGTTCAATGTGGCATGCTAGAGAGCATAATCATATATTTATTAGGTGGTTTGAAAAGGAAGTATTCAATAAACTATCTCAAATACCAAATAAAGTTACAGAAACTATCAAATGGCCCACTTATAAGCCAAAGACACAAGTTACGTCTTATAAAGGGTTAGACATAAATGGATTTTCATACTACACAATATATCAAGATGATAAAAGTGTTCTCCAGAACAGTAGGGTCACCCTTCAGACATATTCATTGTATTTTTCTAGTTCCAAGGAGAAGAGTCCACGTGAAGGAAAGATATCTTATTATGGTGTCATTTAAGACATATGTGAACTTGACTACACAGAGTTTATAGTTCCATTATATAGGTGTAAATGGGTTGATAATAATAAAGGAGTTGTAGTTGATGAACTCAATTTCACAATTGTAATTTTTTAGTGGATAGGAGAGAAGGATGAACCCTTCGTTATGGAATCACAGGCAAAACATGTATTCTATATCAATGATCCTAGAAATGAAAATTGGTTTGTCATTCTTCATCAGAAAAGATAGTTCATTTCATATCTTATTGATGAAGAAGAGTACTATGATAAGTATGATGACTCTACTCCATTTTCTGTTGTCTTACCAAGTTTAATGTTGAATCTAACATTTATGACTATACACATGAAGATCACACAAAAGGGATATTAGTTTAAGCTATAATGATCATATGTGTTGACTTTTTATATGTGATCTAACTTTTTATAATGTTGACTTTATGTGATCTGACTTTTTATAGTGTTGATTTTTTTCTATGTGATCTGACTTTTTATATGTGATATAACTTTTATTATTTGTTTAGTTTTGATTTTATAGATGGCATTTGACCAGGAGCATAGTGATCATGTGCATGAGGATGTTGGGCATCCTGACTAGGGTGTTGACGGTGATGATAAACCAAAACATAAGGGAGTTAGAGGGTAATGAAAGATGCCACAAATAGGTAAGGGAGGAAGGGCATCGTTGAATTCAATAAAATAAGCTTGCACTTACTAAGGAGTGTCCAGTCAATTGACTAGTGGGCCACTCAACTGATTAGAATGTATAGTCAACATACTGGAATGTGGTGACTCTAGTCAATGGAACCAATCAGTCAACCAATTAAATTGTTCAATCAATCAACTGAGCAAAATTGCAAACATGTAATCAGAGTACGCATTTAGCCGATTGGAGTGTCAAATCGATTGACTGGATTGAATTGGAAAGTTTTAATGAACCAGACAATTTATTGTCGGCCAAAATGACACACATTAATTGTCACACTAAAAACTATGTAATTATGATGTTGACAACAAGCCAATCGATCGAATGGATTGGCTAGTCGAGTGACCGGACATGTGCAGCAGCCACACAACTATGAAATATGACCCTTAGTCTCCCCAAGGTTTGTGAAACCCTATCTTAATCACTCCTTTATAAAGGGGGATGGAAAAGGCTCTCAACACATACACTTAACTTCTCATAGTTTTAGTAATGTGAGAGCCCAAACCATCTTACTTGTGAAAGAGAGAGATAGCAAGGGAGAAGAAGTTGGCACTGACACATTGACAAACAAAGGGGCAACTCCATCCTGTCAGCTTAGGAAGCACAATGTGGAGTTCCAAGTAGTTCGCATTGACTACGTAGAGGGGTAGAAGCAATTGCTACTAAGGAAGGAGGACGCCGTCAACCACCGTCTATGGGTGATGATGCACTGAGTTCTATTCATTTTTGCAAGCTATTTTTCCATGTATTTCATGCATTATTGCTCTTTTTGACATTATTTATGCATTGATAATTATTATCATGTTTAACATTATTGCATCAAATAATAAGTATTTTCACCAAATAATGTAAATTTATCATATTTTATTTGGACTTCAGTTGAGTTTTCCTAATTTTAAATAATTTGAGAACTTACAAGGTAGCTTGGCACTACCGATAATAAAGTCAGTGGTACTGACTTTATTTGAAAATCCAACATGGAATTTGAAGAAATCTCGATGCTACTGAGATACGACTCGGTTCTACCAAGTCAAGGTTTGAGGCCACTGAAATACCAAGTCGGTGCATCTAACTTGTGATCCAAAGAGTAGCAGTAACTGAGGTTTATCAACTTGGTGCTACCAACACAACAGATGGTAGTACTGACATTCATAAGCAGTAGCAATTAGAACTTGCAAAATTTGTAACTCAATGCTACCGACCCATCTATCGATAGTACTAGCACTCAGTGAAAGGTTTGATTTAGCCGATGACTCAGTGCCACCGACAGCCATTCGGTGGTACCGATATGACGTGATCAATGCAAATTAAAAACTAGTCCAAATCTGATAAGTAGGGATTAATGACGGCCACAACCTCACTTGTGACCTAACAGTAGTTTGTCCAGGCCTATCTATCACGTTCTATACTATTGAAACCAACCACTAATCTAAGAGAGGAGGAGATGAAGGAGAAAACCACATCTGGAATAAATTGGGCATCTCTGAAGAGCAGATTTGTATCCAACATGCTGCAGATCAAGACTTCTCTAGAGGGGATCTTCTAGACCATTTTCTCCAGAGGTTTGCATTAGTTTCTTATTCTTATAATGTTTTATCTTTTCTCCTCCATGTATTTGATAGTAGAAATCATGCATGTCTAGTTTCTGTGTTCCGTAGGACTAGGGAATAGCTCAATATTTCATTATAATTGACTTCCATGATTTAATATTGATTTTTTTTAATTTTGGGCATAAATCTACAATTGCTTAATGATTTTCCCATGCTTGATTACCATAGTTAATTTCGGGACCCACTCTTTTGATCAGTATAAATACCAATCATTAGAGACAATCCCAAAACCTAAACCCAGATTATGAAATTGAACAATGAATTCTCGACAAAGGCGAATAAATAATATACAAAAAACACACATAAATTTTTCCTTTTTCTTTGTTCACAAACTCATAAATCAGTGTCACATCAAGAACATCACATTCATATATCACAAATCATATTCAACTCTATTAAATCTAGAATCAAATCTTGTTCTCATATGCGGTTCAGTTTACATCAGATACATGTACATTGATGAACAAACTTAATCTATAACCCACCCTAGAAAAGAGAGAGTATAGGGACATTCTAATCTATCTAGATTATGCTATTTATATCTTCCTTGTCGTGACCTCTCCAATGGATAGAATTATACCTAAAAACATTTGAAACAACCTCATGAGACTCATATAGAGCCCCAGTGAGTGGATACCTCCCACTCAAGCTAGGTACATGCATCAGCATCAGATTAAGTATAATAAACTTAACAAAAATAGGTAGATATTGTAAAGTCTAGAAGATAGTTCTATCATAAGTCAAATCTATCTTGCAATGGTAATCTAATCCAGTAGATAAGGTAATCACTTAAACCAATGATAACTTTGAAACATCATTTAGAGTGTGTCTATGAACAAATCAACATATACTTCTTAGTTCAGATTAAGAACCCTACTGCATGAGAAATAAGTCAAGTCTAAGCATTTTGAATCAATACATAACAATAACATTATATTTGTGACACTCCACCAGCCGGACCAGGAACACATCCTACAGTCCTGAAGCTGAAGTACACATAATACATATCTACCAAGCAATACTATCAAATCACAAGCAATCCAACTCATATTCAGAATGGATATAAATCCCATCATTTATAACTTGTCAACATGACAGATCATAATATGAAATAGAAAATGTCCATAGCAACATGATTACTTTCCACAACAAGAAGCATAATCAACAATGACAAATCATCAAGTAACAGTACAAGGAATGTAACAACTATTCAAATCATGTTCTACACAGCTTATCATCTTTTATTAATTTGCCCTGAAACTACTTGGCTTGTACCTCACCAAGTAGAAGTCGCCACGTCTGATTCTCGTGTTAATGACTCACCGTCACTATCTTAGGGTTTAGTCATCCACCCTAAGATATCAACAACAGACCCTGGCCACCTCAAGGTTGCCTAAAAAGGCTCACATACTCATCTTAGGTACATGAGATAGGAACCAGCAAAATAGTATATCACATATCACAGTATTTGACATATTTTTTCATTTCACATTTCACATATTTCATTTCAACGGAGTTTATTCCATCTGGACATAGACTTTCACAGTAAGGATTTAAGGCCAGAGCCACTCCAGATGACTCACTCCTAAATCTCGGTGGTCTAACCTTTAAGGTCTCCATCCACACTCTGGAAATCCTTCTCATAATTCATTGATTACTACAAGGAGATCCTTTTTATTTCCCCAGTGTGGTCCTCTGGGGAAACTCACAGTGTTCAGGGCACCTAACTAGATGTTCCATCATTTCACTTATTATTAATCTCTTTTACTCATCTTAAAAGAATTCAAAACAACATATATCATATTTGTGTGTTCTCGCATAACTAGAATAACATGAAACATATCAAGTGTATCAATAAGGACAATGATCAAAGCAAGAAGCACAATAAATCTATATATTGCAACACATATGACTATTTATATCTTCTACTTCATCTCATAGTAATCATCAACAGTGGGCCTTCAGCTCAAGACATTATCTTATTGTCCATCATTTATGCCATCAGGGTTTTATCATCATCAGTGGGCTTTTAGCCCTATACATAATCTCATTATGCAACATTTACCCTTATCAGGGTTTCTCAATGTAAGGAGTGCTTATTAAATTCAATTTCAACATAAATCTTATCAGTTCATTGTATATCACAGTTTTGAACAAATATTAGAAGAGGCATTAGAACTAGTAATAGTAAAAGCATATAGATATCATGTATTATTCCTCATACTCAGAATAGATTTATCATACAACATATGCATGTTCCATCCAAATTGAATAGATGCCAATAATTTCATGCATATACATGCATAACAGACTTAGTTCTCTTCTTCTTTTATTTTACATTCTTCATATGGGTTTACTAATCAACACATGTTGACTATCAATTGAAGTTTGTACTATTAGTCCATTCTCAGAGTACAGTTCACAATTCAAGAACACATTCTTGTAAATCAATTCAAATACTTGACTTTCAACTTTTAATTGAATTCAACTACAGTTATGTGCATCTCTTAATCCCCCATTTGAGATTGTCATTCACTAGCATCATCAAACTCATCATTTTAGGGTGAGAGTTACATTCTTAGAATCATCTATTAATTCCTATCTTTTTCCATCATTTTATACTCAGTAGTCTCAACTTCTTTCATTTCATGTTCATTACATTATCTGGACCAATCTTTCTTGATTCACTTTATAAACAATGTTTCTCTTCTACATAACATTTATCAAAGTACAGTTCTTAGTATATTTCATTTAATTTGGGTTAAGCCACGTGTAATTAAAATAAAAGATAAAATACTTCATCATACTATCTTCATTAGTTTCATCTTTATCTTGCAATCACCATTAAGTACATCTTGTTCATATTGTCTCTTATATTCAGATAAGTGTACCTTGTCATTGACTACTGATGTCATTCCCATAATCAACAATGATCATTCTTTATTATACTAAAACAAATGCATTAGACTTAGATGATATTAGTAAGACTCATCATATTCAATTGAAGTATTAATACCTTCAACTTCAGCATTTGATCACATTTACAACATCATATACAAGTTCTAAATTTAGCACTCATAATCATCTTAATAATAAAATTTTAGGGTTTTTAAGAAGTCATTCCTTAGTTCAACATATCATAATAATCATATCATTTAGTAATCCAATCATGACTCAAGGGTTCATTAGGATTATTCACAAACATGGAAACCCTAGTTTCCATTTTCACACATTTCATTCATCAATCATAAGTATACATTGATTAATTGACTCATTTCATTCACTTCCTCAACACAAATCCTAATCAGGATATGTGGTCATTCAATTCCATTAACATTCAACAATACACCTGTATCATACAATTTAGTACAATTCAAATGTGATTTTACACATGTCAATTCAATTCCAAGCATATCGGCCAATGGGCTGATTTTTAGGCAAAATTCACGTGAAATAGCATAGTCATCTAACCATAAGAAAAAATCCATGGATCCTCAATTAATATGTTAGGAACTAATCAAGTTCCAATCAATGATAAATAATCAAAATTAGTAGAATTGGATCCCCAATATCTTTCCCAAATCAAATCCAATCACATACATGTACAAACAAGGTTTCTGATTGCTTTAGCCGGATAGAATTAGGCTTTCAACATGAATACAAAACTTAGGAGGGAGAAAAACACTCACCTCACGTTCCAAGCACCTTAATTTCGTAGGTCAACCTCTAAATTTTTGGAAACCCAATCAAACTCTCGCAAAAGAATCCAATTCTTTCTCCTCTCAACTCGAAAACCCTAGAAATTGGGATTAGAAGAGAAAGAGTGAGAAAAGGGGGAGATTTGATGTGATTTCGAATCAAATTAGGGGAGGGATGGAATCTTGACATGTAAGAGAATATTCACCATGAAATACTATGCAAAGAAGCTTAACTTACTTGATTTCATCATATCTTGGATAGAGAAACCCTAGGTCAACATCTCCACCACTTTCTCTTCTTAAAACCCTATCTCTCCTATCTCTCAAGAATTTCATTTATTTGACACGAAGGATGAGTTATGAGAGCTCCTTGTGTGTTAGGTTAGTGATATAGATGAATTGAGGTGCTTAGAACATTTGCAAACAAGCCCCTCAATGTATTTTTATTTTGCTCAGACTGGTTGGTCGGCTGAGTTATAAACTCGAGCGAAACCACACATTTCAGAACTCAAAACTCATCTAAAAATTAAAACAAATATCCAAATGTCTGAGATTAGTATTATAAGATACAGTAAAAAATTTAGATTATTTTTAGTTACCAATAAATAATTAAAAATCAAATACTACACTTTTATATTGCAATCAGCAGCATGGTCGATCGAGTTTGTCCTTCACAGAACTCGACCGAAAGCCCTCTTTGTAGAGATCAAAAATCTTCCAAAAATTACACCAATTTACTAAGGTGTCTATAATGGAGTTTAACAAGTAAAATTAGAATTTTAGATCAATTGGATATACCAATAAAAAGATAAAATTCAATTTCCACACTGTTATATCAATATGAAAATATGATCGGTCAAGTTTGAAACTCGACCAATAAATAGGTCATAAAATTCTTCAAAAATTTCGATAATTTTCAATTTTGTTCACATTTTATATATCCAAATCATAACCAAATTTATTTAAATCAGAGTTACAGATAAAATACTAAAAAACATTTAGTGAGACACTATATTTATCAAATTTTGTATTCATATGTCATCAAAACCCTAATTTGGGCCGATTAGGGTTTCCAAATCTTAACCCTAATTATGTAAATCAAAGTATGATTAAACCTTCTCATTATATTTAAAACATCAAAAATTAAGTACCATCACTAATCAAGCTTTAAACAATGATCAACTTATTTCAGCATTCAATCATCCAAGTAAACCCTAATCAGATGACTAATTTGAAAATGGGTCATTACAGTTAATTAGTTAGACTTTTGATTTCTTCAGGAGAGGGATTAAAGGTTGAAAAGTTTGTAGATTTACATAGCCTATATTGTGCCTTGGGAGAGGGATTACAACTGTGAAGGGTATAACCCAGAGGTATTGTTAATACGCCAACCTAATTCCCAAATTGCTAAGAGAGTGGGATTTGTCTTAATATAGGTAGTGTATTACATTGCAAGAGCAGCTAATACTTGCTATAGGTCCTTTGTCTAGGGTTAAGCATAAATTCTTATTAAAAAATAGAGTTAAATGTAATATATACCATGTTAAAACTGTAATCCTAAATAATCCATCAAACTAGGATCACAATCCAATTAATTTAGTTTTAAATTCTTGCAATTAGTTATAACCAACCAACCAATCACCTTTTTCTTTGAACTATCTGATTAGATCACAGTTAGAAGTAGTCTTTGGATTACATTTTCCTGAGTTTGACATTTGTTCCTCATGGGCCTATACTACTCGACATGTACACTTGCATTTTGCGCCCATAGTTTAGGCATGTCATGTTCTTGGTACAATTGCCAAGGAAATGATAACTCCAACACTATGAGTGTTGTGACTGGCCACTCTAAGCCATTTCTTTTCTTTGATTTAGATTCCAATTTTTTTTTAATTGAGCATTATTGAAAGAAAAAAATTCTCAATTCACTAGTATTCTCATTCTGACTCACTACTATTTCATTCTCAGGTACTAGTGCATAGTTTAGACTGGAACCACTGACTATAGGGAATCAAATCCACAGGGTATAGGCCCAAAATAATCTCACTATAGAATAAGAGAGTTCAAGGTTTCAATGGAAAGACTTCTCCATAGTCCACCACCACAAACAGAGAAACCACAAGAATCAGACATGGATGCTAATGGTGAAGAGCAAGTTGGGGACGAGATTGAAGAATAGACTATCTGGGAGAAAATCAAGGCATCTTTAGCCACACCACAGTTAGGGACGATTCAACGACAAGAAATCAACATGGACAACTATAGGATAGATCCCAAGATGGTGGCACTCATCAAATATCAGTCATTTCATGGCTACAATATGGAGGATCCAATGGCACATATCCAAGTCTTTGTAAAGAGTTGTGATATGTTAAAGATTGATAGGGTCCCGGCCATAGTGATTTACTTAAAGTCGTACTCCTATTCATTGTTAGATAAGATAAAAGCATGGTTTCATAGTCTTCCTTCCTTAAGAGGTACTTCCCGCCATAGAAGAAATAGGACTTGGCCAGGTGAATCTACAATTTCATATAACATGTTGAGGAATCTTATTCATAGGCCTAGGAGAGATTTCAGAACAGTGTTAAGAAAGGTTCCCCATCATAGGGCTGACCTATTATGGCCAAGAAATACATTTGACTATGGGCTACACAAGGGAGAGAGAACTACTGCTCACAATGTAGGAGCAGGTTTCTTTTTAGACAATAAAGCCACAAGGTGTCATGAGATATTAAAGAATATGGCAAAGAATCAATCTTGGGGAGAGGAGCATGACTTGACAAGATCTTCAAAAGTGCTATTGAATCAAATGAGATCACCGTATTGAAGGAGAATATGAGAGCCTCACAAAAAATTTGATCAGAAATATGGTACCTCATTTAGAGGTGAAGAGGAAGAGTGCATGTAAATGGAGCAGAAGAACAACCGAGGTAGAAATGAGTATGATGGAGGAAGGATCCCAAGTTCTCATGGAAGGATTGTAATAACTTTGACATGCTGGGCAGGTTGGTGAATTAAAATGAGGCACTCTTTGATCAAATGAAGAGAGAGAAGAAGAATCAAGGGGCAATCCATAACATAGAAAATCAGATTTCTCAGCTAGCAGCGGAAATAGCAACCCTTATGAAGCACATCCATCAAGGATTTACAAGAAGCATAGATATTTCATCCACCAGTCAATGGGTGAAATAATTGCTTGTTCGTAGTGGTAAATTGTTGATGAAATATCAAAATGTTTCTCCATAGAAGAACTCCACCATAGCTGATACAAGGGAGGTGACAAGACTATTCCTCTAGACAAACCACATGACACCACACCAAAGGATGAGAGCCCTAAAGAGGAGTCAATTGAGTGGAAGGAGTTCAATAAGAAGTTCTACATTCCAACCCATCAGTGAAAAACTGTGACTCCAATTCTATTCCCTAATAGCTTAAAGCCCAAGAAGTTTGATCAGTAGTTCAAGAAATTTCTAGACACATTCCGGAAACTCCAAACCAGCCTATTGCTGGTAGATGCAATTGAGAAAATTCCTTCCTATGGAAATCTCATGAAAGATATTATAACCAAAAGATGAGGATAGATGATTTTGATGTTGTGGTATTAAAATAGGAAATCGGCACATTGATACAAAAAAAACTACCATATAAGAGATAAGATCCAGATTCTTTCATCATACCATGCTATATTCATAGGGTAAAGTTGGAGACCAACTTTGTGATTTTAGGATAAGAATCAATATGATGTCATTGACTACATTCAAGAAACAGAAACATGACTATGCATCTGGAAGATAACTCTATGGTGAGACCGATTGAAATCTATTAATATGTACTTGCATAGGTTGAAAAAATTATTTTTCCACCATATTTTGTTGTCCTGGACATGTAGGATGACTATGGCAATGAGATACTTTCAGGTCGGCCATTCCAAGCCACAACATACATCATTTTAGAAATGGGGATAAGAAGACTAACATTGGGAATCTAGGATGACTAGTTTGAGATTGAGCTACTTGATTATCAACCACTGGACAAGGAAAGTGTGGAATGCCACATGATGCATAAATTGGGCAATCCAATGTCACTATTCTTAGGAAAACCATTTCTAGACATGGATCATGTTATGACCAAGGTGGACAAGGGTAATCTTGTTGTTGATATAATTGAGCATACAAAGCATATTTTTTTGGAAAAAGTTGTGAAGTATCATGATGATCCATAGGAAGAGGAGTGTCGATGATAGTTGCAAACATGGTGACTTTTGTAATGTTGTAGACATATCCACAACTACCATTAGAATATTGTGTCATGAATATGGTGGATGACTTCACTTGCTACCACTTACTAGAGGAGTGTGCACTATATCTAAAGACCTTAACATGCTTCTACTCAAGAAACTATGAAGACCTGGGACCACCACCACCACCATTAGTCCCATCTTTGCAGTGTCCTCTTGATCTAGAATTGAAGCCATTACCATCACATTTGAAGTACACATTCTTAGCAATGGATAACAAGCTAATAGTGATGATTTTAGAAGCACTAAGTGTAAAAGAGGAGGAAAAACTACTCATAGTCCAGAAGAATCACTGGGCCACATTTAGGTGGTCCATTGCAAACATAAAGGGGTTTCCCCTAGTTTATGTCAACACACGATCCAGATTGAAGAAGGAGCAAAACTTGTAACACAACCTCAATGACGTCTAAACTCGATCATGTCGGAGGTGGTGAATAAAGAAGTAGTTAAACTTCTATTTGAAGGTAACATTTATGTTGTCTCTGATTCTAAATGGGTTAGTCCTACACATGTTGTTCCTTGGAAAAGGAGAATCACAATCACTACAAATTTTGCTAGTGAATTAGTCTCAATCAGGATAGTGACCGGGTGTCATGTTTGCATTCACTATCATCATTTGAATTCTACTACTTTGAAAGATCATTTCCCTCTTCCATTCATAAATCAAAATCATGAGAGGCTCATCGACCGCTCACATTTCTATTTTCTTGATGGGTATTCAGGGTAAAATCATATTTATCAAACCATGGGATTAAGAAAATCTACCTTTACTTGTCTATTGGTACTATTACATATAGTTGGATGCCCTTTGGTCTTTGTAATGCACCGTCAACATTTCAAAGATGCATGCTTGCAATCTTTTCTGACATTTTAGAATGTTGTCTTGATATTTTTATGAATGATTTTTTGGTGTATGGAGAATCCTATGAGAACTGCCTTGCCAATCTAGAAAAAGTTTCATAAAGATCTAAGGATGCTAATCTTGTTTTAGACTAGGAGAAATGTCATATGATGGTGAGGAAGGAATTGTGTTGGGACATAAGGTGTCCAAAAAAGGGATGGATGTTGGCCCAGTAGAAATAGAGGTGATCTCTAAAAAACCGCCACTATTATCGAAAAAGGGAGTTATGAGCTTTTTTGGACATGTCGGGTTTTCTTCACAATTTATAAGAGATTTTTTGAAAAAAGACAAACCACTTTCCTAATGGTTAGATAAGGATGTGGATTTTAAATTTGATGAGCAATGCCTCAAAATTTTTAGGTTTCTAAAGAAAAATTGATTTCTATACCAGTGGTGGTGGCTCTAGATTGGAGTTAGGCATTTGAGTTGATATGTGGTGCATCTGATTGTGCAATAGGGGTTATTCTAATCCAACGTAAGGATTGGGTACCGTAGTTCATTTACTATGTGTCTAGTACACTTAACGATTCACAAGTAAATTATGCCAAAATAAAAAAGGGAACTTTTAGCAGTAGGCTTTGCCTTTGATAAATGTAGACAATATTTGATAGGGGACAAAGTGATAGTATGGACTAATCATGCATCTGTTAAGTATATTTTGTAGAAGTAGGATGCTAAACCAAGAATAATTACATGGATTTTACTAAAATAGGAGTTTGATATAGAAATCAAGAACAAGCCTGGAGCAAGAAGTATAGTAATAGATCACATGTATAGGTTGGAAAGAGTGGATGAATCTGAGCTAGAGGTATCCATTGTTGAGAAATTCCATGATGAGCAACTTTTTTTCATGAGGAACAAGGATCCATGGTTTGCACACATAGTTAACTATTTGGCATGTGGAGTTATACTAGAGGATTAGAGTTATAAAGAGAAGAATATATTCTTTAGTTCTTTGAGATTTTATATATGGGATGACCCTATTTTTCTTAAATAGTATAGGGATGGCATTTTGAGGAAGTGTATGTTGGCATGTGAGTTTGAGAGAATACTTACTCATTGTCATTCCTTACCTACTGAGGGACACCATGCTAGTCTGAAGACAGTGAACATGGTTTTAGAAAGTGGTTTTAATTGATCATCTTTATTTAAAAATGCTTACAACAATGTGTGGAGGTGTGATGCATGTCAAAGGGCATGTAATATAATTGATCTAGGAGGAACACAATGCCTCTTAATATTTTTCATGAGGTACAGGTACTTGATTTATGGGGATCTGATTTTATGGGACCTTTTGTGTCTTATAATTCTAAATTGTATACTGGCTTACAGTCGACTATGTGTCTGAATGGGTGGATGCAATCCCAGTCCAAACCATGATGCAGAGCTTGTGTGTGTGTTTGTGAAGGACCATATTTTCTACATGTTTGGTGTGTGTATAATGATTATCACTGATGGGGGATCTCACTTCATAAATAGAAGATTTAGGTACTATATTGAGTAAGTATGGAGTGAGGCACAAAGTAGGGATCCCATTTCATCCCCAAACTCAAGGCCAAGTTGAGGTGTCTGATAGAGAAATTAATATGATCCTAGAAAATATCTCCTCCACCAATAGGACTAATTGGAGCATGCAATTGAATGTTTCTCTATGGGATTATAGGATGAATTTCAAGACACCAATAGGCATGACTCCCTACATGCTAATCTATGGGTTGCCATGCTATTTTCCTATAGAGATAGAGCTCAAATGCAAGTGGGCTTTGAGGAAACTAAATGCAATCTTTCTAGTATAGGGAAGAAGTCGAGACTAGATCTCAATTAATTAGATGAGATTAGTCTAGATGCCTACGTGAGCTCTATAATCTATAAGGATAAGACTAAGAAAATGCATGACTGTCATATTCTCTGAAGGGTGTTCCTATTGGGCCAACAAGTTTTAATGTTCAATTCTAGGATGAAGTTGCATCCTAGTAAGTTGAGGTCTTAATGGAGTATACCTTATGTGATCATTAAGAAATTTCTTCATGGAGTGATTGGAATAAGTGAGTGTGCTAAATCCCTTTTGACAAATGGATAATGCCTCAAACATTACTATGGGGGAGAGATAGACAATGAGGAGGAAGAGTTGAAGATCATTGATCTTCCTTGAGCATTAGAGCAATCAAATATCATCGATCCTAGGATGTAAAACAATGGCACTTTGGGGAGGAAACCCATAGTTTAATTTTCTGTTATTTACTTTTCATTTAAACTTATTTAGGAGTAATTTTTGTATTTGCATTTTGAATTGTTTTATAGATGTAACAAAGGTACCTTAATTATTCTTGTTTGGTGTGCATCAAGAGAAAAAGTCGGTACCACCAACACACAAGTTAGTGGCACTAAAATATGTATAAAAGCAATAGGAACAACATTAAAATCTCGGTACCACCAACATGTGGGTCAGAGGAACCCACTCCTTGCAGACAGAGCAAACCAAAAATCTGTAGAAACTAAATACCACTGACAACTCGCATTGGTGGAACCGACACCATTGAAGAGAACGTTCATCCACACTGAGATTTTGGTCTTCTCCAGGTTTGATACACCGAGAGGACGTTCGGTCACACTGAAGAAGTATGAAAAAAATGACACAACTTGGTTCTACCGACAGCTAAGTCGGTGACGTCGACACTATGATCCAAAAGTGAGCAAAATTTAGTTAAGTACTGCCAATTGCATGGTCAATGGACCTACATAAAGTCACAGTAACCTGTGAGAATCAACTCAGTACCATCGACATCTTATCGGTGGCACTGACTCTTGAATAATAGAATTTGTTGGACTCACATCAACAATCGAGTTCATCCATATCCTACGGTCGATTGCACCAATCCAGACTGACATTTCAAAAGTCGGTACCACCAACTCCTATCAGTACCACTGACAAAGAGCAATCTGTGGGTTAGTACATTGACAGCTCCAGGCCGTCAGTATCAACTTGATGGCATAACAAGTGCACTTATAGTGAGAAAAATTCTTCTCAACGTGGAGATGCAACCCAGATATAAGGGGATGCAGTGGGGGATTTCCATTCCTACCCAAAGAATTCCCTTGCACTCTAGAAGGCATCCACTACCCACAATTTCCCTGAGTCCTCATCGAGCTCTCTTTCTCAATCTCATATCTCTCTCTGACATCAATGCCCCCAAGAAGACAAGTGTCATCAGTAGGAACATCCAAGCATATGGTATTGGAACCATCTAGGATGGCTTGCAGACCGGTACCAGAGGAAACTCTTCGCCATCATGGTGAAGAGGAAGATCATACCCACACTATATGGTGATTGTGCCTTCCTCTACAACATTGGCTTCACCGAATGACTCTGCTAAGTTTTCCAAGTGTAGGGGATGGTGGGTGATCTACCTTTCTTTAGTGATTGGACCACCTACCAAAAGATCGTATGCGAGTTTCTCACATCACTGGTGGTATGTTGCATCCCCAAGCATGGGGAAGGTTGGAAAGAAGGCCAAATCTAGTTTAGACCCTACAATGCCGCCCACCACCTCACACTGGAAGAATTAAATGCAGTCTATGAATGGCGAGTGGGTGGAGTATGCTTCACCCCCAACAACTTTGACTATGCCATGGCTTGGAGGTAGATGACGACCCAATCAGATGTCGATATGTATGCCCATAGAGCTAATCATATAATTATTGTAATGGGGCATCATATACTTGATTTGATAATTGTAAAGGTAATTTTGTACATTATGTTTGTATCAAACATGATATGATGACAAATACATAGTATACGTCTAAAAATGATGTTACTCGGTAACATATGTCTTCAAGTTTAGGACTTGAAAAATGATATCATATGTATGATATGAGTACACAAATTTGTCCCTAGTCAGATATTATTCATTGAAGCAAAATAGACAACAACAACACAAAATACTAGAATGTCTGTTGACTGATGATAGTCTCATTAGTCATGATATGAAATATCAAGTCAAACACATAGGTACATGTTAGAGAACAATGTATCAGACAGACCCACCTTGAGAGTGATATATGGTGACCATGGAATGGTAGTTAGAATCATCTCTCATAGTGATAGTGGTATTGTGGTTCTTAGAACTGGTTATTATATTTGATTAGTTGGGCTTAGGCCCATTGTATTTTCCCTTTTCTTTATTTAGCCCTTGTACTCCCTAGATCCTATATATTGGAGACCCTACACTCTTATTTGTTTTCTAAAAGTATATATTTCTTCACAGTACCAGACGTAGTATCCTAAACCTAATTCACCATACACATTCCCCTCCCTCCCTCAATCGTCTTCAACAAGTCTTGTTCTTTCCTATCACATGTCAATATTACTGGCAAGGGGCGTCGTCCAAGAACTGATTTCCATTGGCTAAGATTCAAGTTGTTGTTGGATGTCGTTATCTTTTTGCAGCCGCAAGTGGGCTACCAATTGATTTGTTCCACTAACAAGCTTTTGTTCTTTCTTTGCAAATAATGTTTTTTTCAACAGTTGGTAGCTTCTTTGTGGTTGATGCTTAGGCACTAAGGAAATAAAATAGTGGATTCCATAAAAGGGAACTCAACGGATCTCAAATTAGATTTTTTCTGCAAGCTATAAGCAAACAACTTTAATGGTTGTTCATCATCATGGAAAATGATTTAGTCATTAGAGGTTGTAGCTGTCTTAACAGTAAAAAAAAAAAGGAAAATAGTCAGTTTTCTAAACAAAAGAGATAAACAAGCAAAAGATCATGTGCTAATTTATAAAGCACCTAAAGAGTAAAAGGACACTTTTTTAATCTTTTTTCCTCTCCATGTGGTTACCCTAATCAACATGGCTATATGATTTTCTTAAAAATTAGGGATTTTATGTTATTTAACCTACCATGGAATGAATTCAATAGCGTTTTGTACCATGTAACATTCTGGTACCTTTACTTTTTATTTACATTGTACTGCATTCTGGTACCTTTACTCTATGTTTGTATTGTGCTACATTCTGGTACATTTACTTTCTATGTGTACCCTGCTCCATGTTCTGATACTTATACTCTCATATCATGGGTGATGCTGCCAAACCAACATCTACAACACCTACCATTGTCTATAATGATATGCCCCATATTTCTGTTTTCAAACTCAATGATGACAATTTTTTGTCATGGATGAATGGTGTTCATATATTTCTAGAATCATGAGGTAAACTCAAGTTTATCATTGAGGATTCCCCTATTGTGACTGGAACTGCTTGCAATAAAGGCAATAGCCAGGTTCTCTCTTGACTCTAGGGATGTATGGAGCCTGAAATTGCAGTCAAGTACGTATGGCACATGTGTGCCAAGATAATGTGGGATAAAATAAAGCAATTCTTCACCCAGGAGGACAACTACTTGCGCATCTACAATGCCATGGACAAAATCTTCTCCTAGTAGCAAAGGGATTGTCCCTTATCCAAGTACTATGATGCAGTGAAGGCCTCTCCAACCAACTGATTTTTTCCTCCCTGATGACCTCTATTGAAGTCACCAAAGAAAGAGAAACTCTTCTCACTGGGTGTTTTCTCAACATGATTTTTCCTTGTTTTGCTACTATTTGACAACTAATCCTAGTTGGTGAGACCCTTCCAACCATGGAGTAGGCATATGTACGCCTGTCCAAGGCTGAAATGCTTGCTCCTCATATCTCTTCTATTGCTGAAACCGAAACTCCATTAGCAATGGATACAACATCCTAATGTCATTGTCGTGGATGAGGCCAGCACCCAAGGTATACTTATTGTGGCAAGTTGGGCCACACAAAAGATGGATGCCACTCTAAGCATGAATATCTTGCACACTATGGGACTGGACATGGTAGAGGCTCTGCCCATGTATCTCAAGCACCTTCCCACATTGATCAAGCATATGCCTCGATAATTGGTTGTGCACCTCCTTCTCCACAAGCATCTTCTCAAACATTTTATGTATCATTATCTTATGAGGAATACATATTCCTTTTCCAAGCTACCAAATATTATGATGATTATCCCCTCCACAACAACGTTAGCACTTTTACTTCTTTAGATCGGCAAGTCAAGGTTTTACCTACTATTAAATCTTCTACCCACCTAGCCACCACTTCTCTAGGTAACTTTGGGGCATCCATGCTTGTTTCCAGTTCTAACTGGATTACATATTTGTGTGCAACTTAGCATATGACTAGTATGCCCCATATTTTAATGACATATGATTCATTTATCCCTCACTCCTCTTTCACCATGGAGGATGGGTCGGTTAAATGTGTAACTCAGTATGACATTATTCCTATCTCTTCTAAAGTCAAGTTTACTTCTATCTACTTTGTTTTAGACATTCCATACAATTTGATGTTTGTAGCAAAATCAATTGATTCTCTAAAATGTTTCATAACTTTTGGTCCATCCAGTTTTATTTTACAACATTGGAGGAATTTGATGATGATTGAGCAAGGAATACACTCTGATGATATCTACTACTTCTCCACCCCACCCTCCATCCTACCACGAGCCCTTCTTGCCTTCATGCCGCTTCAGTTGCATCTATGTCGTGACCATTTTACATTTAGATAAGCATAAACTATTAGACACTTCTTTATCTTCCTGTTTTTCCATTTAGTGTAATGCATGTTAGTTTGGGAAACATTATTGTGTGTCCTTCCCGATCCATATCTATAAAAAATCATCTTCTATGTTTGACTTAGTTCTTAATGATGTTTGTGGTCCATTCAGGACTACTAGTTATAATGGCTATAGCTATTTTCTTACATTTGTGGATTTTTTTCTATAATGACATGGATTTACTTACTTCACACTCGTGATGAAGTCGTTACATTAATTTGTGATTTCCACAAGTTGGTTTTGGTTCAATTTTTAACATCTTTTAAGATTCTTTGAGCCAACAACACCCTTGAATATACTCAAAATGTTGTCACCTCCTTTTTCCATGATGTAGGGATGATTCATCAATGCTATTGTGCATACTCTCCACAACAAAATGGCATTGCCGAGCATAAAAATTGTCATTTACTTGAAGTTACACTCTCTCTTTTTATTCATGCCAACTTGCCTAAGTCTTTTTGGTTTGATGTGTCCATCACTGCTTTCTTTCTTATTAATATCCAACTTTCCTCTGTTCCTAGGAAGTGCACTTCTTTTTCAACTATTTACCCTCAATCCACATTGTTCCGTCTACCGCCGCAGGTTTTTTGTTGTGTCACCTTCGCTCATAATTTTGATCCCAAGGCTGACAAGATTTCCTATTGAGCTATTTGAATGGTATTTCTTGGTTATCCTTATCTTTATACCTTGCTTGTCCATGAATTGATGGTGATGTTGTGGTGGAAATCGATGGTTGTCCTTGACCTTTTTGAGCTGAATTCTATCTTGTCTCATGATCTAATGGTTAGTTCCTTGTATAGAACAATGGTTGTGCCTTTTTACTACTTTTATGACCTTGTAAGAAGCCCAAGAAAATGAGGCGTATAATACTCTTATCTTTGGATGGTCGATGGTTTCCATAATCATAATAATTAATGGAGTCGAGTAGTTGAGACAATGGGTTTTTCTTGGTGCCTTGAACTAATTTCTCTCTTATTGCATGAACCGATGGGTTGGCCTATAGGAAGGAACTATTTGGCTACTTTAATTAATATTCTAATAACTTTAGTGAGCTCAATAAATTATAGTTATATTGTCTTCATCACTGAATGATGGATTCATATCTTAATCCCCATGAACGATGGTTCTTCCTAAAGTTTTGAGCAGATTTTTCCCTCCTTGTGTTTCAATCTAATAGTTGGTTTTGATGATATTTGGTTCAACTATTCCATGGTTTGTATTTACTTCTATTTTGGATTGTCTTATGTTTGAGAAATGATGGTCATGATTCTCTCCCAAGTAGTTCAAGTCGATGGTCTTATTTCTCTCTCAAATGATGGTTCTCCAATGTTTTGAGTTGATTTTCTCTTGTTTCCATAACTCGGTGGTTGGGCTCCTTGTGCCAAGTGATGGAGGTTACTTAGTTTTTGTTGTGGATCTTTTTTGTGCTTAAAAATGATGGCTTTTTCTGTCCCATCCAATGTTTTTTATGATCTCTCATGTCTAATTTGATGTCCTTACTAGATTCACAGTCGATGGCAATCCTAATTGTTGATTTACTGATTTCCCCAAGTATTAGATCGATGGTACTCTATAGGTTTACAACTTTGGGTCATGCCAAGAGGTCATGGACTGTTTTTTCTTAAGTATCATATCAATGGTACACTTAGTTGTTTAATCGATGGTTTGATTGGCTAAGACAAATGATGGCTTCACTAATATCTAACTTGATGGGTTTTATTGCTCATGAAACTGATGGTGATTATATAGCTCACACCCAATGGTGATACATGATTTGTCTAAATCATAACTTGATGGTTTTCCTAGATGAATGTCGCTAGGTTTTACGTGTCATTCATTCGATGGTTTTGTTTTATACAACCATGATTCAATGATGGTGATTCATACAAATGATGCAATGGTTTTAATTGCCTTGAATCTGATGGATTTATGGGTGGTCTATGATTCGATAAGTTGTGTTTATTTCACCTGATGTTGGGGATTTTATGAGTTAGGATTAATGGTTTTGAGCCCCATGAGTTGGTAGTCTTACCTTTTCCCTCAAACAAATATAAACCTCAGACTATTGTAAAGTTTTGATTCACAATGTTAAGGTAACTTGCATTGTTAACTCTGATCCTAATACCATTAAATGATGATGGATAATTATAACTAGTTCCCTTGCATATTGTTATAATAAAGAAATGCCCTTATTTCTAAGATTTATTGAAGGTAGTAAGAACTAGGGATTACATACAATTGTTGTCTTGGAAACCCTAAATTGGTTAAGTTGTTGAACCTTAATTCAATTCAAGAAAACAAAGATGTTAGTTAGTTTCCTTGTTAATTTAATATAATAATGGAGTACTTTCTCTCTCTGCATTGTTGTAGCTCTAATTTTCTGTTGTGTGCAATGTTAAGATGAACATTATATGTTACATGTATGTCATGGTATTCAAGCCTTGATGAGGCATGGAAAGGTAGTGATATTCTTACAGGATATAATGTGATGGTCTTAAATGACCTTTGGGCATGTTTGAACCCTAGTGGAGGTGTGATTCTCTTCATGATGTGATAAGGGTTGGTACCCTGGGATAATGTGATAAGGATTATATATCCTCTATTGATGTGATGACAAATAAAGTCATGAATGAAAAATGAAATAGTATCACGTGGTGTTGTAATAAGGAATATGTCTTATATGTTTTGTATTTACTAGAGTTGTTACATATCAAATGCTTGATAGAAATGGATTAGGATTTGTATGTCCACTTGTTTGGTTCAGCCTTAATTCACTCAATCCACTTAACTAATCAAAGTGAAACCTTAATCATGTAGTTTCCCTAGCCACAGATCCATTCCAGAGTCACAACTTAGCTGGACGGTGAAACAAGTCTTCCTATAAGGAACTCAGAGCGCATATTGTTGAGTATGCGGGGTGCCTGGAGTGTACATCCTTGTCATCCTGACCCTAAGTGATTTGAGAATGACTACGGTCGGGTCTCGATGGTTGTGTATATGTGATGTGATTAGAGGACAATTGTAGTTGTACCTTAGTGTTTGGGTTATATACCCTAGTTTCTAGCGTCATGACCTGCACCAAGGTGGGCTAGGTGTTTAGAGGACTATATTTTCTATTTTGCAGTTTGACTGATATGTCACTGCAAACTCAAACTTACTGAGTAGTGCAGGTTAAAATCTTGGAGTCTGACTCTTCCTAGATCTTGTATGACACTGATTTTGAATTAGCAGTGGTCATTTGGATTTGGGTAGTAGGACTCAAATCCTCAGGGCATTAATAAAAGATTTAAACAGCCATGTAGCATATATATTAGGATCATATACAACACTTCACATTGGATGATAACCCTTGTTTTCCCTTCTTCGATATAGATTATGTATGGTGCATTAATAGAAGACATATATGATTATGTTGTAAACATGCTTATATTGTTGGCTATGCTTATGTTATTATAATTTCTTATGATGTTAGTCATGCCTATGTAGTTAGATATGCCCATACCGCTAATCATTCTCATGCCAATAGTGATTCTTATGTTGTTAGATCTACTTAAGAAGTAGGTATGTTTACATGTTACATCGATTAGAAATGCTTATATTGTTAAAAATGCTTATATTGTTAGAAATTATTATGTTGTTATATATGTTTATATTGTTAGAGATGCTTATGTTGTCAGTAGTGCTATGCTATTAGACATGCCTTACACTATTAGACATGTTTTCGTTGTTAACTTTGATCATCCTATTGTATATTCCTATGTTGTTAGAATGTGGTATATTGTTAGATATGCTTATGTTGTTAGTTTTGTTTGTGACTGTATACATGCTATATTGTTAGACATGCTCCTAATTTTCAAATATGCACATGTGGATATCAAAATTTATGATGCTAGTAAAGCTCATGATAATGGGTATGTCATAATAATATCTACATCTGGTAGTTGACAATTGGGCTAGCTTCTAAGACTTTGATTAGTATTTCTTTTAATAAAGACACTATGATAGTTTTATTCTATTGCTTTATCTATATGTCTATTTAATCTTCTTAATCTACTTAACTTGTTTAATAACATAACCTATTGTAATTAATAAGTGTTGTTATGAGTTATATCTCTTGTTGGGACATTGGTCTCACTTGTGCGTCACCACAATCTTTTTTAGATGATCGTCAGTAGTAGTAGCGGACCCATGCTAGCGAGGAAGAGTTGATGTGATGGATCATAGATGGATAAATGTTTATATGTCTAGTATGTCCTAGAGTCTTCCCTATACTCTCATGTTTGGGCAAGAATGTTTTGAATATAGTGTTTTATCGACTCGAGCTTTCCTAGTATTATGATGTTGTACATGTGGATGTTATCACTTATGTATATGTTGTGGGTGAGGACACAAAATCTTTGTAAGAGATTTTTGGTATGATTTATGAAATAATTTTATATGATGGACTTTTGGACTTCTATGCAAATGTTGTTGAGTAAGTTTGTGCAAATTTATTCAGTTTTAATTAACTCTCTTTTTAGTGATGTGTTTTATTAGCAGTTAATCATGTTTAGGTTTTGATCAATCGTGCTTTGTGTGATAGGTTGTCACATTTGGTGGTACAAATATGGCTTGTATATGTGTACATGTTGTTATATGTAACAAGTTTGTGGCATGATGGCCAGTGAATAGTGATGTGTATACCCTTGTGGCGGGTTATGTAATATATGTGATGTTTATGGATTCATATGTTATATGTATCTGCTTCTGTGGTTATATGGAATCAGTTCTAATTTACTATGTTTTCTGGTAATCAGGATGATTAGTGTTAGTTTTGTGCTTTATTTTGAGTTATCTCATTTTGCTGTGGTTGGTGTGTCATAGTTAGGTTTAGGACTCTACTACAAAGCACTAGCAGCATATCCAACCATTAACACATGATGCTCCTCTAGATGCACATCCTCAATAGCACAATTTCTACCTCATTGTGCACGACCACCTAAAATATGTGGAAACCCACCGAGTGGGAATAGCATCCCAGTGAGAGACATAACTCTCTGACATCAACTATTATAAGCACATATAAACTAAGCAGGAAGATAAAAATATCATCAAGGTGAGAAGATTCAACGAAAGAGGGGAAGAATGTTACAGCCTCAATTTTGCATATGTTTTCATAATTGAAATGTAACAATTTTATGAATATGGACCTAATTGAAAAGGTTGTATGATTTGCTTCAAAGAAGGGATTTCTTTGCAAATCTTCCTTTTGATAGGAATTTCGTGGTTCCTATTATTAGATTAATCCAATAATGGATATAAAAGAGAAGAAAAGAAGAAAAGTCCAAATATTAGAAAAAGATACAAGATAATGAATATTAAGCAAAGTATTTATGAGAATTATATAGAAATCTCTAGAAGGTGGCATTAATGGCCACAATTGAGTAAATTTCATTTACATGAGATTTCTAATGAAATAAATAGGAAAAGAGGAAAAGGAAATAAAAGATAAAGAGAAATCCTTAAAAAGAAATCTTTTAATAAAGAAATAAGTAAGATAATGAGAAATGAAGAATGTAGATGCATCTAGAAGGATAATAAGCATCCTTCAAAAAGGATTTCGAAATCTTAGGATTTCAAAATCTTAGGATTTCTTGGGGTCCAAGGAGTCCCAATGGAGAAGAAGAAAGAGAAAATACAAATAATACAAAATATGAGGATAATGTGCTACATAGTTAATGACTTTTGATATTATCAAAAATAGATATTATTTGCTTTAAGAAAGTAGAATTTTGTGTCCAATGGATTAAAAGCCAAGCACAAAGAAATATATTTTGAATTCCTAATAATTAAATAATATGGATTAACAAGGAATTACTAAAAAGAGACATATTATACCTAAATAAGGAAAATAGGTTTCCTATTGAGAAAAGGCTTCATTTTCTTTGTGGGCAAGCATGTTAGGGCATTGCTACCCTCCCCTATATAAGGGTAGACCCCTTGGCCCGAGTCCAAGAGGATCCCATGCATCCCTCACTCTCCTCCTTATTTTCTCTCAAAAACCCTAACCAAGAGGGAATAGAGCTATCCCTAGAGAAATGAGGGGCTGTGGAAGAGTTGTGATGGAGGCGTGTTGCTTCCACGACACCATGGGATGCTTTGTGGCCGTCCCCTTACCCTAGCCTATGTGCAGCAGCAGCCGCATGGCTGCAACGATGGCTGCATGTTGTAGGCCCGGTGTGCTTGAAACCGGCCACATTGGCCGTGACCTGGAGGTGCCCCGCGTGCGCAAGGATGTGGCGGAGCTAGGGCGGAGGATGGAGGCAACTTTCGAAGCCTAGGGAGGAGAGGGCCACTCTGTGGAGAAGCTGCAGTCGGTGGCAGCTAGGGTCTTCGCGAGGTTGAAGATGACCGGGCGACATTGGATGATTTTACCCCTCTGGGGTATGAAGGGTTGGCGACTTAAGCGAGGGCAATAGTGTCAATTCATTATATTTCGGCTGGGGCTACGTAGTGCATGAGTTGGCTGACGTGGCAGCCTCTCATTGGTCTGAGTAAGTTATTTTTGTAAAAATTGTATCTAATTAATGGTAGCTCAGATGGATGCATATAATATATGAATTTTTCTAATAAAAATGCGAGGAATCCAATTAAAATAGATTTAGATCCTAATTCCTCTTGAAATTCGAAAAGTAGTTGAAGTTATCAACTTTAATGCATTAATGATTAAGAAACCCTAATCTATGATAATTAACGAATTGGGAAGGGTATGGATGTTTAAAGTCGGTATTACATGTTGATTATAAAAAGGATACATTAGATCTAAAAGGATGATCTTTATGCATAGTTTAATTACTTTAAGGTTCCATATACATGAATATGCTTTTATGGACCTTGAAACCCTAATTGAGCATATTGGTTGAGTTCTTGTTAGTTAATTATTGAAATTGAGTATTTGCAACCTGTTGGTTAGTTAATAATGAACTTGAACCTGATCTATATGTTTCTTGCATGATTTAGGGTTTTACACCAAATAAGAATGGTTACCTAATTTAGGATAAAAGAGAAAAGGATCACTTTTAATTTGATATATGTGATAATATGTTTTTGGAAGACAATCCTAATCCTGTTGAAAGAAATAGGTTAGAATCATTAGGGTTTAAGAGCAATTTTTCCTAACTAGGGTTTGTAGTGATAAAAGTATAAGAAAAACCCTAACTGCAATGGAAACCCTAAAAGTGGACTAGAAACCCAAGGAAGCAAGCTAGGTTTAATAGATCTTGATGACATGATTTATGATAGGAAATTATATGCATATTTCAGGATCTCTTTGTGTGCTTGCTTGCCTATTGGATTTCTTACATTAATTTGATTATTTCTGTCCCAAATCAGCTTGACAAGTATGTGGTTATTTATGGCTAACTGCTTTAGTTTCACAGAGATTTCTCGGGTGTTTAATCGAATTGAATGCAACCCATCTGTTTTGATGTTCATATATGCAAATCATAAAGTCAATATGATTATCACAATTAAGATATAAGTGTGTATTCTCGCACCTACATGCCATCCTGATGTAAGATGCAATGAGGTCAAGCCCAAGAGGGAAGACCCATGGACACCATGAGAGGTGACCCCAGGCACCAAGCTCAAGATAGAGAAGGTGACCTTATGATATTGCATGACTAATGGGAACCATGAGAGGTGACCCCAGGCACCAAGCTCAGGATGGAGAAGGTGGCCTTAAGTCAATGGCAAAAGAGAAACCCTAAGGAGGGTATTCCAGGGTTAGGGCAAAAGCGGTGGAGAATGTCACATTGAAAGTGTAAATTGGCTTGTTAATTAACTTGATTGTGATATTTAGATTGTTAGCCATATATGTGAAATTTTGGTTGTTCCCACATACCGGCATATTCATTTATGCTGATCAACATTTTGTTTTTCGGTGTTTTAGGTACAATATTGAAAAGGACAAACAGTAAAGTGGCATATTATGAAAATAAGAATTAAAGTGCAAGGATGATTAGTTAGACTAGATTGAAGTTGTGGATAGAAGTTAGATATCTAAAGTTTTTAAAAGGTATGCAAAGTTTTATTTTATTCCAGATTTCAGTATAGTTTAGTAGAATGTTATAATTATTATTGATTATTTGTCAAACCTTTGATCATGTTTAATGAGATAACGGCTTTGACCTTTTGGTCTCCCTTAATTGGGGGTTACCCGGAGGCGGGGTCAATACATTCGGTATCAGAGCCTTGGTTCCTCATTTAATATTTATTAATTATTAAATTTTACAAATTCCATAGAATCGAGGGAGTTATTAGAGGATTTTATGAAAGATAAAGGTGTCTAGAAACGGATCATATCTGGGGGCTGGAAATATTTTCCTCCGCACCGCTAGTCAGAATACGAGGACTCCCGGATCTGTGTGACTACTTGGCCAATGTCTTAGGATCTGACTCGAAATAAGATACCTTTAGGACTCTCTCATCTATTTTCATCCCTTCTCAACCCTAATTCTGTTAAGATTCTAAGGTTTAGGGTTTTATCTCTCTTCCTCACCCTCTTGAGGTCAGGGTATGTATGATAAGGTTAAGGAGTCCTCCACTAAATTAATGAAAAAGCATGTAAATAAGATGTCATGGACATAAGCTTAATAGTTTAAGCATAAACTAAAGAATAGTTGCATGCTTAGGTCATATGACATGTGTTGTTATGCCCTCAGGAGAGACCTGAGGTTAGACCTTCTTGTCAGGAGGATGAAGTAGAGTTGGTCTTAGAGGAAGAGACCTCCATTAAAGGTAGAGACCTAGTACATCCTCTGAGGATGATGCTAACCCTAACCCTAAGTGGTGGTTAGAGAGAGAGATGGCATGATGAGGTGGAAGTCATGGTCGACCATGTGTGTGGGTTGACATGCTTTTAGTTTTGGATACCTATGATAGTATGAGCCATGTAAGGTTGGCTGACCTAGTACCTTTGGCGACTCAACCCTGGGAAGGGTCGTGTATGTTAGGGTGAAGGATAACTCCTTCATTGATGAGTTTAGTGAAGAACCTATAGAAACCCTATGGGCTTATATGATCATGGCATAGTATGCACCCATAGTATGTTCGTAGTGCTGGAAGTAGGTCGAAACCCAGGCCAGAAGGGCATGTTGGATAGATTATGAGCTAAGCATAAAGAGACATAGATAATCTGGAGTGAATGTAGGTTTCACCCATGTAAGTGTATGCATGTGAGCTTGATCCACCCTTTTAGAGAGAGAACCTCCAGTGGAAAGGTTGATTGTAGGGTTAGCTCTAGAAAGAGAGAGAAAGACCAAAATAAGAAGGTTGGAAGCTTAGACTCTGGGATATGAGGAACCCTGAGAAGTTGGGTATGTTGCGACCTAAGTGGATAGTTGTGGTTGCCTCGTGCATGACCCCTGGAGGCTTTTAGTATCTTGGTTGCCTTTAGAGGAACCAAACCCTAGAAGAAAGATGAGGTTGTTGGTACCTATGTGCAAATGATATAGGTGCTTACCTGCTAGGGATAGGAAGAAGAGTTCCTTAGACCCTGAGGAGGTTTAGTAACTAGTTGTAAGGTCTTATACCTAGTTGGTTGTCCTTGAGGAGGACTCGACTCTGAGGTGTTGTTCAAGTGGAAGGATAATAGGACATGCATGAAGCACCTCGTACATGCTTGGTTCGTTGTTAGAATATTGAGCATGCAGTTGGACAGCTGTTGCATAAGAGGTGAACCTAGGGTTCCTAGACCTATAGGAGGGGAAGTAGTAGTTCCTGGTGCACCAGATGCTCATACGGATGTTTGAGTTCCTACGCATGGGAGCATGGCACCCCTCATGTTTATAGGAAAGGGAAACCCCTTGGATTAAGGTGTATGTTTGATGAACCCCTCGCATATAAGTTGGTGAAATGGGCATGTATGATCTTGGTCCAATATTGAGGATTGAGAACAAGTATGACCTACCATGGAGACCTAGCATGGTTTAGTAGTGGTATGTTTGTTAGCAATGTGCCTTAGTAGCTTGCTAAGGCTAAGCATGCTCATGTGGATGCAAACCCTAGACATAGGGATGTTTGTGACCCTTGCTGCTATCAGGATATAGTTTCCTCCCATCCTGGGAGAGGGACCCTTTTGTAGGGTATGTACCAATTTTGTTAGGTTTGAGATAACCTAAAGAGGTCTCATAGAGTCTTGAGATGATAAGTGGAGAGTACATAGTATGAGAATGAACCTACAGACCCATAGATAATCATCTCTAAGTGCATGTGGATGTGTTACCATGGAGGTAACCAGTATGGGGCCTGACTGAGGTAGGTAGGTCGCCCTGATCCCTATGAAAGGATGTAAGTCAGACCAAGAATGTTGAGAGAGATGATGGAGAGTTGGGAAAGGTTTCAAGTTGAATATGTACTATGTTAGAATCCTAAGTCTATCCTAGGGTCAGGTTGGGATGAGACTGATGGGAGTAGGAGTTGCCTGATTCCCTAGTTACACATGACCATAGGGTCGGGAGGTAACAACTATCATTGTCTGAGGGTCATGGGTTAGGAGATTGATCACCTTCATGAACTCATGGGACCCAAAGGGAAAATGAGGAGGGCACTCTCTGATGCATACGGGAAGAGGGATGACCCCAAAAGTACAGGCACCCTACAGACCTAGAGGAGATTACCAAGGATGGTATGATGACCCAAGTGGGTTCGAGACCAGTTTTCCATGGAAGTAACCATGATATCGAGATGTTCATGATGTAGAGACATGTGATGCACGTTTCAACCTAGATTTGAAGGTGTACTGGCAATGTGGGATGTACCATCACTACTCTTGGAATGGGAAGAACTCTATATTTGGACTACAGCCAAATTCTTATGTCCTCTTATTATGGGAGTGATAGATAGGGCAATATGCATGCCATACACCAAGGATAAAGATGATGTGAGTGGAAACGTTGCTATGATGTATGAATAGAGACAGTAGCATACCCTTGTGGAGAGTACGATATATGGATGGTTTACCAACACCAAGAGAACTAAGGTAGTCATCTCATAAGGATGTTCTTATCATGAGCTGTATGGAATATATGAGTTATACAAGGTTGACTTCGATAACCAAGAGGATGAACTCAGAGTTTTCTTGATGAAGATAGACTTATAGTCCTAGATGAGATAATAAGTGGAATACATGGAGGTGTATGTCTTCAACATTACCTAACACATAAAGGTGAAAGGTGGTAATGGATGCTCGTATTGAGATGCAGGTGCCTAGTCTAGGTAGTTAGGTGAACCCTAAGTGGTGAGATATGTTTGGCTAACACTCAGATATAATGAGATATGTTGATTGAATTAATGGTTGCTTGGTTAGCCAGCCTAGGGCTTACTGTGATAGAAGAATGGTTGTAGAACCTCAGATGCACTTCTTTGAAAAAGAAGGTGATGAAACCTCGACTAGAGTGTTTTAGGGTTTCTGAGGAATCAACCTTAAGGAATCATGACATACAGGAGATCGTTATTGTAAGTTCACCACATACCATGGTACTATGAAGATAGTAAGTTGCAGTAGTACTTTGGATGCCTAAGATGAAGTTGCATGTGGGTTGTCGCCATGCATGCCAGGAGGTGAAGGACAAACACCAATAACCCAGTGAGTTGATATAGACGATAAAGAGTCCCTGAGAGGGAATGGGAGTTGATCACTATGGACGTTATGATAAGTCTCCCATGGACCGCAAAAGGTCAAGATGCAATATGGGTTATGGTAGATCGCCTTACCTAGATGACATAATCAGAGAAGAGAGAGAGTATTGTCCAGGGATAGATCCAGTTGAACTACACGTAAGAGAGATGGTTCAACTACACCATGATGTGAGTTCAGAAGTTCTTGAGTATGACCTGAAGTTTCACTTCCATGCGGTGGAAGTAGGTACATGAAGAACTTGATGTTACTACAACTTATCACCCCTAACTGATGGTTAACATGATCCAGACTAGAGGGTCTGATGAGAGCATGTGTGCTCATTCAAGGTGATATATGGGGACAGTTCTCGTCCTATGGAAATTGTGATGATAGCCACCATAGCCTTTATCAGGATGTAAGTCGCTCTGTAAGGGAGGTTGTGTCGGTCACCGCTTCATGAAGATGATGTCAGTGGAAAGACCTTGTGAAGGTCAGAGAGACCACAGTGAGTACAAATGAAGTCGCTTTGATCATGCGATGGCTGAGAAAGCCCAGGGGTGACATGAGTCGTGAGCTAATGAGAAGCAGACTGACATGCAGTTCACTGTGGGAGAATATGTGATATGAAAATCTGACCCCTGTGAATTATAGCTGAGAAAGTTGAGTCCCCGATACATGGGTCCATTCGATATGGATTGGTGGAGATGCTTGTGTGTAGCCTTACTCCTCAGGATAACATGATGTATGATGTGATCCACGAGTTCGATCTAGAGCACTATGTGAGATACCCGAGCCATGTGCTAAACCATGAACCTATCAAGTTTCGAGAGAGAGGCTGAAATGTCCTGAGTCACCTACGAGGGTACGAGATACCAAGGTGAAAGAGAACTCAGATGTAAGAATATAAGATGATGAAGGTTCTTGGGAAGCACCATGGAGAGGGTGAAGCCACATGGGAGCCATGATGGACATGAGGAAGTCTTATCCTGCTTGTTTGTATGTTTGGTGGAATTTTGAGGGCAAAATTCCTATAAGAGGGGAAGAATGTTACAACCTCAATTTTGCATATGTTTTCATAATTGAAATGTAACGATTTTATGAATATGGACCTAATTGAAAAGGTTGTATGCTTTGCTTCAAAGAAGGGATTTCTTTGCAAATCTTCCTTTTGATAGGAATTTTGTGGTTCCTATTATTAGATTAATCCAATAATGGATATAAAAGAGAAGAAAATAATAAAAGTCCAAATATTAGAAAAAGATACAAGATAATGAATATTAAGCAAAGTATTTATGAGAATTATATAGAAATCTCTAGAAGGTTGCATTAATGGCCACAATTGAGTAAATTTTGTTTACATGAGATTTCTAATGAAAGAAATAGGAAAAGAGGAAAAGGAAATAAAAGATAAAGAGAAATCCTTTAAAAGAAATCTTAAAATAAAGAAATAAGTAAGATAAAGAGAAATGAAGAATGTAGATGCATCTAGAAGGACAATAAGCATCCTTCAAAAAGGATTTTGAAATCTTAGGATTTCTTGGGGTCCAAGGAGTCCCAATGGAGAAGAAGAAAGAGAAAATACAAATAATACAAAATATGAGGATAATGTGCTACATAGTTAATGACTTTTTGATATTATCAAAAAGAGATATTATTTGCTTTAAGAAAGTAGAATTTCATGGCCAATGGATTAAAAGACAAGCACAAAGAAATAGATTTCGAATTCCTAATAATTAAAGAATATGGATTATCAAGGAATTACTAAAAAGAGGGATATTATATCTAAATAAGAAAAATAGGTTTCCTATTGGGAAAAGGCTTCATTTTCTTCATGGGCAAGCATGTTAGGGAATTGCTACCCTCCCCTATATAAGGGTAGACTCCTTAGCCCGAGTCCAAGAGGATCCCATGCATCCCTCACTCTCCTCCTTCTTGTTTTCTCTCAAAAACCCTAACTAAGAGGGAATAGAGCTATCCCTGGAGCAACAAGGGGCTGTGGACGAGTTGCGATGGAGGAGTGCTGCTTCCATGACACCATGGGATGCTTGGTGGTCGTCCCCTTACCCTAGCCTATGCGCAACAATAGTTGCATGGCTGCAACGACGGTCGCATGGCTGCAACGATGGTCGCATGTTGCAGGCCCAGTGTTCTTGAAACCGGCCACGCTGGCTGCAACCTGGAGGTGCCCCGCATGCGCAAGGATGCGGCGGAGCTAGGGTGGTGGCTGGAGGCAACTTTCAAAGAATGGGGAGGAGAGGGTGGCTCCGTGGAGAGGCTACAGTCAGCGGCAGCTAGGGTCTTCATGAGGTTGAAGACGATCAGGCGAAATTGGACAATTTTACCCCTTGGGGGTATGAAGGGCTGGCGAATTAAGCGAGGGAAATAGCGTCAATTCGTTATATTTCGGTCGAGCCTACGTAGTGCATGAGTTGGCTGACGTGGCAGCCTCTCATTGGTACAAGTAAGTGATTTTTGTAGAAATCGTATCTAATTAATGGTAGCTCGGATGGATGCATATAATGTATGAATTTTGCTCAAAAAAATATGTGGAATCCAATTAAAATAGATTTAGATCCTAATTCCTCTTGCAATTCAAAAAGTAGTTGAAGTTATCAACTTTAATGCATTAATGATTAAGAAACCCTAATCTATGATGATTAATGAATTGGGAAGGGTTATATGGATGTTTGAAGTTGATATTAACCTATTGATTATAAAAAGGACACATTAGATCTAAAAGGATGATATTTATGCATAGTTCAATTAATTTAAGGTTCCATATACATGAATATGCTTTAATGGACCTTAAAATCCTAATTGAGCATATTGGTTGAGTTCATGTTACTTAATTATTGAAATTGAGTATTTGCAACCTATTGGTTAGTTAATAATGAACTTGAACCTGATCTAGATGTTTCTTGCATGATTTAGGGTTTTACACCAAATAAGAATGATTAAGCACGTAGAAACCCTAATTTAGGGTAAAAGAGAAAAAGATCACTTTTCATTTGATATATGTGATAATATGTTGTTGGAAGATGATCCTAATCCTATTGAACGAAATAGGTTAGAATCATTAGGGTTTAAGATCAATTTTGCCTAACTAGGGTTTGTAGTGATAAAAGTACAAGAAAAACCCTAACTGCATTGGAAACCCTAAAAGTGGACTAGAAACCCTAGGAAGCAAGCTAGGTTTAATAGATCTTGATGACATGATTTATGATAGGAAATTATATGCATATTTCAGGATCTCTTTGTGTGCTTGCTTGCCTATTGCATTTCTTACATTGATTGGATTATTTCTGTCCCAAATCAGCCTGACAGGTATGTGGTTATTTATGGTTAACCGCTTTAGTTTCACAGAGATTTCTCAGGTGTTTAATCGAATTGAATGCAACCTATCTATTTGGATGTTCATATATGCAAATCATAAAGTCAATATGATTATCACAATTAAGATATACATGTGTATTCTCACACCTACATGCCACCCTGATGTATGATGCAATGAGGTCAAGCCTAAGAGGGAAGACCCATGGACAACATGAGAGGTGAACCCAGGCACCAAGCTCAGGATAGAGAAGGTGGCCTTATGATATTGCATGACTAATGGGCACCATGAGAGGTGACCCCAGGCACCAAGATCAGGATGGAGAAGGTGGCCTTAAGTCAATGGCAAAAGAGAAACCCTAAGGAGGGTATTCCAAGGTTAGGGCAAAAGCAATGGAGAATGTCACATTGAAAGTGTAAATTGGTTTGTTAATTAACTTGATTGTGATATTTAGATTGTTAGCCATATATGTGAAATTTTGGTTGTCCCCACATACCGACATATTCATTTATACTGACCGACGTTTTTTTTGTCGGCGTTTTAGGTACAATATTAAAAAGGACAAAGAGTAAAGTGGCATATTATGAAAATAAGAATTAAAGTGCAAGGAGGATTAGTTAGACTAGATTGAAGTTGTGGATAGAAGTTAGATATCCAACGTTTTAAAAGGTATGCAAAGTTTTATTTTATTCTAGCTTTCAGTATAGTTTAGTAGAATTTTATAATTATTATTGATTATTTATCAAACCTTTGATCCTATTTATTGGGATAACGGTTATGACCTCTTGGTCTCCCTTAATTGGGGGTTACGAGAGGTGGGGTCATTACAATAAGTGTGTGTTACAGCTCCAGAAGATATGAAACATATGAGGTATACACATGGCACATCATTAGTTGATATCACTTCCATTTAAGGCCACCAACATTATCACATTACCAGGGGATAGCAATACCTCATTTCTCTCTTATTGTTTAGATGCCTAGTTCTTATTATATCCAAAAAAATCTTAGAAATAAGGGCATTCCTTTATCATAACAATATGCAAGAGAACTAGGTATATTTATCCACCATCATTTGATTATACTAGGATTAGAGTTAACAATGCAAGTTAGTTTAACGTTGTGAATCGACACTTTACAACAATGTTAGGTTTATATTCCTTTGAGGGAAAAGATAAGACTACCAACTGATGGGGCTCAAAACCATTAATCCTAACTAATCAAATATCCAACATCATGTGTAATAAACACAACATATCAAATCATAGACCCACAAAAACCATCATATTCAAGGTAATTAAAACCATTTCATCATGTATATGAATCACCATCGTTTAATTACAGTTGTATAAAACATAACCATCGGATGAAAGACACATAAAACCTTCAGACATTCATCTAGGAAAACCATCCAGTTATGATTTAAAAAAAATATGTATCACTATCGGGTGTGAGCCCTATACTCATCATTAGTTTCATGAGAAAGGAAACCCATAAATTAGATATTAGTGAAACCATCATTTGTCTTATCTATGCAAACCATCGATTAAGAAACTAAGTGAACCATCGATCTAATACTTAAGAGAAATAATCCATGACCTCTTAGCATGACCATCAGTTGTGAACCTGAAGAGTACCATCAATCTAATACTTGGAAAAATAAGCAAATCAGCAATTAGGATCACCATCGATTGTGAATCTAGTGAGACCATCAAATTGAACCACTTGGTAGAGCATCATGAAGAGAATCAACCTCCATTAGGGTTCAAACATGTACAAGGGTCATTTAAGACCATCACATTATCTATGCAAGAATATCATTATCTTTCCATGCCTCATCAAGGCTCGATTACCCTCACATACATGTAACATATAATGTTTGTCTTATCATTGCACATAACAAAAAATTAGAGCTACAACAATGTAGAGAGATAAAGTACTCCATCATTATATTAAATGCATAAGGAAACTAAGCAACATTTTTGTGTTATTGAATTGGATTAGGGTTCAACAACTTGACCAATTTAGGGTTTCCATGACAACAATTGTATGTAATCCCTAGTAATTATTACCTTCAACAAATCTTAGAAATAAGGGCTTTCATTTATTATAACAATATGCAAGGAAACTAGGCATAATTAACCACCATCATTTAATTGTAGTAGGATTAGAGTTAACAACACAAGTTAGCTTAACATTGTGAATCAACACTTTACAATAATCTTAGGTTTATATTCATTTGAGGGAAAGGTGAGACTACCAACTCATGGGGCTAAAAACCATTAATACTAACTCATCAAATCACTATCATCATGTGCAATAAACACAACCTATCGAATCATAGACCACACAGCTAACCATCGGATTCAAGGCAATTAAAACCATTGCATCGTGTGTATGAATCACCATCGTTGAATCATGATTGTATAAAACATAACCATCAGATGCAAGACACCTAAAACCTTGAGACATTCATCTAGGAAAACCATTGATTTATGATTTAGAAAAACCATGTATCACCTCTGGTGTGAGCCCTATACTCACCATCAATTTCATGAGGTCGGAAACCCGTCAAATGGGATATTAGTGAAACCATCATTTGTCTTAGCCAAGCAAACCATCGATTAAGCAAATAAGTGAACCATCAATATAATTCTTAAGAGAAAATAGTCCATGAACTCTTAGGATGACCCTCAATTGTGAACCTAAAGAGTACCATCGATCTAATTCTAGGAGAAATCAACAATTAGGATCACCATCGATTGTGAATCTAGTGGGACCATCAAATTAGCCACGAGAGAGCATCAAAAACATCATGTGTGAGAGGAAACAAAGACATCATTTTTAAGCACAAAAGAATATCCAAAACAACAAATAACTAACCTCCATCAGTTGGCAAAAGGAGCCCAACCATCGAGTAAGCGAAACAAGAGAAAATCAACTCAAAACATTGGAGAACCATCACTTGAGAGAGAAAAAAGAGCATTGACTTGAACCACTTGGGAGAGAATCATGACCATCGTTTTTCAAACATAAGAAAATGCAAAATAGAAGTAAATTCCAAACCATGTATTGGAACAAAATAGTCGAACTAAATAGCATCAAAACCAACTATCAGATTGAAACACAAGGAGGAAAATATGCTCAAAACCCTAGGAAGAACCATCATTCATGGGGCTTAAGATAAGAATCCCTCATACAGTGATGAAGACAATATAACTATAATTTCTTGAGATCACTAAAGTTACTAAAATAGTAACTAAAGCATCAAACTAGTCCCTTCCTATTGGACAACCCATCGTCTCACCCAACAAAGGAGAAATCAGTTCAAGGCACCAAGAAAAACCCATTGTTTCAACTACTCAACTCCATTAATTATTACCAGTATGGAAACCATCAATCATCTAGAGATGAGAGTATTATAACCATAATTTTCTTGGGCTTCTAACAAGGTCATCAAGGCAGTAACAAGGCACACCCATTGTTCTATACAAGGAATTAACCATTGGGTCATGACACAAGATAGAAATCAGCTCAAAAAGTTCAAGGACAACCATCGATTTCCTCCACAACATCACCATTAATTCATGGACAAGTAAGATATAAAGCTCATCACCCAACATAGAGAATGTGTACCAGATTAAGGGGATCAATCAGAGAGTTATCTACTTCAAAATTATCATATATATATATATATATATATATATATATATATATATATATATATATATATATATATATATAACTTAACTAAGGATTCAAATTCGCTACTCATTACTAGGACTTATTGCAAGATTAAGTCATGGCAAGTTGAATGGTAGGCAATAAACGTGGAGAAAGTTATATAACTTGCCTCTAGAATGAAGTTGCAGATCTAAATAGCAAGAAAGTATATAAAGAAGGAAGAAAATCCTAGCTTTGAGCTTCTCCATTCCTCCAAACTAGTTCCATCTTCAAGAATGAGAAACCCTAGATCAAAGGAGCAAGAAGAAGACTGTCTTTCATGTTTCTAGTACCAACTCAACCATGGGGATCAGGGATCCGGCCAAGAAGAAGATAAAGGAGGGAGGGATAAGAAACGAAACGAATCTAGGAGAGAAAAGTTTACTTGCTTGGGTCAAGAACAACTAAGGAAGCTTTGAAATCTTGAAAGAAGACTAAATCTGAATCCCATGATCATATGCAAGTATATTGCCCCAAGATCTTCCTTTCTTGAGATCCTTTCCTTCATGAAGAGAGAGGGCGAGATCTAGATGCAAGAGGGGATGAAGGGGGTGAAGCAAGTATGTAAAAGGATCCATTGAATGTAGATAAAGGGGTAAATCTAAAAGGGAGAGAGAAGAAAGTGGTAAGGTGTCTAGCAAAACATGCCAAGTGTTCAAGGTTAAGATCATCCATCCCATGCAACCCAGTAGCTCCACGATAGATGGGGGGGTCATCTGGCCCACTGAAACTTGGATCTAAAAATAGATGTTGGCCCCACTCACAATAAACCCATCGTTCATGCACTCAAGTATCCATCTATGAGAGGAAAATCCTAAGTAAATGTCATGCACAAAACTAAGGTGCAACTAGGCGCCCCATGTTATAACTAACTCCATAATGATATAAAAACATGTGAGGGACAAAAAATATGTGACAAATTATAAGAAAAACATCAGATATGGGTAAATTACATAAATGTCCAAATTGTGCATAAAATTGCATAACTTGCTCAAACAGTGTCCAAACTGAACCAAAATCAAAACATAACTTAATTAACTGATATCAAGCATAAGAAAAGGTTTAATTAGGCATATAAGCACCTACTTAAGATAATCAAGCATGATTAGGCATTAAATCAGGTTAGGGGTCTTACACTTATTCTCAAAAAGGAGACAAAAGTCTTGAACCTAACATTGGTAGGATCTATATCTCTACAGATGCACCTATCATGAGGATGAAATATTACATTTATCTGGATCACCCCACATTTATCATACTAATACTATGGTATCATTTCCTGATCCATTCATCCCACTGACACCAACATCATCTCCACTGTCCAAAACACCAAACCATCACATGGAAGATGAGTCACTGATTGCATCTGCTTCATCATCATCAACTTTGGACCAATCCAATAAACCAGTGGTACTACGCAAAAGTATACACTCTTGCACTATCAAGCATCCCATTTCCAACACTTATTGTCTAGCATGTCTTTCTTCTTCTACCTCATCCTTTGCTACTTCCCTGAACACAACATATATTCCTAAGTGTCGAACAGATGCTATGTGCCATCATGAATTGAAAGCTTCCATGATGGAAGAAATATAGGCTCTCCAAATAAGACATGTGGACTTGTGAATCCACCAGTAGGATAATTATTGTATGGTACCAATGGGTTTTCTCTATAAAACATGTCATATGGTTCTATTGAACAACTGAAGGGGCGCCTAGTTGCCAAAAGATTCACCCGAACCTTTGGCATGGATTACTTTGATACATTCTCTCCTATGACAAGGATTGCATCTATCCACATCCTTATATATCTTGCAACTCACCTTGACTGAACACTTTACCAACTCGACACCAAGACTACATTTCTCCACAGAGATCTCCTGGAGGAAGTCTACATGCATCAACCTCCCACATTTGTTGATGAGGAGGCATCTTCTCACAAATTATGTCATCTTTGATGATCTCTCTACAACCTCAACTAGTCTCTAAGGGTCTGGTTCAACAAGTTAAGTGATTTCCTAACTCAACTTGATTTATAGAGATCAACTACATACCACTCCTTGTTCTTTTCCATGTCCTCCTTAGGCCATGTTCTTGTTATTTCCTATGTTGATGACAACATCCTCAATGGTGATGATATGATAAGGATATATTATTTGAAGTATTCACGCATGCACATTGTCATACAAAAGACTTTGGCACCCTATGATACTTCCTTAGAATCAAAGTCCCCCGCTCAACCTCAGGGATAAGTCTGTCACAACAACACTATGTCTTGGACCTTCTTCAAGAGGCTAACATGATAGAAGTGAAACCAGTATCTACCCCGATGGACTATCATATAAAGCCTACACATGAAGGAGTACTCTTTGATGATCCAGAGTAGTATCGTTGTATAGTGGGAAAGCTTATTTGCCTAACTATTACTCTACTAGATATTACCTATGATGTCGGGGTAGTCAGCTAACACATTAATCCACCACTCCTGGTCCAATGGTCTGTATTCAACACATTTGTTGCTATCCAAATAGTGCACCAGGATGAGGATTTCTCTATAAATGTCCTAACTATAAGGTAATCTACTTCTCTATATATGCAAATGTTGATTGGACTGGTGATTTTGAGAATTGACGATCCACTTTTGGATATTGGTCATGATTGACACTCACTCATTTCATGGCAGAGTAAAAAAATAGGTCATGGTAGCTCGCTCCAGCACTGAGGCAAAATAGCAGGCCATGGTTGATGCATGTTGTTATCTACTGTGGGAATGGTCCATCCTGATTGAGTTTGGAATTCCTTTTCAAAATTCAGCTACTCTAGACTGTGACAACCATGCGGTTATACACATAACTAATAATCCAGTCTTTCACAAGGGCACAAAACACATTGAAGTTGACTACCCTTTTGTTGGGGACCTAGTTAAAGCCAAATAGATCATCACTCCTCACATTAGGACATATGATCAAGTTTTGTACATCCTTACCAAACCTCTTCTTCCTACTTTATTCAAGTATATGGGCATCAAGATAGGTCTTCACAATATATACTCTCCAACTTGAGGGGGCATGCAAGTATATTTGATTATTTGGGATTAGGCTCATTGTATTTTCCCTTTTCTCTATTTAGCCCATGTACTCCCTGGATCCTATATATATAGGAGAACCAACACTCTTATTTGTTTACTGAAACCATATATTTATTTAGACAAGGAGTCACTATACTCATCACATATTGTTTGATGTATCTTAACACCATCCAATGTGACCTTGAATAAGGGTTGCCATAAAGATGATGCTCGAGTATATTGTGACATATGGGGATTGAGTGTGAGCGGTGTAGATGGGATTTATCCATCCTAAATGAGATCGATATTTTGGCCACATGATAAGAAAGACTGAGAAATGCATGGCCATACTCATGTGACTCAATATGTGATATGTGAGCTCACATGCATCTCATTCAGTCTACTCTAGTTCAAGGAACGTAAATTGAATGTTGAGAGGATGATGATTCATGCCTCAAGTTCAATCTGGATATCAAAGAAGAAGGAACTATACAATCATGATAACACCAATCACATATTGTAGGTTGAAGTTGTTCTCCAACTTTCCGATTACTTGGATAGAAATGATGTGTTTCTAGATACCGCTCATTGCTTGTGATGTCATAAATTAGTTATGGACATTCATTTCCAATGTAATTTGGGACCTATAGGGTCACACACATAAGATGAACATTGAAAGAGGAGTTTCTCAATGAATTTGATTTAACTTGATTACGAAAGTGTTTAGGTATTCAACTAAAACAACACTGGTTGTACATTGGCTGATCTACAATTTGAATCGACCAATTTAGAAGAATACCCCCCGGTTCATAATATGAATTGCCTCATTCAAAAGTGAACCACCGGTTCAAAATTTGAGTCGACATGTTTAGATTGTGAATTGACCAGTTGAACGATCAATAAAATTGGATCAAGGATTGATGTCTACGTCAAGTTGTGCATTAAGTGTTACCTTGAAAGCCAATATGTTTGTGAATAGGAAATATAGTGAACTGACCGATTCAAGTGTTGAATCGACTGCTTCACATGTTAACTAACCAGTTCAAAATGTGAATCATCCAGTTCAGAAATGAACCAATCGGTTCAAAAGTGAACTGACTGATTTGTGATTCAAAACAACTAGGAATTTGTGAAAATACGTCTCTTTGACTCTTAATTGATTTGGAAGCCTGACCCTGACCATGGACCTTCTATAAATAGAGGGATAGTCAAGACTTTCAGTAGACACAACAATAAGCTCTAATAAATTTTGTTCTCTCATAGTTGTGGTAACATGAGAGCCCGAGTAGTCCTCTCATAGTTGTCTTTCCCGTAAAAGGGAGAGACAACAAGGACAAATCGTCAATGCTAGCACATTGACATCAAAGGGGCAACTCCTTCCTGTTTGCTCTAGTAGTGCAACGTTAAGTTCTCGATGGTCTTTGTGAACTACATAGAGGCATGGAGGTCATTACTACCACGCTAAGAGGACAACAACAATCACCATCTATGGTGTTGTGCCAGGAGCTCATCCCTGATAGTTTTCTGTGTGAATCTTGAAAAGAGTGCACATCACTAAGAAAGAATAGTCGTTGGACTTACTCCACGACCAAATATACCTCTTTCTGACCCCTTACCTAGATACATTATTGTTGATGTGATCTACTAGCAAGGAATGGGGAAACCTTTTTTACTTCCACTGCCTTCTGTAACTAGATTCCCCTCTACCTGGATCCTTATGATGTACCTTTACATGTAAGTTTAAGATGTTCCCTTGTTTTATAATTGAATATAGTCATGTTTTTATTTTGCTGCTACACTTTGGTTGTTTTGTATACCATTAATAAAGATTTGAAAATTTTACACCCACTCCAAGATACCTTAGAGGTGTGTTTGGACTCGAGGTTTTATTGTTCAAATTCTTAGTAAGGAGGTGATTTCACTTCTTTACAACATGGTATCAGAGCCCATGGTAGTCAGAATCTGACTATTTCAATTTTGTCTCCCCATTAGAACCCTTGACTTTGATAAGTTACCTCTAAGTGAGAAGTTGACCCTAGATATGATCTATGATGATATTTTGATGCAATAAGGTTTGATTTGAGGATGCAATTAGATTGTGAGGAAGTAATAGGTTAATAAGACCCTGAAATGGAAATATTGTGACTTGGTTTTCGCATTGATTTTGGATCCATCTTTTATTTCATCTCGAATAGATCTCATAGACAAAAATATATTTTCAATTATACTATTATATGTACAAAATTTTCTGGATTTCATCAAAGTTTTCTAAAACTGAGTCATAATAAAGTGATATGAGAAGTTTTAGTAGTGAAACCCTAAACCTAGTGCTAACTCTAGTTCTGACTTTGGAGTTATGACTAAGATTGATATAAAAGGTGTATTTGACCTACCTTATGACTTTTGGATGTTCATGTAGGGTTGATAGGTTAGAGACACAAAGACCTAAAAGTCAACCCTAGATGGTGACTCATAGTTGGATACATGAGAAACATAAATCTCTAAAAACTTTCACAACTTTTTTGGGGAAATAGAGAGATTATGCATTCATCCTGCTCTCTCTTGTAGGCCACATAATGTTAAGATCTACATTCACCTCCAAATCTATCCAGGGAGGTTTCAAAGTGTTAAAAGAAAACAAAGCATAATTAAACTTAGGGTTATGGGACAGGCTAAGGGTGCCCATATGCTGGTTTTGCAGAGCGGATTTTGCAAGAGAATCCGCTACCATGTTGAGCATCCTAGGGATTAGGCATACTCGATAGGTAAGAAAGGTTGATGTGCGCTCTTTGAACTTTACCACAAAGGGTCGGAACTTTGGCGGACATACCCCATTGTTCAGGATGTCAACTGCTTGGCTACAGTCAGAAAGAATTAGTACATTTGCCGCACCCAAGTCAACTGCTACGTTGACAGCTTTGATTATTGCATGTACCTCAGCCTCCATGGCATATACTGCCCTAGTGATAAAGCCTTCTCCTCGCAGACAGAGGCCTGAAGAGTCTACAACATGGATTCCCAAACCTGCAATAGGTGCACCTTGTTTATGTGTTGCATCTACGAACAAGATGATAGCCTCCTCATTGGGCCTCGATATGTCAATTCTCAGTTGTTGAGGTTTCTTTTGCTGCGTTTCCTAATCAGGTAGATTCAGGATCGATTCAGTGCGGTTCTTGATAAAATTAAGCATGACAGGTAGCGTCGGTAGTTTAGCTTCATGGATGAACTCGTTCCTTACTGTCCAGATATGCCAGCAACTTACAGCACAAAGGGTGAAGGTACTAGTAGATTCTAAAGATAGACTCAGGATGAATGGTGCCCATTCCTCATCAGTGAGGGCATGTAACCTGTTCCAGAGCCCGAGGTCCATCCACAACGGTCTGTGAAGGTGGCAATCTCATAAACAATGGAGCAAGGTGTCCTGACCATCTCCACACAACCGGCAAGACGGGTTGGTTCCCATGTGATGGTGTGCCATCTCAGCATTCGTGAGTAAGGCTCTGTGTTGCATCTTCCATAAGAAAACTTTGATTCTCTCTGGTAGTTTGGCTTGCCAGATGATCTTCCATTTGCCTATGACATGGACCTATTTACCAAGACGAATGCAACGATAGGCAGATCTGGAGGTAAAGTGTCCCTTAGGTTCAAGACGCCACTGCCATGTGTCTTCTTCCAATGTTGGATTAGGAGGCGGGATAGAAGAGATGCCCACCTAGAAATCAGGAGGGATGTAATGTGTGATGAATTGCCAGTCCCAGTCACCATCAAGGGTGACCATCTCGCTGACCTTGAGATCTTTCAGCTCAGATGGGATGAGGGGGTCGGAAGCTGAGCTGGCTATTGCAGAATTGCCGCACCAGTTGTCCAACCAGACACTCATTGTGGAGCCATTGAGTATCGTCTTCATGTTGTTCTCTTGGAGAAATGGTATCGAATTACATATGAACCTCCAAGCAGCGAAGCCTGGAGTCTTCTTAACTTTACCCGGATTCATATATTTATCTCGCATCACCTTGACCCAGGGTACATCCCTGTTTTGGAGGAAGTCTCAGGCATTCTTCAACATAAGCGCTTGGTTTTGATCTCTGGCATCCTTCACCCCGAGCCCTCCGATATCCTTATTCGAGGTGAGCTTCTTCCATGATATAAGTGAGACTTTATTAGTGTCAAAGCTACCTTGCCATATGAACCTCCAGACATGGTCGTTAATCTCATCACACAGAGTGGGAGAAAGGGTCACCGTCTGCATGGTGTAGGAAGGAACAGCTTGAATAGTGGATCGGGCAAGAGTGATACGGCCGGCCAGGGACAAATGTCTGACTGCCTAGCCATCCATCTTTGTCTTTATGTTATCTTTTAGATTGACATGGGTATGTTTGTTGATGCGTTGGTGTAGAATTGGGACTCCCGGTTATCTTCCTAGGTCTTCTGTAGATTGGATTCCCAGTACTATGCTGATTTGTCTGCATTTTTGGTTTGGAACGTTCTTGGAGAAGAAGACGCATGATTTGTCCTTAGACACCTCTTGGCCCGAGACTGCAGAAAAATTCCTGAGCACACTTATGATATGTCTGGCTTGGGCAGTGGTTCCCTCCGACATGAGAAGCAAGTCGTCGGCGAAGCATACATGAGTGAGAGGGATCCCTCCTCTGCTAAGTACCATAGGCTTCCATAGCCCCTCATTCACCGCATTACTGATAGATTGGCTTAGTCGCTCAATACATAGAACAAATACATAGGGGTTGATCGGGTCCCCTTGTCTCACTCCTTGGCCTGCTTTATAGGCTGGCATCGGTTTCCCCTCCCACAGAATAGATGTCTCCCCCAAAGAGATAATTTGCATTATAGTATTATAAGACTATCAGGCATATCGGTCCTTTGGAGAGTATCCTCTATAAACGTCCAATTCATCCTATTAAAAGCTTTATATAGGTCTTGTTACGACCCCACCTTCCGATAACCCCCAATTAAGGGAGACCGAGAGGTTGAGCCGCACCCATTAATCCCGGATCAAAGGTTCGACATATAACCATAAACAATTATTAAATTCTAACAGACTATACTGAAAATGGTAATAAAAATTTTCTTTACATACCTTTTGAAAGCTTGGATCTCTATTCTTCTATCCATACTGATACTAAGCTATCTAATCCTACTTTGCACTTTAATTCTCATTTAGTATCACATGTGACACTTTACTGTTTGTTCTTTTCATTGTACCTAAAACGCCGACAAACAAAACGTCGGTCAGCCGTAGCTGGTATGTGGGGGAAACAGATAATCATGCAACTATGATAACCATGTAATCATTCAATTAATCATTTAACAACCAAGATTACATTTTAAGCCAAACTACTCAATCCATCTTTTCACAACTCTGTGTTGTCCCTTTAGGACTTACATGGTACCTCTATAAGGTGACTTAATGGACCTGCCCTCTAGGCAGCCAAAGTCATTCATGACCCTACCCTCTAGGCAGTTAAAGTCATTCATGACCCTACCCTCTAGGTAGTCAAAGTCATTCATGACCTGATGTACCTACCCTCTAGGTAGTCTTTTATCAGGTCAACCATTACGACACAGAGGGAATCAAGGTTTGAGCTAGAAGGCATATACATTATGTGATAGTCATAGTCGCTTTATACTTTGCATGAAAGAAATAAACATTCAACAGTTTAGTTGCATTCAACGCGATTAAACATCCGGGAATCCATCGGAAAACCTAAAGCGGTTATTCATAATCGTAACCACATACCTGATCCATAGTAACTTGATGTCCATGCATTAACATTCAACACAATTAACAGGCAATCAACAATATCCTGAAAATAATGCATAACATTCAAGTGTCATTGTTTTATTCAAACATCCACAAGATCAACTTGGATTCCACCTTATGATTTCTAAGCCAACTCTAGGGTGTTATTAGGGTTTTAGCCTTCACTATGCATTTATCACTTTTAATGCTCTTTTAGTTCACAAACCCTAATTTCTGCATCATATGCACAATTACATGTCAATTAAGTCTAATATGTTTCTTTTACACTAAAACTATTATCTTTATCCTTTTAGGTCATATCCACAACATTAAGGCTAATTATCACCTTCGGTTTCTTTCAAATTGACAAATCATATTTCATTATAGTTCAACTCACATTTATGAACCATATTTATCACTATTTCCACTTTTATACAATAGGAAGCACTAATTATCCAAATAATTCACATTAAAGATCTTTGGTACTCAAATTGGATTTTTAACAACATAACATTGCTTTATTCATGTATTTTCACAATTAAATTATTAGAAGGCATATCTTCCTAAATTAGGGTTTCTAATCCCATTAATGCAAACTTAGATATATGAAACCCTAATTTAAGCCAATTATGTGCAATTATCATCCTTTTATTATCCATAGGTTACTATTTGTTCTAAACATTCAGAGAACATCACTATATTCAACTATCATCAATTTCAAGGGTTTTTCACTAATTAAACCAGTAAATATGATAACTTTATGTACTTTTTTCCAATTTCAAGCATATAAACTCTAAATTAAACTAATCATGTGCAAAGTTCTTCCTTTTTGAACTCAATGTTCCTTTTTACATCTAACAGGTTAATATCAACCCTAATGATTCATTAAACCCTATTAATCACATTAATCATATCAAAGTAGGGTTTCTTTACCATTAATACATTAAAGTTGCTAACTTTTATTACTTTTCGAATTGAAAGCATAACCAGGCTCCAATTATATTTTTATTGGATTCCTTGAACTTTTCTGATCAAAATTCATATATCACTTGTCCTAATCGAAGTTACGAATCTCGAGATATGAATTTTGTATGAATTACCTGTTTGAGCCAATGGCACGATGCCACGTCACCTAGTCCATGCAACGCGGATTGCCTTCTTTGAGAACATTTCGAAAAGACTGAAATAGCCCCGGGTTAAGTGGATTGCTTTATATCCATCGAAGGGTAGTATCGTCCATCGTGCTTCTCCTTCCTTCAACCTTGGGCAGGTCGAGGGCTGCCGCCCTAGGCGCCGTTCTGCAGTCTTTGCGGGCGCGCCTCTCCCTCTCCAGAGCTCGGGGATCACCTCCGTTGGCCGCCCTAGCTCCGCTACCATGAGGCGCACCTAGGGCATCGCCCAGGTCGCGGCCCACGCGGATGTTTTGGGCAGAAAAAACATACGACCTGCAGCAGGTGCTGCGGGTCTATGGCTGCCGTCGTGAGTAGATCAAGGCATGGTTCTGTTGATAAAGCAACCCCCAGCGTCGTGGAGCATCCGGCTACCAGCAGAAACCTCCGTTGGCTCCTAGCTGCTCCCGTCCTTCCAAGGATAACTCTTCCTCTTGTAACTGGAGTTTATACGTAAGGAGACGATGGGTGATAGAGAGGAATTCTTGGGATTCTCTGGAGCTCGATCCAGGGGGTCTACCCCTCTTATAGGGGAGGAACCCTCGTTCTAGGAGGCCTATCTAAGAGGGAACAAGTTCCCTCCTATTAGGAATTCTATTCCTTTCATGATAAGCAAGCCTCTCCCTTTCTCTCTCTCTCTCTCTCTCCTATTTCCTTAGTCTTCTTTCTTCTTTAGACATTAGGAATTCGAAAATAACTCCTTTTATTCTTTTATTTATTTGCCCTTTATTCCAAAGGCACTAATTCTATTTTCATTTAATAGGAAGATACTTTCTTTTTATCAATATCACAAATTCACTAATAATGTATCTCATTATCTTTTTATTTTGCAAATTTGCTATTTTCTCTTTCCACTTTGCAATCATCTCGTTATTTTGGGTCCCTTGGACCTCAAGAAAACTCAAGGCACGGATTCCCACATTGGGGAATATTGGTTTGCCTTTATCTTCTTTTTAAAAGTCAATTTCTCATATTGTATTTATTTCTTATTAAAATATCTCCTTTTTGAGGATTTTCCTTTATTTCTCCTTTATTTTCCTCATTGGTATCCCTTTTATTATTAGCAATCCTTGGGATACGAAATCCCACAAAGGATGACTCATTTATTTCTCTTTTTACTTGCTTTCCACGTATTACCATTATTTTCAATTTATTTCTTAATAAAGAAATACTTAGTTACCATTTTCTTTTCTTATTGCTTCCTTTTTGTAACCTTGGACTCCTTGGTACACAAGGAACCCAAGAGGTATGAAATCCTCTTTGGATTTGCCTTCTAGAGGTTTCCACATATTTCTTTTCTTAAAATTTCGATTATTCATTTACTAATTGAATTTCCTCGGTATTTGGGCCCAATAGCCAACAAAGCCCAAAACGCAACCAGTCAAGGCTATTGTGAAAGGAATCCATTTAATCAAAACAAATCATATCATTATTTGTTCAATTAGCTTTAATATGAGAAATTACATTTCTCACTATTTGAACCCAAAAATTGGGGTTATAACATCCTTCCCCTCTTATAGAAATTTTGTCCTCAAAATTCAAACAAGCAAACAAACAATTCAGGATAAGACTTTTCCATGTCCATCGTTGGCCCCTATGTGGCTTTACCGTACCCATGGCGTTTCCAAAGAACCTTTATCATCACATATTCTTTTCTCTGAGTTCTTTCATCCTGGCGTCTATAAACTACACAGGTGACTCAGGCCATTTCAGCCTCCCTTGGGGCTAACTAGGTTCATTGCTCAGCACATGGTCAGGGTACCTCACATAGTGCTCTAAATTAGAAACATGGAACTCATCACACATTACTCTATCCTGAGGGGTAGGGTCAAACATAACCTTCTCCACCCATCCATCTCTAATGGACACATGTATAGGGTATTCAACTCTCTTAGTTATAACATAGAGGGGTCGGATTTTCATGTCACATTTTCCCCCACAGTGTACTGTATGTCCGTCTACTTTGCATCTGCTCATGACTCTCATCGTCTCTAGGCTCCTTTCAGCCCTTGCACGATCAAAGTGACTTCATCTACACGCACTGGGGTCCCTTTTTCTAACCATCATGTGGTACTTTTCACCAACATCACCTTACTGAAGTGGTGACCGACACAACCTCCCTTACAGAGCTTCATATAAAACCCGATACTGGTTATGATGGTCTTTGTCACATCTTTCATAGGACAAGAACTGTATCTAGATATCACCCTGAACGAGCACACCTTCCCTCATCAGACCCTTTAGTCCGAATCATATTAAACATAGTTAGGGGTGATAACTATACTAACATTGAGTTCTTCATGTACCTACTTCCACTTTATGGAAGTGAACCTTTAGGTCAAACTCAAGAACCTTTGAAATCGCTTCATGGTGTAATTGAACCATCTTTCTCATGGGTAGTTCAACTAGATCTGTCCTTTAACAGAACTCTTTCTTTCTCGTATCATCTAGGTAAGGCGAACTACCATAACCCACATTGCATCTCGACCTTCTTTGATCCAGGGAAGACCTATCACAACATCCATAGTGTTGAGCTCTCATTCCCTCTCAGGGATTCTTTTGTCCTCTATATCGATACACTGGGTTACTGGGGTTCGTCCTTGACCTCCTGGCTTGCATGATCATGAACCACATGCAACTTCATCTTAAGCATCTAAAGTGCTATTGCCATTTTCCATGGTGTATCATGATTTCCTGTATGTCATGATACTTTCAAGATCAAATCCTCTGAAACCCTAAACCACTCTAGTCGGGGTTTCGTCACCTTCTCTTCCAAAGAAGTTCATCTGAGGTTCTACCACCATCCTTTCATTACCTCAAGGACTAGATTGGCAACCCTTAACTTTTCAACACATCTTGTTATATCTGAGTGTTATCCATACACCTCTCCTTTTCAAACTTAGGGTTAGCCAAACAACCTCTTCTAGCTTCTAATCAAACAAGTCAGATGTATCTCAACCAGAACACCCATTACCTCTTCACATCCTTAGGTATTAGATAACATTACACTTTCATGCATTTCACTTATCATGTCACCTCAAACAATATGTTTATCTTCATAAGAACACTATGATTCCATCATCATGGTGATCAAACTCAACCTGGTATAACTTGTAAGTTCCCCATAGCTCATGATAAAAACATCCTCATAAGGGAACTACCCCATTCCTCTTAGTGTTTACAAACCATCCATGTATCATTCACCTTACCAGGGTAGATTATCTTATCTATCCCCAAAACCCGTGGCAACGTTCCAACCTACAACATCTCTTACCCTTGGTGTATGACATGCGTAATGTCCTATCTCTCACTCCCATAACAAGAGGAAATAAGCATTTGGCTGCAGTCCAAATACAGAGTTCTTCCTGTTCCAAGAGTAGAGATGGTACATCCCACCTTGCCAGTACACTTTTAAATCTAAGTTGCAACGTACCACATATGTCTCTACATCACAAACATCATGATATCAAACTTGTCTTTGGACTTACCGAGGTTTACATCCTTGGTCATCTCCTCTAGGTCTATAGGGTACCGACTCTTTTGGGGTCACCCCTCTTCCCTCATGCATCAAAAGAGTGCCCTACGCATCTGCCCTTTGGGTCTCATGAGTTCATGAAGGTGATCATTCTCCTAACCCATGGCCCTCAGACAATGATAGCTGTTACCTCCCGACCCTACGGTCATGTGCAACTGGGGAATTAGGCAACTCCTACTTTCATCGGTCTTATTCCTACCTGACCCTAGGATAGACTTAGGATTCTCCATCATAGTACATGTTCACTTAGAACCTTACCCAAGTCTTCATCTCTCTTGCTGCATTTATGGGCTGACTTCCATCCTTTCATCAGGGTCATGGCAACCTGCCTACCTTGGTCAAGCCCTATACCGGTTACCTCCATGGTAACACATCTACATGCACTTAGAGATGGATGTATATGGGTCTATGGGTTCATCCTCATACCATGTACTTTTCACTTAGCTTCTCAAGATCTTATGAGACTTCTTTAGGTTACCTTAAACCACCAAAACTGATGTACACCCTACCAAAGGGGTCCCTCTCCCAGGATGGGAGGAAAACTATCACTTGACCATAAGGTCACAGAATCTCTTATGTCTAGGATTTACATCCACATGAGCCTACTTAACCCTTGCAAGCTATTAAGGCATAAACAGATCACTTACTGTACCATGCTAGGTCATACTCGACTTTCCCTTTATCATCAACCTAGCTATGAGGGGTTCATCAAACACACCTTAAACTTCAGGGGCTTCTCTTATCATGCTCGCTTCTATAAGAACTCAACTTCTCATCATGAGCATCAGGTATACCACTTCCCTTCTTAGGCCCAGGAACCCTAGGTTTAATTGTAGGTGTCCAACTGCATGCTCTATCTCTTAACTACGAACCAAGCACGCAAAAGGCATGACATGCACTTCTTATCATCCTTCAACTCGAGCAACACTTAGGGTTGGGTCCCTCTAAAGGCAACCAAGTTATCATCAACTTTCATGGATCGATCATGAAGCAACCACTATCATCCATTGTTCAGGGTTTTAGGCTTCCAACTTTCTTGCTGGGTTTCCTGCTCTCTCTAGAGCTAACCCCACATCCAACCTCACCATTAGAGGTCCTTTCTTCATGAAGGTTCAATCTCAAAGGCATGCTCTACATGGGTGAAGCCTAGGTTCGAACTTATGGTTGCTCAAGATCATCCATAACCCTTTATGCCCCATTATAATTCCTTATCCAGGGTTTCTTCCTATTGTCAGCACTATGACATGCCCTAGGTGTCAGCTATACCCTACTTGCTCAAGCCCATAGGATTTCTATGGTCCTTCACTAACATCATCACCTAAGGAGCTATCCTTTACCCTAACATGCACGACCCTTCCCAGGGTTGGGTTGCCAAAGGTGCTAGGGCACCCATGGGTCATATGGCATCCCAAAGGCATGTCCTTTCAAACACCTGGTCCAACCCATCTCTCTCTAACCTACACTTAGGTTTAGGATTAGCATCATCCCCAAAGGATGTGCCAGGTCTCTTCCTGCAATGGAGATCTCTATCTTCAAGACTAACTTATCCTCCTAACAAGAAGGTCTAGCCTCAGGTCTCTTCTGAGGACCTGAAAACTTATGTCATACGACCTAAGCATGTATCTATTATTTATTTTGCCCTTAACCTATTAAGCTTATGTCCATGACATCTTATTTACATGTTTTTCATTAATTTAGTGGAGGATTCCTTATACCTTATTAACCTTACCCATACCTCAAGAGGGTGAGGAGAAGAAAGGAAACCATAATCCTTTATGTCCTTATCAGAATTTTGTGATGAGAAGGGATGAATAAGATGAGAAGTCCTAAAGGTATCTTATTTCGATTCATACCCTAAGACTTTGGCCAGGCGGTCACACGGGTCCGGGAGTCCTCGTATTCCGACTAGCGGTGCGGAGGAAAATCTTGCCAGCCCCCAGTCGTGATCCCTTTCTAGACACCTCCGTCTTTCGGATACTCCTCTAATAACCCCCTTGGGTTCTATGGAGTTTGTAAAATTTAATAATTATTAATGGTTAAATGAGGAACCTACGCTCTGATACCAAATGTTACGACCCCACCTTCCGATAACCCCCAATTAAGGGAGACCGAGAGGTTGAGCCGCACCCATTAATCCCGGATCAAAGGTTCGACATATAACCATAAATAATTATTAAATTCTAACAGACTATACTGAAAATGGTAATAAAAATTTTCTTTACATACCTTTTGAAAGCTTGGATCTCTATTCTTCTATCCATACTGATACTAAGCTATCTAATCCTACTTTGCACTTTAATTCTCATTTAGTATCACATGTGACACTTTACTGTTTGTTCTTTTCATTGTACCTAAAACGCCGACAAACAAAACGTCGGTCAGCCGTAGCTGGTATGTGGGGGAAACAGATAATCATGCAACTATGATAACCATGTAATCATTCAATTAATCATTTAACAACCAAGATTACATTTTAAGCCAAACTACTCAATCCATCTTTTCACAACTCTGTGTTGTCCCTTTAGGACTTACATGGTACCTCTATAAGGTGACTTAATGGACCTGCCCTCTAGGCAGCCAAAGTCATTCATGACCCTACCCTCTAGGCAGTTAAAGTCATTCATGACCCTACCCTCTAGGTAGTCAAAGTCATTCATGACCTGATGTACCTACCCTCTAGGTAGTCTTTTATCAGGTCAACCATTACGACACAGAGGGAATCAAGGTTTGAGCTAGAAGGCATATACATTATGTGATAGTCATAGTCGCTTTATACTTTGCATGAAAGAAATAAACATTCAACAGTTTAGTTGCATTCAACGCGATTAAACATCCGGGAATCCATCGGAAAACCTAAAGCGGTTATTCATAATCGTAACCACATACCTGATCCATAGTAACTTGATGTCCATGCATTAACATTCAACACAATTAACAGGCAATCAACAATATCCTGAAAATAATGCATAACATTCAAGTGTCATTGTTTTATTCAAACATCCACAAGATCAACTTGGATTCCACCTTATGATTTCTAAGCCAACTCTAGGGTGTCATTAGGGTTTTAGCCTTCACTATGCATTTATCACTTTTAATGCTCTTTTAGTTCACAAACCCTAATTTCTGCATCATATGCACAATTACATGTCAATTAAGTCTAATATGTTTCTTTTACACTAAAACTATTATCTTTATCCTTTTAGGTCATATCCACAACATTAAGGCTAATTATCACCTTCGGTTTCTTTCAAATTGACAAATCATATTTCATTATAGTTCAACTCACATTTATGAACCATATTTATCACTATTTCCACTTTTATACAATAGGAAGCACTAATTATCCAAATAATTCACATTAAAGATCTTTGGTACTCAAATTGGATTTTTAACAACATAACATTGCTTTATTCATGTATTTTCACAATTAAATTATTAGAAGGCATATCTTCCTAAATTAGGGTTTCTAAGCCCATTAATGCAAACTTAGATATATGAAACCCTAATTTAAGCCAATTATGTGCAATTATCATCCTTTTATTATCCACAGGTTACTATTTGTTCTAAACATTCAGAGAACATCACTATATTCAACTATCATCAATTTCAAGGGTTTTTCACTAATTAAACCAGTAAATATGATAACTTTATGTACTTTTTTCCAATTTCAAGCATATAAACTCTAAATTAAACTAATCATGTGCAAAGTTCTTCCTTTTTGAACTCAATGTTCCTTTTTACATCTAACAGGTTAATATCAACCCTAATGATTCATTAAACCCTATTAATCACATTAATCATATCAAAGTAGGGTTTCTTTACCATTAATACATTAAAGTTGCTAACTTTTATTACTTTTCGAATTGAAAGCATAACCAGGCTCCAATTATATTTTTATTGGATTCCTTGAACTTTTCTGATCAAAATTCATATATCACTTGTCCTAATCGAAGTTACGAATCTCGAGATATGAATTTTGTATGAATTACCTGTTTGAGCCAATGGCACGATGCCACGTCACCTAGTCCATGCAACGCGGATTGCCTTCTTTGAGAACATTTCGAAAAGACTGAAATAGCCCCGGGTTAAGTGGATTGCTTTATATCCATCGAAGGGTAGTATCGTCCATCGTGCTTCTCCTTCCTTCAACCTTGGGCAGGTCGAGGGCTGCCGCCCTAGGCGCCGTTCTGCAGTCTTTGCGGGCGCGCCTCTCCCTCTCCAGAGCTCGGGGATCACCTCCGTTGGCCGCCCTAGCTCCGCTACCATGAGGCGCACCTAGGGCATCGCCCAGGTCGCGGCCCACGCGGATGTTTTGGGTAGAAAAAACATACGACCTGCAGCAGGTGCTGCGGGTCTATGGCTGCCGTCGTGAGTAGATCAAGGCATGGTTCTGTTGATAAAGCAACCCCCAGCGTCGTGGAGCATCCGGCTACCAGCAGAAACCTCTGTTGGCTCCTAGCTGCTCCCGTCCTTCCAAGGATAACTCTTCCTCTTGTAACTGGAGTTTATACGTAAGGAGACGATGGGTGATAGAGAGGAATTCTTGGGATTCTCTGGAGCTCGATCCAGGGGGTCTACCCCTCTTATAGGGGAGGAACCCTCGTTCTAGGAGGCCTATCTAAGAGGGAACAAGTTCCCTCCTATTAGGAATTCTATTCCTTTCATGATAAGCAAGCCTCTCCCTTTCTCTCTCTCTCTCTCTCTCTCCTATTTCCTTAGTCTTCTTTCTTCTTTAGACATTAGGAATTCGAAAATAACTCCTTTTATTCTTTTATTTATTTGCCCTTTATTCCAAAGGCACTAATTCTATTTTCATTTAATAGGAAGATACTTTCTTTTTATCAATATCACAAATTCACTAATAATGTATCTCATTATCTTTTTATTTTGCAAATTTGCTATTTTCTCTTTCCACTTTGCAATCATCTCGTTATTTTGGGTCCCTTGGACCTCAAGAAAACTCAAGGCACGGATTCCCACATTGGGGAATATTGGTTTGCCTTTATCTTCTTTTTAAAAGTCAATTTCTCATATTGTATTTATTTCTTATTAAAATATCTCCTTTTTGAGGATTTTCCTTTATTTCTCCTTTATTTTCCTCATTGGTATCCCTTTTATTATTAGCAATCCTTGGGATACGAAATCCCACAAAGGATGACTCATTTATTTCTCTTTTTACTTGCTTTCCACGTATTACCATTATTTTCAATTTATTTCTTAATAAAGAAATACTTAGTTACCATTTTCTTTTCTTATTGCTTCCTTTTTGTAACCTTGGACTCCTTGGTACACAAGGAACCCAAGAGGTATGAAATCCTCTTTGGATTTGCCTTCTAGAGGTTTCCACATATTTCTTTTCTTAAAATTTCGATTATTCATTTACTAATTGAATTTCCTCGGTATTTGGGCCCAATAGCCAACAAAGCCCAAAACGCAACCAGTCAAGGCTATTGTGAAAGGAATCCATTTAATCAAAACAAATCATATCATTATTTGTTCAATTAGCTTTAATATGAGAAATTACATTTCTCACTATTTGAACCCAAAAATTGGGGTTATAACAGGTCTAGTTTGATAGCCATGAACGTCTTCTTGTCTTGTTGAACTTTCATAGAATGTATTGCTTCTTGGACCAGTAGAATGTTATCACTGATCTTCCGCCTGGGGATGAAGCTGGATTGGGTCGGTGAGATCCAAGCATTTAGGTAGGGTTTAATTCGTTCCACAATGATCTTTGAAATAAGTTTAAAACACACGTTATTCAAAGAGATGGGTCTAAAGTCATTACAGTGCACATGACACTTTTCTTTCGGGATCAAGACCATGTTTCCATTTGCGAGCTCAGGATCAATTTGTTTTTTAATGAAGCAATTGCTCACTGTCTTATGGACTGAAGTTCTGACATGCTCCCAATTAGCATGTAGGAAGTCTGCGCTCACCCCATCAGGCCCAGGGGCCTTGGATGGGGCCATGCGAAACAACACTTCCTTAGTTTCCTGAATAGAAGGAGTCTCACTTAACCTGGCTTTAGCAGCTAACGAGATGGTGATGAAGCGACCTTCGTATTTGCTGATCAGCTCACGATCAATCCTCATGGCACCGGACATGAGCTTCGCAAAGTGGCTCTGGACAAGGTGCTTTAGGCTGCGTTGATTCGTCACCCAGTTTCCATCATCATTCTTCAATATGGAGATCTTATTGTGATGTCGTCTTCCTTTCACCAGGGATTGGAAATACCTGGTATTTCTATCGCCACATTGGAGCCAATTTGTATGTGACTTGTTCTTCCAATTGATTTCCTCACACAGGAGGATGTTGCAGAGAGCTTCCTATAAATTGTTAATATGCAAGTTGGAAAATACACTATTATGGTTGGAAAGAGTGACCTGGGTCATGTCGATAAGCTTCAGTAGCCTGGATTTCTCCTGATGTTGTTCCTTCATTATTTTGGCGTCCCACTTTAGTGTTTCCTTTTGGAAGGAGGGTAAAGCTTGTAGAAAGGAGACGTCTTTGTTCCATGCCCTTGTAAGATGATCCGTGAAGCCCGGGTTGATATTCCAACTTGATTTGGTTTTGAAGGTGATTTTGTTGCGGGTAGGGGTCGTTCCCGTACTGACCCAGATGGGGTTGTGGTCCGATTTTACTCGAGGTAGGACAACAACCTTTGAGTTAAAAAATTTAGATACCCATTTCTCGTTAATAAGAACATGATCTAGCCTCTCAAGCAGGTATTTTTCTGGTAAGTGAAAAATTGGCCTTCAGATTTGGCCTCTTTCAGGCCAGTAGTCAGGAGCATGTCATGAAACATGTTGCTGGATCTGGTGTCGAAGTATTTGCTTCCCCATTTTTCCTCAATGTTAAGGAGCGTGTTAAAATCTCCCATGACTGCCCATGGGCTAGAGATGCCATCACTGATGTTGTTGAGATGCGACCAAAGCTGCTCATGACGCTTTGGGGTAGGGCTGCCATAGATGAAAGTGACTGCTACCCCGTCGATGCAGCAATGCACGAATTGTCGGTGATAGCTTATGATATCAAGGTTGCAACGAGATTGATTCCATAGGATCCATATACCCCCTGAGAATCCCAGGGCTTCTACTCTATGAGAGGACTCAAAACCAAGGTTTTTAATGATGCCTAGAGCTTGGTCACCACTGCACCGGGGTTCAAGAATGGCTAAGACATCTATTTTCGTTCTACTTTTAAACTCCTTAATTATACGGGCCTTATGGTGAGACCCTGCACCCTGTATATTCCAAACTATGAATTTCATTTGGGAATATAAGGGTAGGACGATCGTCTCTTAGGTTTTTTGGTTCCCCGAGGCAGATGCCTCGTGATGAGAATCCTCTCCCTCCTGGGTGGGATCAACCATTTCATATTCGAGATTTCCAGCCGACGAACTCCCCATGAAGTATGGGTGTGAGCACGAAGCCTTACCCTTCTTCCTCACCCTCTCAGGGCTTGACATGATAGGGATTGTTTGATAGACTACCTACCTGGTTCTCAAGCTGATCTGTCTATCTACTGAACTCGTGTGGACTTGTCTTTCTGGGTTGTATATCACCAGTTGGTCTTTAGCAACTGGCTCGCCCTCTCTTCCCACGGCAATTTCGTCATCATGGAGGGTAACAGCTGTGTTTACAGTATTTTCCTCTGCTAAAGCTTACGCTTGTTGCCTTTGCTTCCTGCGATTCTTCTTACTTAGTTGTTGTTGCCATCCGTCCCCCTCCCCCTCTCCTTCTTGGTTGGGGTTAGGATCGTCATCCGGGATGTTTTGCACCTTGTCGGTAGGGATCTGTTCTTTATCCTTTCTAACTAGTCTTTTCTCGGGTTTTTTTGCATGAATCCTCATGTTGTATGTGGTTTGTGGATGGGGGTTGCTGCTTTCAGGATGGACTCCCTCCGTAGTTGGGGGTTCCATGAACTTGCAATCCTCCTTGTTGTGCCCTATTCTTCCGCATCCCATACAGATCAGGGGGGTGTTTTCATATTCTAGTTTAAACCTTTCACCGTTGAAGAGGATTGATGGGAGAAGGGGTTTGGCTATTTCCACTTCCACAGCAATCCGGGCGAATTTACCCCGATGGTCCAGGGTTGTGGTGGAATGAATTTTAATGGTTTTTCCTATCGTGTCTCCGATGCTTTGAAGGAGTTCATGTTGGTACAGATAAACTGGAAGATCAGCAACTCTGGCCCAGACGAGCAACCTTCTTGGGATCGGATCTGATGGTCTGAAGTCTGCAGTCCATGATTGAACTGAGATATACATCCCTAAGATTGTCCATGGCCCTCCTGTCATGGCTTAGATGTAATATGATTCATTAGCTAATTGGATAATGTAGTAACCTTGTTCTAGGTCAATGACCCTGAAGGTTTCAGACGGCTTCCAGAGGATGGCAAGCCTGTTAACTAGGGCATGGTATCCAACATTAATACCCACCACCTTGATGATTACTGAGAATTTCCACAGATACATGAGAGGTTGGATCTGTTCTGGCGCTATCTTGAAGTTTGGAATCGGCCCAGTGCGATCTACCTCAATCTCTGCATATTTCAGATAATCCACCGGTACATTCTTGATCGAGTTGTTGCTGCCGCCATTGCCCACTGTATTATCATAGGATTTCCGTGGCTCGCTTGGGTTTCCTTGTACTCCAGACGTCTTGTTCGTAGGATGTCCCTCTTGATCCTCTTGTTGGTTCATATGATTACTTGTAGCCGGTCCATCCACAACGTTGATGTTACTGCTCGGAATGGGTATGACAGGAGGACGAGTCTGTTACAACCCCCGTTTTGGGTTCTTTTGGTGAGAAATGTAATTTCTCATATTAAAGATATTAGAACAAATAATGATATATTTTGTTTTGAATAAATGAGTTTCGTTTACAATAGCCTTGATGTTGTGTTGTGGGCTTTATTGGCTATTGGGCCCAATAACAAGGAAATTCAATTAATTAAGAATTTGAGAAAAGAAAGATATGGAAACCTCTAGAAGGCAAAAGAATGTAATCTAAAGAGGGATTTCGTGCTTCATGGGTTCCTTGTGTCCCAAGGAGTCCAAAGTTGCAAAGAAAAGAAATAAGAAAAGAAAAGATTAATTAAGTATTTCTTTATTAAGAAAGAAATTGAAAACAATGATAAAATGTGGAAAATAAGTGGAAAGAGGTATAATTGAGTTATCCTTGGTGGAATTTCGTATTCTAAGGATTCCTAATGATAAAAGGAATAACAATGAGGAAAATAAAAGAGAATTAAAGAGAAATCCTCAAAAAGAAATATTTCAATAAGAAATACACATGATAATGAAGTATAATGCATTTAGATGCATCTAGAAGGATAATAAGTATCCTTCAAAAAGGATTTCAAAATCTTAGGATTCTGGGAGGGCTAAGGAGTCCAAGATACCAAGATGATGGCATAAGAAAGAGAAATTACCAAATAAATTGGTAATTATAAAGGATAACTTGCTTGTAATGGAAATATCCTTTTTCTTTAGAATTTGGGTTTCAAATTTGATACACTAGTGGATAATGCCAAGAAAAAGTTTCTTGTAAAATTTGAGTGAAAAATGTTAAACAAAGAGAGAGAAATGAATTTCCCAAGATTCCATGTACAATTCCCTTTTTAATTCGTTTCTTTTTAATAAAGGAATAAGGGAGCAAGATCAGCCGTTGGATGCCCCGCGTGGTCCAGAGGACCACGAATCCAAGGGCAGCTAATCATCTCTCACCTTGTTTCACAGAAGGAAAGGGAGTGGGAAAGCAATCCAATTTTCTCAAGTTTGATGCTTTAACCTGAGGTGTAGATGAGTCCATCACCTTCAGGAGTCCTTTTCGAAGTGTCTCGACCCAATTTTTGGGTAATTTCGTGGAGGATCGGAGAAGTACCCAAATCCTCGAACACCTATAAGAAGTCCTATACAAGGGGAATGGTCTGGGCTTCATGAGGGATTGCAAGAACCCTACCTTCAAGTTCGGAGCAGTGCGACAGGTGTTCACATGCCCTCAATTGGACCAGAAACTTGTTCTTCCTCCTCGACTAGCCGCCGTCGTCACCGGAGCAGCAACCGCTTGCTGGCGGTAGAAGAATAAAGCCAACCTATAATTGAGAGGTCGGGCAAGTTCGTGGTGAGCAGAAAAAGCTCATGGACCAATTAGCTTGCTCGCTGGTGGAAGGCAACCCAAAGTCAACACCAAGGTTGACCGGAGGCTGGCGCTGGCTCGCGAGGTAGAAGGACGCGAGGTTGAATATGAATAGAGAGAAAAGTCTCTCTTACCCCTGGCACGTGAGAAGGAGAATAGGGACAAAAGGTTAAAGGCCAGATCAAAGACCCTGATCACTAGAAAAGAAAGTAGGAAGGACACATGGCGCTCTTCCATTGATCAAGAGGTAGAAATTTTACAAAATTCGTAGTTACTTATTGGTATCCCTGATGGAAACGTATAATACATGAAAATTGATCAGAAAAAAATGAGGAATGCAATAAAAATGTAATTGAAGACTAATTCTGCTTTCAATTCAAAAAGTATGTGAAGATGTTATCTGTAATGGTTTATCTATTAAAAGAACCCTAATATTTATTGATTAATGATTTGAAAGGGTTATATGGATGATTAAAGTTGATCTTAACCTGTGGTTAATAAAAAGGGCACATTAGGAACAAAAGGATGAAATTTACATGTAATTAGTTAATTTCGAGTTTAATGTGCATGAATAATTCTTTAATGGGTCTTGAAACCCTAATGTTGGTAATTAGGACTACTAATGGCTTAAATTATTCGATTTCATGCATAAAACTAAGTTTTCATGGTTATAAGCTATTTCAAGCATTAAAGTTCCTAATTTGTGGATAAATACCCTAAATGTAGTCATTAGGGTTTTCTCATGAATAAAGAATAGAATTAATGGCAAATCAAGTTCATATGTGAATTGGACCATAATGAACTATGAATTGATGATAAATGCATATAATGATCTTGACATACATTAAAGGGATAAAAATGGTAGATTTAATGAAAAAGAATCTTAATTGATGATTAATGTGCCTGTAATATGAAAATAGGGTTATATGTTGTTAAGATAACCTTAATGTTGAAGAATAGACGAGATAATTAGGGTTTGTGATCAATTGCGTTAAATTAGGGTTTAAAATAGTAAAAGATGAAGGGAAACCCTAATTGCAATGGAAACCCTAAAAGTGCACTAGAAACCCTAAGAAGCAAGCTAGATTTGATAGATATTAATGACATGAGTAATAAAAGGAAATTGTATAATTGTTTCAGGATCTTATTGAATGCTTGCATGCTCATTGTTGTTTGGATTATTTCTACACCTGAATCTACATGTACATGTATGTGGTTATGCTTATGACTACCCGAAATAGTTTTCCGGGATTTTATCGATGTTTCCATCGTGGCTTGAATTAAACTATTGGATGTATTTAATTCATGCAAAGTATAATGTGAATATGACTATCACATAAGAAATATGCCTACTAGCTCAGATCCTAGTCCCCTCTGTAGCTTAATGGGTTGACCTAGTAAATGGCTACCAATGGGATAGGCCCATCTGGTCATTGGATGACTTAGTAAATGGCTACCAATAGGGTAGGTCCATCAAGTCACATTGAGTTAGAGATTGGACTACCTATGGGTAGTGCCATGCGACTCAACCCTAGATATTGATCTACCTGTTAGGTAGGATCATGCAGGGTTTAATAAGGATCTACCTAGAGAGAGGTAGTATCTCAGTCCGCTGCAGGGACAGCACAAAGATAGGGGATAGGAAAGGATTTAGTAGTGTAGTTTAAAATGTAATCTTGGTTGTTAAATGATAATTGGTTGATTACTTTGTTAATATAATTTCACAATTATTGTTTCCCCCACATACCAGCTTCTTGCTTACTGACGTTTTGTTTTTCAGCATTTTAGGTACAAATGAAAAGAACAAACAATAAAGTGGCATATGTGGAACTAAGTGAGAAATAATATGCACAGGAGGATTAGTTAGATTAGCATCTTCATGGATAGAAGTTTAGAAATCCCAGTTTTTCCAAGGTAAGAAAAGTTTTATTTTATACCAGTTTTCAGTTTAGTTGGTAAAGTTTATTAATTATTATTGATTATTTGTCGAACCTTTGATCATGTTAATTGAATAACGGCTCTGACCTTTGGGTCTCCCTTGATTGGGGGTTACCGGAAGACGTGGTCGTTACAATTGGTATGAGAGCATAGGTTCCTCAATTAATCTTTAATAATTATTAAATTTTACAAATTCTGTAGAAACCAAGGGAGTTATTAGAGGATTGTCTGAAAGACTGAGGTGTCTAGAAAAGGATCATGTCCGGGGGCTGGCAATATTTTCCTCCGCACCGCTAGTCGGAATATGAGGACTCCCGGATCTGTATGACTGCCTGGCCAAAGTCTTAGGATATGAATCGAAATAAGATACCTTTAGGACTCTCTCATCTTGTTCATCCCTTCGCAACTCAAATTCTGATAAGGACCTTAAGGATTAGTGTTTCCTCTCTTATCCTCACCATCTTGAGGTATGGGTAAGGTTGATAAGGATTCAGGAATCCTCCACCAAATTAATAAAATGCATGTAAATAAGATGTCATGGACATAAGCTTAATAAAGAAATACTTGCTTAGGTCGTATGACACGAGTTGTCAGTGCCCTCGGGAGAGACCTGAGGATAGACCTCCTTGGAAGGAGGAGTAGAGAGAGTTAGTCGTGGAGGTAGAGATCTCCATTAAAAGTAGAGACCTAGCACATCCTTTGAGGATGATGGTAACCCTAACCCTAAGTGAAGGTTAGAGGGAGAGATGACCTGATGAGTTAGTTGTTTTGGTAGACCAGATGTTTGTATATACATGCCTTGGATGTCATATGAGCCATGAGAGGGTAGATGGCCTAGTACCTTTGGCAACCAAACCCTGGGAGGGTCGTGCATGTTTGAGCGAATGATAGATCCTTCATGGATGAAGTTAGAGAAGAACCTACAGAAACCCTATGAGCTTATGCAAGTAGGGTATAGTTTGCACCCAGAGTACATCAGTAATGTGAACAGTAGGTTAAAACTAAGGCCAGAAGGATATGACGGATGGCTTATTAGATAAGCATAACAATAATCTTATACAGGACCCCGAGTAGGGAAGTTGGAAGTCTAAAACCCTGAGATTTGAGGAACCATGGGGAGTTGAGGATAATGCGACCTAAGTGGATGATAGTGGTTGCCTTATGCTTGACCTCTGGAGGTTGATGATATCTTGGTTGCCTTTAGAGGATCCAAACCCTAGAGAGAGAGTGATGCTTCTGGTACCTATGTGCCTATGGTATAGGTGTTTAACTGCTAAGTGGAGACAAAGAGTGCCTTAGACCCTGAGGAGGTTTAAGTAACAAGTTGTGAGGCCTGGTACCTGGTTGGTTGTCCTTGAGGAGGACTCGACCCTGATGTGTTGCTTGAGTAGGAGGATGATAGGGAGAGCATGTCATGCCTTATACATGCTTGATTCTTGGTTAAGAGATTGAGCATGCAGTTGGACACCCAAAGGTGAACCTAGGCCTAAGAGGGGAAGTGGTGTACCCGGTGCTCATGATGAGTTTTGAGTCTCTATAGTTTCGAGCATGGTACTCCTTATGTGTAGAGGTAAAGGAAATCCCTTAAGTTAAGAGTATGGTTGATGAATCCCTCACAACTAAGTTGATGACATGGGAAGGTATAATCTTGATCTAACGTTGAGGAAAGAGAACAAGCATGACCTAGCATAGTTCAGCAGGTGATCCGCTTGTGCCTTAATAGCTTGCTAGGGTCAAGCATGCTCATATGGATGTAGACCCTAAACATAGGTACGGTTGTGACCTTATTGTTAAGAGTTGTAGTTTCCTCCCATCCCAGGAGAGGGACCCTTTTGTAGGGTGTATACCGGTTTTGTGGGTTTTGAGGTAACCTAAAGAGGTTGCATAGGATCTTGAGAAGCTAAGTGAGAAGTGCGTAGTATGAGAATGAACCTATAGACCCATAGATAACCATCTCTATGTGCATGTGGATGTGTTACCATGGAGGTAACCGGTATGGGGCTTGACCAAGGTAGGCAGGTTGCCATGATCCCTATGAAAGGATGAAAGTCAGCCATGAATACAGGAAGAGAGATGATGAATGCTTGGAAAGGTTCAAAGTTGGACATGTACTATAATAGAATCCTAAGTCTATCCTAGGGTCAGGTAGGGATAAGACCGATGGAAGAAGGAGTTGCCTAATTCCCTAGTTGCACATGACCATAAGGTCGGGAGGTAACAACTATCATTGTCTGAGGGACATGGGTTAGGAGATTTATTACCTTCATGAACTCATGGGACCCAAAGGGCAGATGAGTAGGGCACTCTTTGATGCATGAGGGAAGAGGGATGACCCCAAAAGTGCCGGCACCCTATAGACCTAGAGGGGATAACCGAGGATTGTGTAGTAACCCAAGTAGGTTCGAGACCAGTTTTCCATGGAAGTAACTTTGATATCAAGATGATTGTGATGTAGAGACATAAGTTGCACGTTTCAACTTAGAATTGAAGGTGTATTGGCGATGTGGGATGTATCATCTCTACTCTTGGAACATGAAGAACTTTGTGTTTGGATGGCCGCCAAATGCTTATTTCCTCTTATTATGGGAGGTAGAGATGGGATAGTACGCATGCCATACACCTAGGATAAAAGATGATGCGGGTTGGAATGTTTCTATGAGGTATGAGGACAAGAGATGATAACATACCTTGGTGGAGTGAATGATACATGGATGGTTTACAAACACTAAGAGAAGTAGTTTAGTCAGCTTAAGAGGATGTTTTATAAGGAGCTATGTGGAATTTGCAAGTTAACCAAGGTTGAGTGTGATCACCAGGTGGATGAGCTCAGAGTTTCTTGATGAAGATAAACTTAAGAGTTTGAGATGAGACGATAAGTATAATACTTGGAGGATGAAAGGCGATAATGAATGCTCTAGTTGAGAAAAAGAGATAAGTTTCACTAACACCCAGGTGTATCAATAGTGGTTAATCAAGTTAATGGTTATTCAGTTGGCCAACTTAGTCCTTGGGTGTTAAAGGATGGTTGTAGAACCTCGAATACACTTCCTCAGATAGGAAGGTAATGAAACCCTGATGAGAGTGGTTTAGGGTTTCTGAGGAATCAATCTTGAGGAATCATGATATATAGGAAATCATGATTTTAAGATCACCATACACCGTGAAACTACAAAGATGGTAAGTGATAGTGACACTTTGGATGCTTAAAACAAAGTTTCATGTAGCGTGTGGCCATGCAAGCTAGGAGGCGAAGGACGAACGCTAATAACCCAGTACATGGATATAAAGTATTCGAGAGGGAATGAGAGTTCATCACGGTGGATGTTGTGAGTCTTTGCCTGGACCAAGGAAGGTCGAGATCCAATATGGGTTATGGTAGATCGCCTTACGTAGCTGGCATGAGAAAGCAAGAGTACTATCACGAGATAGATTCGGTTGAACTATTTAAGAGAGAAAGATGGTTCGACCATACCATGATGCGAGTCCAGAAGTTCTTGGGTATGACCAAGGTTCACTTTCAAAAGGTGGAAGTAGATACATAAAGAACTCAATAATAGTATAGTTTATCACCCCATACTAATGGACAGTATGTACCAGAGTAGAGGGTCTGATGAGAGCAGGTGTGCTCATTTAGGGTGATACATAGAGATAGTTCTTAAGATGTGATGTTAAACACCATAACCTTTATCGGGATGCAAGAAGTCTTATAGAGAGGTTGTGTCGGTCACCACTTCATTAAGGTGATGTTGGTGAAGGAGGACTCGCGAAGGTCAGAATAGAACCATAGTGTGTGCAGATGAAGTCGCTTTGATCGTGCAATGGATAAGAGAGAGCCCAAAGGTGACATGAGTCACGAGCAGATGCAAAGTAGACTGATATGTAGTTCACTATGGAGAGTATGTGATGTGAAAATCTGACCCCTCTAAGCTACAGCTGAGAAAGCTAAGTCCCCGATATATGGGTCCATTTGAGATGGATGGGTGGAGATGGTTGTGTTTAGCCTTGCCCCTCAGGATAACATGATGAATAATGTGTTCCATGAGTTCGATCTAGAGCACTATATGAGGTACCCAAGCCATGTGCCAAGCCTTGAATCTATTCGGCTTTTGAGAGGCTGAAATATCCTGAGTCACCTATGAGGGTATGATATACCAAGGTAAGAAAGAACTCAGATGGAAGAACATGAGATGATAAAGGTTTTTGGGAAGCACCATGGAAAGGGTAAGGCCACATAGGAGCCATGATGGACATATGAAAGGCTTATCCTGTTTGTTTGCTTGCTTGATGGAATTTTGAGGGCAAAATTCTTATAAGAGGGGAAGGATGTTACAACCCCAGTTTTGGGTTCTTTTGGTGAGAAATTTAATTTCTCATATGAAAGATATTATAACAAATAATGATATATTTTGTTTTGAATAAATGAGTTTTGTTTACAATAGCCTTGATGTTGTGTTGTGGGCTTTATTGGCTATTGGGCCCAATAACAAGGAAATTCAATTAATTAAGAATTCAAGAAAAGAAAGATGTGGAAACGTATAGAAGGAAAAAGAATGTAATCTAAAGAGGGATTTCGTGCTTCATGGGTTCCTTGTGTCCCAAAGAGTCCAAAGTTGCAAAGAAAAGCAATAAGAAGAAAAGATTAATTAAGTATTTCTTTATTAAGAAAGAAATTGAAAACAATGATAAAATGCGGAAAATAAGTGGAAAGAGGTATAATTGAGTTATCCTTGGTGGAATTTCGTATTCCAATGATTCCTAATGATAAAAGGAATAACAATGAGGAAAATAAAAGAGAAATAAAGAGAAATCCTCAAAAAGAAATATTTCAATAAGAAATACACATGATAATGAAGCATAATGCATTTAGATGCATCTAGAAGGATAATAAGTATCCTTCAAAAAGGATTTCGAAATCTTAGGATTCTGGGAGGGCTAAGGAGTCCAAGATACCAAGATGATGGCATAAGAAAGAGAAATTACCAAATAAATTGGTAATTATAAAGGATAACTTGCTTGTAATGGAAATACCCTTTTTCTTTAGAATTTGGGTTTCAAATTTGATACACGAGTGGATAATGCCATTTTCTTGTAAAATTTGAGTGAAAAATGTTAAACAAAGAGAGAGAAATGAATTTCCCAAGATTCCATGTACAATTCCCTTTTTAATTCGTTTTTTTGGAATAAAGGAATAAGGGAGCAAGATCAGCCGTTGGATGCCCCGCGTGGTCCAGAGGACCACGAATCCAAGGGTAGATGATCATCGCTCACCTTGTTTCACTGAAGGAAAGGGAGTGGGAAAGCAATCCGATTTTCTCAAGTTTGATGCTTTAACCTGAGGTGTAGATGAGTCCATCACCTTCAGGAGTCCTTTTCGAAGTGTCTCGACCCAATTTTTGGGTAATTTCGTGGAGGATCGGAGAAGTACCCAAATCCTCGAACACCTGTAAGAAGTCCTATATAAGGGGAATGGTCTGGGCTTCATGAGGGATTGCGAGAACCCTGCCCTCAAGTTCGGAGCAGTGTGACGGGTGTTCACATGCCCTCAATTGGACCAGAAACTTGTTCTTCCTCCTCGACTAGCCGCTGTCGTCGCCGGAGTAGCAATCGCTTGCTGGTGGTAGAAGAATAAAGCCAACCTACAATTGAGAGGTCGGGCAGGTTCGTGGTGAGCAGACGAAGCTCATGGACCAATTAGCTTGCTCGCTGGTGGAAGGCAACCCAAAGTCAACACCAAGGTTGACCGGAGGCTGGCGCTGGCTCCCGAGGTAGAAGGACGCGAGGTTGAAGATGAATAGAGAGAAAAGTCTCTCTTACCCCTGGCACGTGAGAAGGAGAATAGGGACAAAAGGGTAAAGGCCAGATCAAATACCCTGATCGCTAGAAAAGAAAGTAGGAAGGACATGTGGCGCTCTTCCATTGGCCAAGAGGTAGATATTTTACAAAATCTGTAGTTAATTATTGGTAGCCCTGATGGAAACGTATAATACATGAAAATTGATCAGAAAAAAATAAGGAATGCAATAAAAATGTAATTGAAGACTAATTCTGCTTTCAATTCAAAAAGTATGTGAAGATGTTATCTGTAATGGTTTATCTATTAAAAGAACCCTAATATTTATTGATTAATGATTTGAAAGGGTTATATGGATGATTAAAGTTGATCTTAACCTGTGGTTAATAAAAAGGGTACATTAGGAACAAAAAGGATGAAATTTACATGTAATTAGTCAATTTCGAGTTTAATGTGCATGAATAATTCTTTAATGGGTCTTGAAACCCTAATGTTGGTAATTAGGACTACTAATGGCTATGCATAAAACTAAGTTTTCATGGTTATAAGCTATTTCAAGCATTAAAGTTCCTAATTTGTGGATAAATACCCTAAATGTAGTGATTAGGGTTTTCTCATGAATAAAGAATAGAATTAATGGCAAATCAAGTTCATATGTGAATTGGACCATAATGAACTATGAATTGATGATAAATGTGTATAATGATCTTGACATAGATTAAAGGGATAAAAATTATAGCTTTAATGAAAAAGAAGCTTAATTGATGATTAATGTGCCTGTAATATGAAAATAGGGTTATATGTTGTCAAGATAACCTTAATGTTGAAGAATAGATGAGATAATTAGGGTTTGTGATCAATTACGTTAAATTAGGGTTTAAAATAGTAAAAGATGAAGGGAAACCCTAATTGCAATGGAAACCCTAAAAGTGGACTAGAAACCCTAAGAAGCGAGCTAGATTTGATAGATCTTAATGACTTGAGTAATAAAAGGAAATTGTATAATTGTTTCAGGATCTTATTGAATGCTTGCATGCTCATTGTTGTTTGGATTATTTCTGCACCTGAATCTACATGTACAGGTATGTGGTTACTCTTATGACTACCCGAATTAGTTTACTGGGATTTTATCGATGTTTCCATCGTGACTTGAATTAAACTGTTGGATGTATTTAATTCATGCAAAGTATAATGTGAATATGACTATCACATAAGAAATATGCCTACTAGCTCAGATCCTAGTCCCCTCTGTAGCTTAATGGGTTGACCTAGTAAATGGCTACCAATGGGGTAGGCCCATCAGGTCATTGGATGACTTAGTAAATGGCTACCAATAGGGTAGGTCCATCAAGTCACATTGAGTTAGAGATTGGACTACCTATGGGTAGTGCCATGCGACTCAACCCTAGATATTGATCTACCTGTTAGGTAGGATCATGCGGGGTTTAATAAGGATCTACCTAGAGAGAGGTAGTATCTCATCCGCTGTAGGGACAACACAGAGATAGGGGATAGGAAAGGATTGAGTTGTATAGTTTAAAACGTAATCTTGGCTGTTAAATGATAATTGGTTGATTAGTTTGTTAATATAATTGCACAATTATTATTTCCCCCACATACCAGCTTCTTGCTGACCGACGTTTTGTTTGTCGGTGTTTTAGGTACAAATTAAAAGAACAAACGGTAAAGTGGCATATGTGGAACTAAGTGAGAAAATAATATGCACAGGAGGATTAGTTAGATTAGCATCTTCATTGATAGAAGTTTAGAAATCCCAGTTTTTCCAAGGTAAGAAAAGTTTGATTTTATACCAGTTTTCAATTTAGTTGGTAAAGTTTATTAATTATTATTGATTATTTGTCGAACCTTTGATCCTGTTAATTGAATAATGGCTCTAACCTTCGGGTCTCCCTTGATTGGGGGTTATCGGGAGACGGGGTCGTTATAAGTCCTCCCGGTGAAGCTACCCCGTCCTCCTCCTCCTCGGCCGCCAGAGCTCCTACCTCGCGCCGGCCCTAGCACCATCGTGTTCTAAGTTCTAGAAAGTTAAAAAAAACTTTCACAACTAACTTATATGTGGGTAACCCTAAATGTTGATTAGTTTGATTTATTAGGTTGAACCTTCTAAGGGGTGGAGAGTAATTAGTTTTTGATGTTTGGATCAATAAATTTTGAGGAAAAAATCCATTTAAGGGTGGAGTGCTATAACATACCAGATCTCAAACCCTACCCTAGAAGTTTGACCTTTTGAGCTTAGCCAAACAAGGTTGAGGTTAGAATGACCCTAATAATCTAATGCATGAATAATGTAATCTAAGTAATATATTTAATGGGTCATAAGGCATATCTCATAAAACGAAACCCCCAAAGTGAAATCTAAGTAAAAAAAATCATGTTCCTTGGGTCCCAATTACCTTGGGTGTCAATTTTCACATTAATCACATAATAATAATTCATTTAATTCAATTGGACAAGAAGATGTATGTTTTCCCCCAAAAAATAAAATAATAAATGACTCCAAAAGAGGAAAATAATCTTGGATTTGAAATCTACGTAATAAATATAACCTTTGGGTGAATTTTCTTCTAATTTGGAGAAAGTTTGCTTAAAAGGTGAAATCAGGAGAGAGAAAGTGTGTAGAACCTTCAAAATATTAAATGAATGCTCAAACAACTCCAATATGTAAAATTGATGGCAAGTTCATATCCAGTACATTAAATATGACTTGTGGGTCAAGTTTCATCAAATTTGGATAATCCTAATGTCATTAATGCATGAGGAAAAAGAAAATAGGATTTGATTTATTTAACACATCAAAAGTTCTCAAAAGGCAAAAATAATTACATAATCAGAATCTACATGAATCATTTATCTTATGTGTAAAATTTAATTTAATTTAGGACTCATTTTCACCCTTAAAAGAAGAAAGAGAAAAAGAAAAATAATGTAAATAATTCACTTAATTTAGATTCCAATTCGAATAAGGTTTGTAGTTTATTTCCCTATAACGCGGTTGATTCCGGCTGTAATTGCAGAATCACATCTATGGCCATCTCTTGACCCAAGGGAAACCCCACTCTAGAGAGGTTCTCCAAATACCCAATCAACTTGAGTACATGAGGACCTACTAGATCTCCTTCTTTCATGTTGCACTTAAACAACGCCTTAGAGAAATCCTCTTTCTCTTGTCTTTCCTGATCTTGGTACATGTTCTTAAGGTGTGTAACCATCTGATTAACATCCATGTTGTCATGTTGTCTCAGCAACTCATAGCTCATTGAGCACAACATCATGCACTTGACATCCACAACATCTCCAGAGTGCTTCTTGTAAGCATTTGTGTCAGCCTTAGGCACAGTGGGAGGAGGTTCATCTAGCTCTGGTGTCTCTAGGACATAGAGCTTACGCGCCTGAGTGAGAACGATTCTTAAAATCTGAAACTAGTAATGGAAGTTGTTACCATTTAGCATGTCCTTCTCAAGACCAGTTGCAAAGAAAACATGTTTGTGTTTGTCATTATATTCTACAAAAGAAAGTTTGCAACTTTAGTCAAAACAAATTTTAATTTGATTTGATTTGATAAGTTTGACAATATTAATTATGCTTTTAATTAATTATAGCTCCACCTATTTTATTAAAATAGATAGTTCTCACTACCAATTCAAAATATTGCAGTGTACAACCTTCTAGTGCCAAGATCCATATTTCATCAAATCATGAGTCAGCTTTGGCTGATCGCCCACAACTTGACTATTTAGGTAGACAATGTTTGTCAATTATATCTCATGCAACTCTTAGATATATGGTGTACACAACTCTTTGTCACAATCCATTTGTATGCTTCTAGGTACTTAATCCCACTAAGATCACCTAGTTAAGCCTGACCCAAAAGCCAATGTGATAGAATATTCACCCACTTTGGAAAAACCTACATATCTACTATCACACTTCCATGAGATAGATGGTGCACTATGATTTGGCATAATCTATGCTAGGTCGATTAAGCTTTTCATGTGTGTTCTTATGGAAAGCATCTTAAACTTAAATATTATTTGAGGGATTTTATATAAGTACATATACATATCAAATCACCACATACTTATGTATCATATACATGTTATAACCACAAACAAAAACATGCAGTTATAAACACAAGCAATGGTTATGGTCATACTATTGTAATTCCTTGGAGCCAGAAGGAATTACTACCACCTAAGGTTTACATCACATGTGGAAACCTGTTGCTAATGAGGATCTATGCTCAAACCAATCTGGTTTGATCGATTCAACACTTGAACGGATCGACTCGCCTCAAGTAGGTCGGTTGACACGGTCATCTGGTTATTTGGTTCAAGCGACATCTGGACTCCTCTAACTGAGCGGTTGGACCACTAGTCGATTGGTTCATCTCCTCCTATAACTTGGCCTCCTTGGTCCTCTAGTCAATCGGTTCGTCAGGTGCAGGATGTCTTCTCATGAAGAAATATAAATTAAAACTATCCTATTTCATATTATATTATAAAAGGTAAAATCTAGATTTACATTCAAGGGGAAATAGGAAGAAGAGTATTAATTTACATTTGGAAAGGAGGAGAGAGGCTCCATATGCAAACTGAGTAACAACATGAAATAAACCAAACAACCAAGCCCACAATTCACATGGGTTTTGACCATAACCATGCCCGCATACACCAGTAAAACTCTTTTAAGATGATGCATATTGATTGCGTGTGTGTGTATATATATATATATATATATATATATATATATATATATATATATATATATATATATATATATATATATATATATGTGTGTGTGTGTGTGTGTGTGTGTGTGTGTGTGTGTGTGTGTGTGTGTGTGTGTGTGTGTGTGCAATCATATGTGGCATTAGGTGGATATGCACATTAACTAGATAGATATTCACATCCTATGCAATAAAAATGAATCCGATCACATTGATTTAAATCCCTAATATACCATCAATTGATGTGACTCTGATACCACAGTTGCGAGGCAACAGATAAGGCATCGGAAACAAAAGAATAATGCTAGATTCCCTGGTTAGCAAGATCTCATTGACAATGTTGTATCTAGGAAAGAGGGAAATAAGAGTTATACATGGTCCTAGAGTAAGTCCAGTGACAACTCTTGTTGTAGTAGCATGCCTTTTCTCCATGCAGCACTCGACCAGTCATCAACAATGGCCTCCTGGTCTAGCATCACAGATGGCGGTTGATGACATCCTCCTAGCGGTAGGAAAAATTCTCCTTGCCTCTAGAGTAGTCCACAGGAACCACTAGAAACTCCATGTTGTGCTACCAAATCCAACGGGAAGGAGTTGTCCCTTTGAATGTCAATCTGTTGGGATTGATTCACTCTCTAACATTTATCTCTACTTTTCTATCCCTCCCTTTTAGGGGAAGGACTTGCTTGGGCTCTCTTGGTTATCACAACCAGAGAGGACAACAACTGTTTGAGATTATTGTTGTGTATGGGAAGCTCCTTGTACCTATAGCACCCCACTTGTAAAAATGTTCACAACATAGAGCGAAGCATATATTTTATTCACTTCAAGGGGGAAGTCACAAACATGATATTCATATCTCAAATTTAAGTTCAAATAAACCATAATAGGGAAATAATCACAATTCTCATTCTCAAATCCTTAACAAGGTTCACATAAACATATTTGAATGGATAAAGAAAGGAAACTCTAATCTATCTACAGTTGGCACCCCACCAATGCTTTTCTCCTTGCAGATCCTTGAGCTAGCTTTTTCACTTTTGATGTATTATCCTTCTGAACTTTCTCCTTACTTGTGGGGCATCGTGCCCCCATCCATGCATAAAACTAATGGTAAGTGGAATTATACATATTATAAATTGAAGAAAAAATAAACTTTAAACATTAAACATTGAAAAAGATATACAATTTCTTTTTGATCATTTATTTTATCTTCACCTATATATGAATCCTCGAGTTGCACATATGAGCCTCTTCTTTTATGCAATGAAGTGCTTGTTCTCTTATGCACCAAAATGCCTATTCTGTTATGCACCAAAGTGCCTCTTAGTTTTGCTTTGAGGAGCCTCTTAGTGAGGATCTTATATAAGTTTATTTCTTATCGTTATCTTTCTCTTAAAAGCTCTTAACCTTTCCTTCATATATTATTTTTAACCTTAACTTTAATGTGTACAATAATATGAACAATAAAACATGTCATTTAGTTATCATAAATTCATGGACTTTAAGAAATTGAAATAAATAATTAATACTTCCATGTATTTCATGCATACATACATACATACATACATACATACATAAAAAGGCAAACATTACTTATCTCCAACTGGCATGGACCTCTTACCTTTCTCTTAATGGAGATCCTACTTATCTTCTTAATTTTGGGAAACACTAATCATAATATCAGGGTTGAAGAACCCTAATCCTTTTATCCAAAATATATTTCATATTAATATGGAATTTTATCCAAAACATTAAACCCTATTTTACATTTCCCATAAAACCAAGGTTTGTCGAATAGGAAATAGACTTTAAAACTTAGATATTTGGATTCATCATCAAAAATCCTTTTCAAAACAAGTTTTTGCTCATTTTTCTGAGCAACCTATGAATTACTGTGATTTTCAAAAAATCAAGCCAATTAAAAATCACAAAAACTCACGTTGGCGTCAAATAATCCACGGAGGCGTCAGGGCCCTTTGATGCGGGAAAATCAGAGCTGGCCATGCAACATGGCCCGTCAAACTGAAACCTACAAATAAAAATAATTATGCACATGAAAAGGCATAAATATCCTTGCGATTAAGATAAGTTGGATTGATCACCATGGGCAACAAAGGGATTTTGATCCCTGGTTTCTTTCTCCCATTGTGAGCCATGGCTCAAACACCTTCACAGGGGCTTAATGGCTCCAGTTTAGAGACTAGGATGCCACCCTTAAGGGAAAGGAAGCCTTACCATCGAGTTCCTAAGGAGGAACCGTACCCATAGATCCCAAACTTGGGTGTTGCGGGGCACCGAGGCTCAAGATCTCACTTCGTCCATGACCGAGGAGCATCATAAGGATAAAAACCCAAACAAAAGTCATCAAAAAAATAAGAAATGAAGGTGAGTGTATTCACGAGACAAAAGTGAAGCTGAGGAAGCCATCACTTGGGTCAAAGGACCAGTGAGTCATGGATTTGATGGACAACAAAGAAAAATAGGGGAAGAAAGTTCATTGTTTAGTGTGATGATCTAGGATGCAAAAACATCAACCAAGGATGGGGAAAGTTGCATCAAGGTCAAGAGAAGATGATACAGCCACTTCTTTGGTTGTAGGGACACTAAGGCACTAAGGTGACTAGCACCAGCGAGGACCTTAAGACGACCTATAAGATACATCAATTGGGGTGACCGCACTGAAAACTAGAAAAACGAAAGACAAGACAAGGAGTCAAAGATGCTCACCGACATCACAATTGAAATGGGATGGTCAGAGTGGTGTTCACCAGGTTGTCATAGTCGGAGAAGAAGGAGAATTCAGTTTCAAAACTCGGGGCTAGTAGGGCTTGAATTGTTGGTTAAGGAGAGGCTTGGGAGCAGTGGCGGTGCTTTTCACAGCCTTATATAGGGAAGGGCATTTGCAACGACCCCGCCTCCCGGTAACCCCCAATCAAGGGAGACCAAAAGGTCAGAGCTGCTATCCCAATAACTCAGGATCCATGGTTTGACATTTAATCAAAAATAATTATCAAATTCTACTAAAACTAGACTGGAAAGCTGGAATAAAATAAATCTTTTGCATACCTTATAAAATGTTGGATCTAGACTTCTATCCACAGAAAAAGTCTATCTATCTAATCCTTCATGAACTAATTAATTTGTATCTTCATAATATTTCGATTTACTGTTTGTCCATTTTTTAGAATTTTACCTAAAACACTGACAAACAAAATGTCAGTCAGTAGATTTCTATACCGGTATGTGGGGGACAATCACAATTTTACAAATAGTTTCTAACAACCTAATTATCACAAATAAGTTATTAACAATCCAAATTATGTTTTCAATGTGACATTCTCAACTGTTTTTTCCCTAAACCCTGGATTACCCTCTCTTAGGGTTTTGTCCTTGCAAGGGACATAAGGCCACCTTCTCCATTCTGAGCTTGGTGCCTGGGGTCACCTCTCAAGGTGCCCAATGGTCTTCCCTCTAGGGCTTGACCGAATAGACCTTCCCTCTGGGGCTTGTTCATGCAACGTACATCAAGGTGGCATGTAGGTTCGAGAATACACATATATACTTAATTGTGTTAATCATAGGGACTCTATAGGATTGCAGATTTAAAAATCCAACAATTTAGGTTACATCCAATCGATAAAATGTTCGGGAAATGTCATGAAACTAAATCGATTATTTGTAAATAACCACATACCTGATCCAGAGTAACTTGATGTCCAAGCAAGAATAACCAAGAATAATCAATCAAGTAATCAATCAATGATCCTAAAATTAATGCATAACACCTGTGTCACTAAACATCCTCAAGATTGACTCGGGTCCCACATTAGGGTTTCTAGGCCACCTTTTAGGGTTTTATTAGGGTTTTAGCTTCCACCATCCACTTATCACTTTTAATGAAATTTTGACCCACAAACCCTAATTTCAACATCATATGCATGATTGAATTCCAATTAAGTCAAATATATCTCATTTACACTAAACTACCAACCTTATCCTTTTAGGTCATATCAAGATCATTAAGACCAATTAGTATGTTCAGGCTCTTTTGAATTGACAACTCTGATTTCATCAATGATTATAGTCAAATTCACAAATGAACCCTAATTACCATTTTCACATCTTCTAGGTTAGTAAACCCTAATTACACCAGTTATGAACAATTATCTCTAATTAGATCTCTTCCATCATATTCATGAAATTAAGTCAGACTTTGATTACTAGCATCAACTAAGTCTATTAAATACATCCATAATCAAGATCTAGGGCTTTGATCTATTTAAAGCATTAAAGTTATCAACTTTATGTACATTTCAAATTAGAAGCATAAAAAGAGTCTGATTATATTTTTACTGGATTCCTCGTGTTTTCTGAGCAAGATTCATACATCATTCATCTTAATATGAGCTACAGTAATTAGTTATAAATTTCACAAAATAAGTTACCTTTGGCCAATGGAAGGTTGCCACCTAGCGGCTTGCTCCTCACGAGCAACACATTGGACCAGGTCCATATATGCTTTTGCCCCAACATCCATGATTTAGGGCCACGCGCACCCGGGGGCAAGGTGGTGATTTCCTATTTTTCTTCTTCATCCTCCGCTCGCTGCTCTGTTCACAAACCAGGTCCCTAGCTCGGTAAATTCGGGGTTGACTTCGAGATCCAACTCCCCACAGCAATCAACTATGCTTCCATGGCCTTCGTCGCACCTATACAAAATCGTCAATGCTTCTAATTGCTCCATATGTGGCCGAAGTTTCTGAGACGGCAATAAGGGGTCTCCGGCGGCAATCCAGGGAGGTTTGTGGTGCAAGAGAGGGTTCGAGAGGGAAAATTGATGGCTGGTACTCGGTTTGTAGGTTCTGTAGGATCTCGCAGAGTAGTGTGTAGTCTCACAGAGGGGTTTCATCACCTTTTATAGCCCATGTCTATGGTGCACAGTCGGCATGGACACTGGGTTTTAGGGGATTCTTCTAGATGCCCCCAAGATAGGCAAAACCTAGGGTAGTTATGGCCACAAAGATCTCACGAATCCATCTAGATTGGTTCCAAGTTTACTCACGCACTCAATCGTGAGAGATCTGCTTTGGAAAAATCATGCTCCCTGTTACGACTTTCCTTATCTATCCCGAGGTAGGTGATGATCTCCTGATCATCGGATCTCAATCCCACGGTCATAAGTTCATGCGACAATAACAAAGAGCCTGAGTCAGAATAAATTTTGTGACATTTAAAGATTATCCATTCACTTTAGGGATTTTCAAAAATCCATATCTCTTAAACTGTACATCTAAATAATCCAAAATTTTAAAGGAAAGTCTATAAAGACTTAATCTACTTATATTCCATGTTTGGAGTTGAAACACAAAAGGAATAACTCCTTTTCTTCGTTTACAAATCAATGACTTAAAAAGCATGTATTATGTATCAAACCACATATTTTCTCTCTTTTTCTTCCCTATTTTCCTTATTTCGACTTTTATAAACATTATAAGTAAAGTGGAGTTGAAACTACTCCATTGTGGCCACCTATATCTCATTCTATATATATATATATATATATATATATATATATATATATATATATATCATAAATACATTGCTTAACATTCACTATCTTTTATCTTTCTCTATTATTTGGACTTTTCTTCTTTTCTTCTCTCTTATATTCATTATTGGATTAGCAAAATAGTAGAAATCACCAAATTCATACCAAAGGGGGGAAATTGCAAAGAAACCCATTCTTTTAAGCAAAGCACACAACCTTCTCAATTCAAGTCTATGTTCATATAATAATGACATTTCAATTATGAAAACATATATAAAAATTGAGGTTGTAACATCCTTCCCCTCTTAGAATAATTTTGCCCTCAAAATTCCACCAAACATACAAACAATTCTGGATAAGACTCTCCTATGTCCATCATCAGTTCCCATGTGACTGCATCCTCTCCATGGCACTTCCAAGGAACCTTTATCATCTTATATTCTTACATCTGAGTTTTCTCTCACCTTGGTATCGCGTACCCTCATGGGTGACTCAGGATATTTTAGCTTCCCAGGAAGCTCAATAGGTTCATGGCTCAGCACATGGTTAGGATACATCACATAGTGCCCTAGATCAGACTCATGGAATACACCATACATCATGTTATCCTGAGGGGTAAGGCTAAACATAAGCATCTCCACCAATCCATTTCAAATGGGCCTATGTATCGGGGACTCAACTTTAGCTATAGCTCAAAAGGGTCGGGTTTTCATAACACATATTCTCCCACAGTGATGCATGTTAGTCTGCTTCGCATCAGCTCACGACTCATGTCGCCCCTGGGCTTTCTCAGCCATCGCACGATCAAAGCGACTTCATCTACACACAATGTGGTCTCTTTGACCTTCACAAGGTCCTTTTACTGACTTCATTCTGATGAAGCGGTGACCGACACAACCTCCTTTATAGATCTCCTTACATCTTGGTACTAGCTATGGTGGCTATAATCACAAACAAACTCTCTTAGGATAGAGATTTCTCCCATGTATCACCATGAACGAGCACACACGCTCTCATCAAACCCTCTATTCTGGATCATACTCTCTTGAGACCATCTAACAGTCAGGGGTGATAAGTTGTACTAAACTTCAAACTAGTATCGAGTTCTTCATGTACCTACTTCCACCGCATGGAAGTGAAGTTGAGGTCATGCTCCAGATAATGAACTCGTATCATGGTGTAAATGAACTACCTCTCTCTCATATATAGTTCAAACAGATATATCACATTGACAGTGTTCTCTATCTGAGGCCATGGATTAGGTCATCTTGGTAAGGTGATCTACCATAACCCATATTGCATCCTGACCTCTCTTGGTCCAGGGAAGACTCACCTCAACGTCTATGGTGAGCTACTCTTATCCCCTCTTGGGGACTCTTCACTATCTGTAGCAACTCAATGGGGTACCGGTATCACCTCCTGGCATGCATGGCAACTAGACACATGCACTCTATATGCGTCTTCATCTCAGGTACTCAAAGCACACTTTTATTATCTTAGTAGTACCACGGTATATGCCAAACTTATAATCATGATCTTCTGCATGTCATGATTCCTCAAGGTTGACTCCTCAGAAACCCTAAAACACTCTAGTCATGGGTTCCATCCCCTTCCTTTCCAGAGAGGTGAATCTGAGGTTCTTACAACCATCCTTCTATCTCATCAAGCTCTAGTCTATCTAACTGAGCAACCACCTTGACCAACCAGTCGGATTGTATTTGGGTGTTAGCCATACATGGTCTCATCTTCTAACGAACTTAGGGTTCACCTAACAGCCTCTTTTAAACAAGATAGCTATTCATTTGAGTTGTACCTAGATGAAGGGTATTGGTTACCACATAAGCTTTCCTTATCGGCGAGGACATAAATTGTAACATCCCAAGATTTGAGGCCTCGAATAATGATCTTAAAAGGAATGATTGGAGTACCCATATCACTAAGGTGCACCTCCTTTTCCGGGAACCCATCACTAAATAACTCCATAGTTAAGCATCCTTAGCTTGGAGTAGTACTGGGATGGCTGACCTGTCGGGAAGTTGAACCTGGCATGTGTGTGAGTGAGGACAAAGCACGCAGTTAAGGCTAGTGGTGATCTGTGGGGACAGTCGTCATTCCTGAAACTCTACTAGATCCTTGGGCAGTGGGCCCAGGTGTTACAAATAGTATCAGAGCCAAAACCCCTCCAGTAGGTGGGGCCCACATAGGCATGGCATACCAATCTTGAGTTGTGCGGTCCAGGCATGTAGGAAAGGATTGTTTATTCCGTGATCGGGAGCTGGGTGTCCATGGGCCATTGTGGGTCCGAACTGAAATGGGGTCAGATTATGAGGCCATATAGTTGAGCCTAGACGAGGACGTCAAGAGTCGAAGTGGGGGAGATTGTAACATCCCAGGATTTGAGTCCTTGGATAATGATCTTAAAAGGAATGATTGGACTACTCATATCACCAAGGTGCACCTCCTTTTCTGGGAACCCATCACTAAAGAACTCCATAGTTAAGCGTGCTCATCTTGGAGTAGTACTGGGATGGGTGACCTATCGGGAAGTTGATCTTGGCATGCGCGTGAGTGAGGACAAAGCGCACAGTTAAGGCTAGTGGTGGTCTATGGGGACAGTCATCATTCCTGAAACTCTACTAGAGCCTTGGGCGGTGGGTCTGGGCGTTACATAAACCTTCATATACTCCAATCATCATCCACATCTTGGATTTAGGTCTAACTGAGTCAAGAAAACTTCAAGCTCGTCATCTTTGTTATCAAACTCAACCTTATATAACTCATAACTTCCATACTACTCTTGATAGGAACGTCCTCATATGATGACTACCTTAGTTCTCTTCATGTTTGCAAGCCATCTATCAAAAGGTATGATACTTCCTCAATCCTCAAACATCATAGCAATGTTCCAACTCACATCATCTTTATCCTTAGTGTATGGCATGCGTAATGCTCTATCTCTCAACCCCATAATGAGAGGAAATAAGCATTTGGTTGCAATCCAAATACAAAGTTTATCCCATTCCAAGAGTAGAGATGGTGCATCACACATCGCCAGTACACTTTCCAAACTAAGTAAAAATGTACATCACATGTATCCACATCATGAACATCTTGATTATGGGTCTACACCCATGGGAAGACTTTTCCCATCACCTTTTGGATCCCAACGTATCTCTTTTATGTACAATCCTTAGTCATTACCTCAAGGTCTCTAGGGTGTCGACACTTTTGGGGTGATCCGACCCTTATGCATTTAAGGAGTGCCTCTCACTCTTACCCCTTAGGCCCCATGAACTCATGAAGGTGGCCAACCTCCCAACCCATGGTCCTTGGGCAAAGGTAGTTGTTACCTCCCGACCCTATGGTCTCGTGCATCCAGGGAAAAGACAACTCCTACTTCCATCAGTCTCATCCCTTCATGACCTTAGTATTGACTTAAGATTCCATCATAGCACATCTCATTCTTGAATCTTTACCCAAAACTCCATCATCTCTTTGGGCAGTCATAGTCAAACTTACATCCTTTCATAGGGATCATGGTGACCTACTTAACTTGGTCAGGCCCCATAAGGTTACCTCCATGGCATCATATCACCATGCCCCTTAGAGATGGTCACACAAAGGTCTATAGATTCATGTTCATACCATGTGCTCTCCGCTTAGCTCATCAAGCTCCTATGAGAGACCTCTTTAGGTTACCTCAAACCTACACAAAAGCTACACCTGACAGAAGGGTCCCTCCCCAGGATGGAGAGAAAACTATCTCTTGATAGCAACAAAGGTCACAAACAATCCTACGTACAGGGTTTACATCATCATGTACGGCTTAGCCCTATCCTTCTACTTAGGTTCATAGCTAGTAAGAGGACAACCCACTCAGCCACTCTAGGTTCCTTAGCATGTCATACTTGCTCCTATTCCTCAACATTGGACCAACTGCATACATGCATATGTCACCAACCTATGTGTGAGGGGTTCGTCAAACATATCCCCTAGCCAAGGGGTTTCATTTTCCTCTACTCGTGAGGGGTGCCATGCTCCAATCTATAGGAACTCAACCCTCTTCGTGAGCATCAAGTGCATCAGGTACTACTACTCCCTCTTAGGTCTAGGAACCCTAGGTTCACTCCTTATGCATTAGTTGTCCCACCACGAACCAAATGTGCATAAGGTGGGGCATACACTTCCCACCATTCTCCCACGTGAGCAACACTGTAGATTCCTAAACAAGGATAACCAGCTAGGTGTGAGGTCTCACAACTTGTTACCATACCTCCTCGATCTAAGGGACTCTCCTTTCCTATAAGGTAAGGTAGGTGCCTATAACATCTGTACATCAGTTCCAAAAGCCTCTTTCTCATTCTAGGGTTTGGTTCCTATAAAGGTAACCAAGGTACAACAAGCCTCCAAGGATCATGCACGAGGAAACCACCACTATCTACTCAGGTTCGTCTAAAATAGGTCATAACATACCCAACTTCTCATGGTTCTCCACATCCCAGAGTCAAGGTCTCTAACCTTCTTCATCGGGTCTTGCCCTCTCTCTCTAGAGAAAACCCTACAACTGGTCCTACAACTTGAGGTTCCTTCTTAGAATATGGGTCAAGCTCTTAAGGATACATGTCTACACCTACCTAGGTTAAACGTACTATCAAGACCTATGTCCGGCACAGATCATCCCAGGATCTGCATGTGCATCTCCTAACCTGTCAGTCATAACCCTTCTGACCTAAGCCTCAACCTACTGCCTGCACTACTGACATTCTCTCCTACATAGGTGCATGCTCTTCTATGCTCATATATGCCCATAAGGGTTTCTATATGGTCACCACTATCCTCTACAATAAAGGAGCTATCCTTCATCATCAACAGGCACGACCACCCAAGGCCAGGTTACCAAAAGGCACTAGGTCAACCAACCACACATAACTCATGCCTCTCACAGGTATTCAAAACCATTATACATGTCAACTCACATACATGCATGCATGTTCGACTATGATATCTAACTCATCTTGTCATCTCGCTCCCTAACAACCACTTAGGGTTAGGGTTAGCATCGTCCTTAGAGGATGCATTAGGTCTCTACCTCTTCTTAAAGGTCTCTGCCCCCAGGGCTAACTCTCTCCTCATCCTCCTACAACAAGGTCTAACCTCAGAGCTCTCCTGAGGGCACGACAACACATGCCATGCAACCTAAGCATGTAACTAATCTTTAGTTTATGCTTAAACTTATGTCCATGGAATCTTATTACATGCTTTTCATTGTTTTGGTGGAGGATTCCTTAATCCTTATCGTACTTACCATAACCTCAAGTAGGTGAGGAAGAGAGAGAAAAACCCTAAAACTTAGAATCCTATATGAATTAGGGTTGAGAAGGGACGAAAAAGATGAGAGAGTCCTAAAGGTATCTTATTTCGAGTCAAGACCTCAGACTTTGGCTAGGTAGTCACATCGCATCCGGGAGTCCTCATGACCGAATAACGGGGCAGAGGAAAATATTGCCAGCCCCTGGACCATGATCCTTTTCTAGACACCTCCATCATTGGAAAATCCTCTAATAACTCCCTCAGTTCTACAGAGTTTGTAAAAATTAATAATTATTAAGGATTAAATGAGAAACCATTTGCTTTGATACCAAATGTAATGACCCTGCCTCCCGGTAACCCCCAATCAAGGGAGACCAAAAGGTCAGAGCCGCTATCCCAATAACTCACGATCCATGGTTTGACATTTAATCAAAAATAATTATCAAATTCTACTAAAACTAGACTGGAAAGATGGAATAAAATAAATCTTTTGCATACCTTATAAAATTTTAGATCTAGACTTCTATCCACAGAAAAGTCTATCTATCTAATCCTCCATGAACTGATTAATTTGTATATTCACGATATTTCGATTTACTATTTGTCCATTTTTCATAATTGTACCTAAAATGCCGACATACAAAATGTCAGTCAATATATTTCTATAGCGGTATGTGGGGGACAATCACAATTTCACAAATAGTTTCTAACAACCTAATTTTCACAAATAAGTTATTAACAACCCAAATTAAGTTTTCAATGTGACATTCTCAACCGCTTTTTCCCTAAACCCTGGATTACCCTCTCTTAGGGTTTTATCCTTACAAGGGACATAAGGCCACCTTCTCCATCCTGAGCTTGGTTCCTGGGGTCACCTCTTAAGGTGCCCAATTGTCTTCCCTCTGGGGCTTGGTCATGCAACCACTACTACAGAAACAGCATTCAGTGTCGCTTTTCTGGGAATCGGTTCTTTAGGAAAACTGACGCCTACACTATTAGACGTCGGTTATTTAGGCAAACTGACGTCTATATTCGAAGACCATCCAGACATGGGTACCGCTTTGAATACAACGTCGGTTGTTAATAAAAAACCGACGCCTAAAGTCGCCCGTGAAATCCAATTTTCGAGCAAAAAAAATACTGTCACTTTCAGCGTCGGTTATGTAGATAGAAACCGACGCCTATGCGCGATGAAAATTTGCGCGAAAAGTGTCACTTTCAGCGTCGGTTAACCTTTTATAACCGACACTGAAAGTGGTTCCCGCCAAACAATTTCGTGAAAAATATCATCCAATTGGACGTCGGTTGGTTCAAACAACCGACGCTAAAGAGGTTTAGGCGTTGGTTGTTTGAAACAACCGGCGCTATTTTGGAACTTAATATCCTGCGATCACCCGACTCTTCCCCTTGTTGGATAAATTAGATATCATGATAAATCCCTTTGTTTTGATGATGACAAACATTTCATTCTTATTAATCTAACAAGCTACTTGAGTGTGCAGGACTAAGCAGGATGACAAAGTAGCAAGGGAAAATCCAAGAGCTTACTTAGTTATATTTTCATGCAATGTAATCAATATTGTAAAACTTGTACAAATATATATAATGTACAAGTACTTAGATTTGCATGTAAATCAAGCGTTAGATTTTCCCTAGCCAAACACCATAGTTAGATATGTCATCCCATTTAATTAGGATCACCTTTGCACACTCACACATATAATTAATGCTTAAATTGAAACCTTGAAACAGGATCATTCTCGGTCGACAAACTCCTCGACCGAGACACTCTCGGTCGACAAACTCCTCGACCGAGAAAGATCCAAAGTAGCTGTTAGACACAACAGACAAAGTAGTTGGCAGTTGCAAATGAACGTTAATCCAGAGAGCCTGTCGGTCGACAAAACTTCAACCGAGTAGGTGTCTCGGTCGACCATTCCTCGACCGAGATGGTCTCTGACAGCAACTACAGAATAAATTAATTAGCCGTTGTTAAAGCAACAACTTTGTACCTAACGGCTAGTTAAGCACTTAGAAACCCCTAGAAGTTGTCTAGAACGTCCTTAAGCATACTTAGGCCATTCCTATAAATAGGACAAGCCATAGGACACTAGAATTCACTTGTTACACTTGAGAATACACTTGAGCATACTTGAGCAATCTTTTGCAAGCAATTTGAGCACAGTGATCATTGGCCTACATTCTCCTTAGCTCAATCACGTGTCCTATAGGCTAGACTCTCCTACCCACAGCAATCACAAGTTCACATACTTGGCTAGGAGATCTTACGCTTGATCTAGGCATATCAAGCCTTGGGCTTAAAGGATAAGTTGTAATTTCCTTTTTCTTTCTTGTTCCTATTTATATTTTGTACTCTCCTTGCTACTCCTAGGGTTGGAGGCTACGGATTGGAGAGGGTTGACTTCTCAGGTGGAGAAGGGGACTTCAAGCTACTTCAAGAAGGCTATCGCAAGGGAAGCTACTTCAGAAGGCTGGTGCAACGGGAGTTGGTGCACCTACTTCAAGGGAAGGCTGCTTCAAGGTTGGTGATTACTTCTAGGTGAAGGCTGCTTGAAGGGTTTAGGAAAAGAGATTGTATTTTATGTAAATTCCTTGAAGAGGTAATAAAATAAATTTCTTTTCAAATCCTGGTTGGGTAAGCAACCGGGTAGTGGACTGACGGCTATAGTATTTGCTATAGTTGGAACCACTCTAAACCTTGTGTCTCCTTGTCCAATATTTTCATTGTGGTTGTTTGAGTTCAAAATTGTTAAATTTTCTATAAAACTCTATTCACCCCCCTCTAGAGGTTTTCACCCCTTTCTTCTGTTTCATTGCGAGCCGGTTTCCCTTTTCTTCTCTGCTATCGCCCGACCACGCCGCTGATTTCTCCTCCACGAAATATCCTTCTTCCTCCACGACAGCGCCGCCGCACAGCCGACGCACCCCCTTCTCCACCGCCACTGTTGCTGCCTTCTTCCCCTTCTCCGCCGTGCCCCCTTCTCCGCAGCCACTGCTGCTCCTTGGTCTGCCTTCCCTGCCGCCTGGAGCTCGCCGCCGCGCCGCCTTCCTCCTTGCCGCCGCCCGCCGACGTCGCTGCTCCTTGGTCTGTCTGCCCTACTGCCTGGAGCTCGCCGGCCACCGCTGCACCTGCCTGCCCTGCCGCCTGGAGCTCGCCGGTCACCGCTACCACTACTGGGAGGTCAGTTGTTGTTGCTCGCCTAATATTGCATCTAAATCTTGGTTTCACCACTTCTTTCACTGAGAACTGAGAAGAATGGCCTACCACGGCCATGCTGGGCAGCACGGTCGTGGTAGGCCAACACAGCCACGGCCGTGTTTGATTTGATTTAAACCCTAATTTGATTTAAATCCATTCTAGCATCCTAATTTGATTTGATTAAACCCTAACATTGATGAAACCCTAACATCAATTGTGATGAAACCCTAACATGTACATATCTATTATTGTGTTTGTTGGCCTAGAAACCCGTCCAAGATTGACTCATTAGGAGTAAATCTTGGATAGTCCCCGGTTTGGGACTATTCTTGAACACCTAATCTCACTTAGGATGTAAGTGTATAATGTGTATTGGGTTTTTGAGAAAATTTCAGTAGCATTTCCCCGTTTTTTCTCTAAGTACATATGTACTTAGAGAACAGCGGGGAAATGCTGCCGAAATTTTCTCGAAAACCCAATACACATTATACACTTACTAGTGAGATTAGGTGTTCAAGGATGGGATAGGTGGTACACATTTATTATATATAAGAATGACATCAAATGTGTTTTTTGGCCTAGAAACCCGTCCAAGATTGACTCATTAGGAGTAAATCTTGGATAGTCCCCAGTTTGGGACTGTTCTTGAACACCTAATCTCACTTAGGATGTAAGTGTATAATGTGTATTGGGTTTTCGAGAAAATTTCGGCAGCATTTCCCCGTTTGTTCTCTAAGTACATATGTACTTAGAGAACAACAGGGAAATGCTGCCGAAATTTTCTTGAAAACCCAATACACATTATACACTTACTAGTGAGATTAGGTGTTCAAGGATGGGATAGGTGGTACACATTTATTATATATAAGAATGACATCACATTATACACTTAGGATGTAAGTGTATACCCTAATCTTTTCCTAATATATACTTGTTTCCTAATATATACTTGTTTTCTCTGATCATAGAATGGATAGATCATGGATGTCCATTCGTAATCGTTGCACCTCAGAGTTTATATATGGTCTTGATCAGTTTATTAGATTTTCCGAGGAACATAGGAAAAAACCTACAGATAGGTTCTACTGTCCATGTAGCATTGCGGTAACAACTTGAAAGTCAACATTGGTGAGGAAATCAAAACTCATGTCATGTGCAACGGGATTGTACAAAGCTATACAGAATGGCACTGGCATGGAGAGATTTTAAAATCGAAACCAGTAGATGTCGATAGCAGTGCTTGGGTGGAAGAAGAAATTGCCTCCGATGACGTAAATGTGAACGAACCAGTTCCAGCAGACATCGTTGATGCGATGCTGGATAGTTGTAGGGTAGAGCACACCGATCCACCTCCTATCTTTAGAAACATTGTGCATGATGCTGAGATACCGTTATACACAGGCTGTGCTAAGTTTACGAAGCTTAGCGCTGTGTTGAGATTGTATAAGTTGAAAGCTAACAATAGATGGAGCGACAAAAGCTTCACTTCATTGTTGACTTTGTTGAAAGAAATGCTTCCTGAAGGAAACGAGCTGCCAATCTCAACATACCAGGTAAAGAAAATGTTGTGCCCAATGGGAATGGAGGCCAAGAAGATACACGCATGCCCGAATGATTGTGTATTATTTCAAAAGGACTATGTAGATTTGAAAGATTGTCCAAAATGTGGTGCGTCAAGGTATAAATTGACGACTTCGGGGGAGTCCAAAATTGGTTCTCCTGCCAAGGTGTTGTGGTATCTACCTATAATATCACGGTTTCAACGCTTGTTTGCAAATCTGAAAGATGCGAAGAATTTGAGGTGGCATGCAGATGTTAAGAAAAATAATGATGGGATCCTACGACATGCGTCTGATTCCCCACAGTGGAAGAAGATTGATCTATTGTACCCCAAATTTGGTGAAGAAGATAGGAATCTAAGACTTGGGCTTTGTACAGATGGGATGAATCCGTACGGGACATTGAGCAGCCAACATAGCACTTGGCCAGTCATGCTTGTTATATACAATCTTCCTCTCTGGATGTGTATGAAAAATAAGTACGTTATGTTGTCGTTGTTGATATCGGGCCCTAAACAACCCGGAAATGATATCGATGTTTATCTTGAACCTTTGATTGATGACTTAAAGAAACTTTGGGCTGAAGGTGTGATGACCTATGATGCTTCAGCAAGAGAGACATTTCATTTGCACGCTATGTTGTTTTGTACTGTTAATGACTTTCCAGCATATGGGAATTTGTCTGGATATAGTGTCAAAGGAGCTAAAGTGTGTCCTATATGTGAAGAAAACACTGATTCAATAAGACTAAAACATGGCGGCAAGACTGTATATCTTGGTCATCGAAGGTTTCTTTTAAAATTCCATCCGTATCGTAGGAAGCGCAAAGCATTCAATGGATGGAATGATGAACGGAGTGCACCTAAACCTATACCAGGGGATGTTGTTTATGCAAGAGTAAAAGACATTGTCAATGAATTTGGTAAGAAATCACAATGTAGTATGGCCACACAGAGTGACAATTCTTCATTCAAGAAGAAGTCAATATTTTGGGATCTTCCTTATTGGAGTTCTTCGACAGTCAGGCATTATATCGATGTAATGCACGTTGAGAAAAATGTCTGTGATAGCATCATTGGTACTCTGTTAAATATACCAGGTAAGACTAAAGATGGGATAAAATCTAGACTGGACCTACGTGAAATGGGAATAAGGTCAGGATTAACAGAATTACGTGAAATGGGTAATAAAAGAACATACTTACCTCCCACTTGTTACACGTTGTCTAGAAAGGAGAAGAAAACTTTTTGTGAATGCTTGGTAAATGTTAAGGTGCCACATGGTTACTCATCCAACATCCGTAGATTGGTATCAATGAAAGATCTGAAGTTGATAGGTCTTAAATCTCATGATTGTCACACTCTAATGCAACAAATATTGCCCGTGGCAATTCGATATATATTGCCGAAGCATGTAAGGTTTGCAATTACCAGACTTTGTTTCTTTTTCAACAGTCTATGCAGCAAAGTTATTGACCCTGATACTCTCGATAATTTGCAAAGAGAAGTGGTTGTTACCCTATGTCAGCTTGAGATGTATTTCCCTCCTTCATTCTTTGATATCATGGTACATCTTGTTGTCCACTTGACTAGGGAAGTGAAAATGTTGGGACCAGTTTTCTTGCATTGGATGTATCCCTTTGAACGATACATGAGCGTTTTTAAAGGTGATGTTCGAAACCGTTATCGGCCTGAAGGGAGTATTATTGAAGGTTATGTGGCGAGAGAGGTTATGGATTTTTGCAATGACTTTCTCGTGGTAATGACACTCCTGATAATGACAAAAATATTGAGGAGGGCAAAGGAATTTTGGGATCACGGGTGAAAGTAATCAGCTGTGAGCAGTTGGAACAAGCTCACTTGTATATTTTACACAATATGGACGAAGTGAGTGTTTATATCGAGGAACATACCAATTTCATAAAGAGAAAACATCCTCGAGCAAGTTCAATATGGCTTGCTAGAGAGCATAATAAGACTTTTACTAAGTGGTTTGAAGATAAAGTCTTACATCAACTATCTCAAACACCAAATGATATTACAGAAACTATCAAATGCCTCGCCTTTAAACCAAAACCGAATGTTATGTCTTATGAGGGGTTTGACATTAATGGATTCACTTATTACACAAAGCACCAAGATGATAAGAGTGTCGTCCAAAATAGTGGGGTCACTCTTCAAGCGTCGACTGTGTACTTTGCAAGTGCAAAGGATAAGAGTCCACGTGAAGCTAAAATGTCATATTACAATGTCATTGAAGACATTTGGGAGTTTGACTACATAGATTTCAAAATTCCGCTCTTTAAATGTAATTGGGTTGATAACACCAAAGGAGTTATAGTGGATTGGGTTTCACTTTTGTGAACTTTGAAAAGATTGGCGAGAAGGGTGAACCATTCATATTGGCATCACAGGCGAAACAAATATTCTATATCGATGATCCTGCAAATGATAAATGGTCGGTTGTTCTTCATGGTAAAAGACAGTTCATTGAAGATCCTATAGATGAAGAAGAGTACTATGATAAGTATGATGACTCCAGTCCATTCTCAGTTGGGTTGCCAACTCCAAAAAATATTGAAGCTAATGATGACTTATATGTGCGCGGAGATCACAATGAAGGATTGTTAATTGATAAAAGATCACAATTTTAGAGACATGTATGTTTATACAAATGCTAAATGTTTGCCTTTTTCTAGTTAATACAAATGCTAAATGTTTGCCTTTTTCTAGTTAATACAAATGCTAAATGTTTGCCTTTTTAATGACATTTTCAGATGGCTGACCATGATGAGCATGATGTCCATGATGAGCATGAAGTCCATGATGAGCATGCTGTCCATGACGAGCATGGCGAGGATACCAATGTAAGTTCTAAAAACATATCCTGTATTTCTATAAAATTCATTATCTTCTAGTTATGTCATATATCTTATATTTCTATATTGGGCTAATTCAGTGTGTTTATTTTTGTCAAATTTTAGGTTGATGATGCACATGTACCCACTGAAGCACTGGAGCAACTTGATGCGTAGCACCAAACACTTAACAAGAAAAGGGGCATCACTCTGTTGAAGAAGTTAATAGCGCTTAGTGGCAGTGGATCCAAATTGGTTGTGGAGTTTGATAATGGAGGAAATGCAATTGGAGTGAACCGCAATAATTTTGTAAACTATCTTGGGTGTACCACTCGGAGCCATTGTGGTGTTAAGTATGATAATTGGCATAAAGTTCCTCAGGGGAAAAAAGACTTGATATGGAAGGATTTATGCGTGAGTTATTATTATTTGCAATTCTATTTTGTAGATTACAAATTCTATTATTTGCAATTCTATTTTGGATACTAGTTAATAAAATTTCTATTTTACAGAATCTGTTTGCATTGGATGAGAAGTTGCATCGTAAAAGTGTGATGCAACGCGCTGGAAAGATGCTTAGGAATTATAGGACAAATCTGAACAGAGAATACATAAAATAGGGTGATAAGAAAAAGAAGTCAGCCCTAGAACAATGGAACTTCTTGGACAAAGAAGATTGGGACAATTTTGTTGCTTCAAGAAAATCTGAAGAATTCAAGGTATTAGGTGTCACTCCCAATTTAATTAATATACATTGTATTCACCTATTCAAGATTAACATTTAGTGATACTAACCAAATCATTAATGTGCATACTAACTAGGCCCTCAGTGACGCACAAAAAGCAAGGCGTGCACTGAATGTGCATGACCACACTATGGGTCCAAAAGGCTATGCAAGCGTTCGCCAAAGACTACATGTGGAGTCTGCGGCTACTCAGGAGTCTGCTCCTACTCAGGAGTCTGCCACACCCATGCCTCGCCATGATATCTGGATAGCTGGGAGGCAAAACAAGAAGGGTGAAATAAAGAAGCCCGTAACTACTGAGGCGGCTGCGAAAATGGTAAAATACAACTCTTAGAGCAATCGTTTGAATATTGATTATTTGTTGTGTTAATTTACCAATTTCTGTTGATGGTGATTAGCGGGAGCTGCACGAGCAGAGGAAACAAGGCACGTTCATCCCTTAGGGCACAAGGGATGAATTGACAGTTGCTCTGGGTAACCCAGAGCATCCTGGACGTGTTAGGGGTGCAGGCGCTGGTGTGGGCATCAAAGCATTCTTTGGGCCATCCCAGCGCAAACCCAGAGCGGGACTTTCTCAAGAAGAGGTAACCTATTCTTTTTTAAGAATGTTACTGCAAAAGGAAATTCAATAATAAGAAGCTAATGTTTCTTTTATCCATGTATAGGAGAATAAGAGAGTCGAGGATATAGTTGCTAAGAAGGTCAACGATGTAGTTGCTGAGAAGGTCAAGGAAGAATTGTTGCGGTGGCAGGCATCTCAGGCTTCCAATCAGCCTATGGCGACCCACTCTTCTCTTGATGCACAGACTGCGAGTAATCCTGGAGACCCATCGCCTAACACGTCTGCTGTAAGTATTGTTTATGACATTGTATCTAGTCGTTTCAAGATGATATGTTTTTAAGATGATATGTATATATGTATAACATTCTTTACGTAAATTTGTAGGCATTGAAGCCATGCCGCTTAAGAATACAAGACTATGTTGTTGCAGAGGCGCAGGCTTACCCGTCCCTTCCTGGGGAAAGGTTTCACGGGACTCCAATGCCACAGGGCTACGTTCGTGTGGGCCCATTACGTGTGTTACCCGATTGGAGGGAAGCTACATTGCCATATCCCCACCCGAATATTGATACACTTGCTGAGGCAGAAGGCGGGGTCATATTGTGGCCCAAAGCAGATGTCATCTACACTACTAAAATTGTAAGATAAATTTACATTGATTTATACTGTTAATGTGTATATATGATGTCAACTGATCTGAAATTATATATATAGGTTAAAAAGAAGACACCAGGAGCACCTAGGCCTCCACCTCCACTTCCCGCATTACCAACTTGGGTTGCAACTGACCTAACATACCCGTTAGGTCCTGCTTGTAGGGGAATGGCATGTTGGCTACGGGCACATAATATACATTGCCCGATAATTGTTTCTTTAGATGCAGATTATGGAGGTCAATCATATGATAGCTCTTTATTTATACAAGATATTATTGAGTTGTTTATGTATGATTGGCTGAATACATCAATGATAGAGACATGGATAAGATGAGATCTTGTTTATACATCCATATACCTTGTGTTAGATCCGGTGATCTGGTTTCTTATATATTAATGCATACGTAATACATGTTTTGCAGCTACTTAGTCGAAGATCATTGCAAACAATTTGCATTTGATCATGTGGGATTTTTGATTCCATCATTGATTAGTATGGTAGCTAAAGACCCTGATAATGTTCAACAATACTGTATAGATGCTTTTACAATTTTTGGTCAGCAAAAGAAGACGATAATAATAGCTCCATTCAATGTCAAGTAAGTTTACTTTATTTATAATTTGGACTTAAGAAAATTCCATTTTTATTGTGCATTTTGAGTTATTAATTGTTAACTTTTTACCTCTAGCGGTAAACATTGGGAGTTACTAGTTATTGTCCCCGGGACGTTCAATGTTTATTATCTAGATCCCGCGGGAAGTACATTAAACACTAAAATTGGACACGTAATGAGAATGCCATTATTTTGGTGAGAAATATTTCATTTTTGTATTTGTTAACATCTGTTATTACATTACTATTTACTTATATAATTTACTATGTTATATTAACATGTAGGGGTTTAGATGCATTCAAAAAGGCTGGAGGAACGGTCCCAAGGAAAAAGAACCAGCCAATAAATTGGCAGAACGTACAAGTAAGTTCCCGACTCCAATGTATATATTATTGATGTGAATTGTGCTTAGTTGTATTATTTTGTATGTTTCAATTTATAGTGCGCTACACAAGACAATGGCTGGGCATGCACATACTATGTGATGCGATTTATGCAGATGATTATCAAACATGCCGCATTGGACATCGATACCATACATGAGGTATTATATATAGTCTCATTAGTTAGTATGAAATATATCAATCTTATTTTTATATTATTACTTATATATATACATCATTCTCTTTGCAGGTGTTTAAAACTGACCACACTATAGGTAAACGCTTAAAAAATATACATGCTCCATATATGATGGAAGCATTAAATGAAATAAGAGAAGAATGGGCAAAAGCCATAGAAGCAGTGGCAACTGTAAGATATAATTGGGATGTTGATAGCGATAATAAATGATACTTTGTAAATGAATATTTCTGAATGTTAATACATGTATTTGAATGTTTCTATATGTGTGAATGTGAGAATTGAATTGATGTCTGAATGTATCTACTTGTGTGAAATTTTCCTTGGGACTTTTGTAGGTTTGTGGCCTGTTTGTAGGCTGATATCAATGGATGTCGTAAACCTGTAGTTCAGAAAACTGAACTGCAGGTTCTCATCCTGCTGACCAGCCACAGCAGGCCTGCAAACTGATATAAAAAAAATAGATATAGGCGTCGGTTATTTACAGAAAACCGTCAGCAAAGACCTACAGCGTCGGTTATTGGACAAAACCGACGCCTAATATTACAAACAACCCGGCCGTACAGGAAAGCACGACCGTGGTAGAAAAGGCGTCGCTTATTCATATAAAACCGATGCCTATAGTACTAAACACAGCCGTGCAGGGAAGCACAGTCGTGTCGTCTTGAAGTATGGCGTCGGTCTTTTAGTAGATAACCGACGCCAAATGGGTTCGCGCCAACACTTTCTGCGTCGGTTACCAAGTAAACACCGACGCTATAGTCCATATAGGTGTCGATCTTTTAGTAGATAACCGACGCAGAATGTGTCCTAGATGATGCCATTTTCTGTGGCGCGAACCCTTTTGGCGTCGGTTATCTACTAAAAGACCGACGCCTATATGTATTATAGGCGTCGGTTAAAAAACCGACGCCGAAGTGTTCGACCTTTAGCGGCGCCCACATAGGCGTCGCTCAGAAACCGACGCCAAAGGGGGTTAAACAACTGACGCCAAAGGTTGTTTCTGTAGTAGTGAACGTACATCAGGGTGGCATGTAGGTTTGAGAATACACATATATACTTAATTGTGATAATCATAGGGACTCTATAGGATTGCATAATTAAACATCCAATAGTTTTGGTTACATACAATCGATAAAATGTTTGATAAACGTCGTGAAACTAAATTGATTATTCATAAATAACCACATACCTGATCCAGAGTAACTTGATGTGCAAGCAAGAATAACTAAGAATAATCAATCAAGCAATCAATCAGTGATCCTGAAATTAATTCATAACACCCATGTGTCATTAAACATCCTCAAGATTGACTCGGGTCCCACATTAGGGTTTTTAGGCCACCTTTTAGGGTTTTATTAGGGTTTTAGCTTCCACCATCCAATTATCACCTTTAATGCAATTTTGACCCACAAACCCTAATTTCAACATCATATGCATTATTGAATTCCAATTAAGTCAAATATATCTCATTTACACTAAACTACCAACCTTATCCTTTTAGGTCATATCAAGATCATTAAGGCCAATTAGTATGTTCAGGCTCTTTTGAATTGACAACTCTGATTTCATCAGTGATTATAGTCAAATTCACAAATGAACCCTAATTACCATTTTTCACATCTTCTAGGTTAGTAAACCCTAATTACACTAGTTATGAACAATTGTCTCTAATTAGATCTCTTCCATCATATTCATGAAATTAAGTCAGACTTTAATTACTAGCATCAACTAAGTCTATTAAATACATCCATAATCAAGATCTAGGGCTTTAATCTATTTAAAGCATTAAAGTTATCAACTTTATGTACTTTTCAAATTATAAGTAGAAACAAAGTCTGATTATATTTTTACTAGATTCCTCGTGTTTTTCTGAGCAAGATTCATATATCATTCATCTTAATCTGAGCTACCAGTAATTAGTTACAAATTTCGCAAAATAAGTTACCTTTGGCCAATGGAAGGTTGCCACCTAGCGGCTCGCTCCTCGCGAGCAACACACTGGACCGGGTCCATATATGCTTTCTCCCCTATTTCCACGATTTGGGGCCATGTGTTCCTGGGGGCAAGGTGGCGATTTCCTCTTCTTCTTCATCCTCTGCTCACTTCTTTGTTCGCGAACCAGGTCCCTGGCTCGGTAAACTCTGGGGTTGACTTCAAGATCCAACTCCCCGCAGCAATTGGCTAAGCTTCCATGACCTCCGCCGCACCTATACGAACTCGTCGACACTTCTAATTGCTCTAGATGTGGTCAAAATTTCTGAGACAGGAAGAAGGGGTCTCCAGCAGCAATCCAGGGAGGTCTGTGGTGCAAGAGAGGTTCGAGAGGGAAAATTGATGGCTGGTCCTTGGTCTGTAGGTTCTGTAGGATCTCGCGGAGTGGTGTGTAGTCTCACAGAGGGGTTGCATCCCCTTTTATAGCCCGTGGCTATGGCGCACAGCTGAAACAGACACTAGATTTTGGGGGATTCTTCTAGATGCCCCCAAGATAGGCAAAACCTAGGGTAGGTATGGCCACAAAGACCTCACGAATCTAGCTGGATTGTTTCCAAGTTTGCTCGTGCACTCAATTGCGATAGATCTACTTTAGAAAAATCTTGCTCCCTATTATGATTTTCCTTATATGTCCTGAGGTAGGTGATGATCTCCTAATCATCAGATCTTGATCCCACTGTCATAAGTTCACGCGACAATAACAAAGAGTCTGAGTCCGAATAAATTTTGTGACATTTAAATATTATCCATTCACTTTAGGGATTTTCAAAAATCCATATCTCTTAAACTGTACATCCAAATAATCCCAAATTTTAAAGGAAAGTCTATAAAGACTTAATCTACTTATATTCCAAGTTGGAGCCGAAACACAAAAAGAATAACTCCTTTTCTTCATTTGCAAGTCAATGACTTAAAAAGCATGTATTATGTATCAAACCACATATTTTCTCTCTCTTTCTTCCCTATTTTCCTTATTTCGACTTTTATAAACATTATAAGCAAGTGGAGTCGAAACCACTCTATTGTGGCCGCCTATATCTCATTCTATATAATTCTATATATATGTATATTTCTCATAAATACATTGCTTAACATCCATTATCTTTTATCTTTCTCTATTATTTGGACTTTTCTTCTTTTCTTCTCTCTTATATTCATTATTGGATTAGCAAAATAGTAGAAATCACAAAATTCATACCAAAGGGGGAAATTGCAAAGAAACCCTTTCTTTTAAGAAAAGCACACAACCTTCTCAATTCAAGTCTATGTTCATATAATAATGACATTTCAATTATGAAAACATATGTAAAAATTGAGGTTGGAACAGTGTTACTATGGTGGAATCTACAACTACCAGCAAAGAGAGGTGGTGGATCCCTAATTACATGTTTCTCTAATATAATGAGAGAGGAAATGAGCTATGGCTCATTGGGTGTGGAAGAGGGAGACAAAAATAAGGGAAAAGAAATTGTAAAAAATGGAGGTGTGATGAGGGAGAAATCACTTAGGGAAGGAAACACAGTGATAACATTCATACTTGCTAAATCAGACAGAGGTAAGGGATGATCTACCCACGATCAAATCTTGAATCAGCAACAGAATGAGCGTGCATAAAAAAGAAAAATAAGATTAACGTGTGACAGTGGTCAATTAACTAGAAACTATAGGGAAATGACGTATTAAATGCATATCAGATAATTTTCTAATAAAACTATATTCAAACCTCTCCTAATTGATTTAGAGGGACAAACATGGTCAAATCAATGCCAAATTTGGACCATGGGCTAATTTGATAGTCTAGAATATTCTTAGACAATTATATTTTGGTTTTATACATACTTTGTCCATAATTTCCATCTTGGTCATTAAACTTAACTTTAATGCATTAATAGATTAAATAAGTGACAAATACTTTACTTTGTGAATATTGGAGTCAAAATTCAAGATAAGCATTAATCACCCACTTTAAAAGTCATATCCTACCTCTTTATTCCCTTTTGAGTAATTTTCTTGAAGAGAGAGAAAATAAAAGATATTGCTAACTCCTTCCTATGTGCATATAAAAGAAAAGGGGAAAACATTTATTATTTTCTCAAAAGAGTAACTCATCTTATATTTTTTAAATTGGTGCATAGGGACAGTTTATTATTCTTTTGAAATTTAGAGAGGAGGAGAGAGAAAGAAAGATATTTATGATATTCTTATCTAAAAGGCTATCAAGAGAAAACAATGCTTCTTCTTCAAGTCACCTAATCCTTATTTTCAAATTCCTTGCCTCTTAACTTGCTCTTTCACCTCATTTAAACTTTCTTGATAGAATGTAGCTCGACAATCCTCAATTAAGGGACCCAGGTTCGACTTTGGGTGTTGGACGTGGTGCAATAGTGGCTGGAATTTGATTGGGCTCGCCATAGTGCCCCCCCCTAATGACATGGTTGGTCCCAGGGTTTACTCTTGGCTGGGTGGGGTCCAATAGTGGTTGATTCTGAGAGGGGATCCTCGTTATCAAAAAAATATAGGTAAAAACTAATTAATATTACTTTTCAAATTGCAATACATAATAAAAGAAAATTGTGTTTTGAGTCTCTATTATTATCTATGCCTTGTTATTTAAGGGTAATACTACTTCTGATCTTTTTGCATTAATATTCTCAAAGAATTCTATTTAAGAAAAAAAACATCAAAAGATTTAAATTATCCATGAAAATTTGAGATGTTACATTCCTACCTGCCTTAAATAAATTTCATCCTCAAAATTTCATTAAGCTACCCACCTTAGAACTTTTCATATTTTTTGCACAAAAACTTCAACATACTAATATTATCATGTGAATCCATAATTCCAAACATTTTCATGAAACATAAGTTTTAAAAAAAAGTAATATATTAAACTCTACTCATTCTTATCATCTTCACTCTCATACACCATGGCAAAGACTCTCTAGCTTGCCTTTTCGCTCTAGGTGATTGATTAACATCGGGCTCTTTCTTTTGAAACTTGGGGTAGTTAGGTCTAATGTGGCCTATCTCAGCACATGCATAGAAAACTCCCATCCCAAACTTGCATTCTCCTAGATGATACTTGGAGCACTTTGCACATTGGGTCTTTGCATTCTGGTTTGTAGCCACTTATGTTGGGGCCTTCCTTCTCTTGTCATGAGGGTTGGAGTTGTTGTGGTTGTGGGAGTGGATATCTTTCCTCCATACTCTTCATGGATGGTTTTCTAACCTTGTAGGGTACAGTGTCCAAGTCCTGACAAAGCAAAGTTAAGGTTCGACTTGTGACCTCTAATGAACTTTTTTATTTTGCGTCATTCATCATAGCCATAATTGTACTTCTGTAAAATCCTAAACTTCATGATGTACTAGGTGACTGTCATGTCACCAAGATGGCGTATGTTGCGGAACTCTTCTTTCTTCTTCTCGATCATGACCTCATATTTGTATTGGTCTCAGAAGGCTTTTGAAAATTCTTCCTATGTGAATGGGGTTGCATCAGTTGCACAAGAACCTAGTAGGTTCTCCCACCAAGTCCTAGTTGCACCCTTGAGCATATGTGTCCCGAAGTGAACCTTGGACGGGTTAGGACAATCTAAATCATGGAAGCAATGTTCCATGTTCTGCAACCAACTCTCGAGTTTGCCCACCACGCCCATCTCTTCCTCTCTAGCAAAAGAGTCAGGCTTGATCTTCAAAAGGTCAACTAGGGAAAGCTTGGGGTTGACCCTAGGGTTTCCTACTTGATCATCTCCTCTTCCTATGACAATAGCTGGAGCCCTGACCAAAATGTCAAAGGACACCATGGGAGGTTCTCTAGGTGGAGATGATAGACAACCTCCTACTCTTGCATATTCATTTTCATCCCCACCCATGGCTACCTTTTCATCATCACCCTTACTCTTAGGCATCATGTACAAAAAAGGACATAAACTACATGAGATTATGATAAAATCCTGGTGGCCAACTATATTTTGGGCTTTGATACCATTATTATAGCACCCCACTTGTAAAAATATTCACAACATAGAGCAGAAGCATATAATTTTATTCACTTCAAGGTGGATGTCACAAACATGATATTCCTAGCTCAAAATAAATTTTATATAAACCATCATAGGGAAATAATCACAGTTATCATTCTCAAATCCTTAACAAGGTTTTGATATACATATTGAATGGAGAAAGAAAGGAAACTCTAATCTAGGTATAGTTGGAACCCCATCAATGTTTTTCTCCTTGCAAATCCTCAAGCTAGGGTTTTCACTTTTGATGGTGGTTTCCTCCTGAGCTTGCTACTTACCTGCAAGCATCGTGCCCCCAACCATGCATAAAACCACTGGTAAGTGAAATTGGACATATTATAGACTGAAGAAAAAAAACTTGAAAAATGAAAATAAACTTTAAATATTAAACATTGAAAAAAGATATATAATTTCTTTTATATCATTTCTTTTATCTAGTCATGTATGCAAATCCTTGGGTTCCACATATGTGTGTATTCTATTATGAACCAAAGTGTCTCTTCTCTTATGCACTGAAGTGCTTCTTAGTTTTGCTCGGACGAGCCTCTTAGTGAGGATCTTATATAAATTTATTTCTTATCATTGTCTTTCTCTTAAAAGTTCTTAACCTTTCCTTTATATCTTATTTGGAACCTTAACTTTAATGTGCATGAAGGTGATATAATGATATGAACAATAAAACATGTCATGAATTATCATAATGGACTTTAAGCAATTGAAATAATAATTAATACGTTCATGTATTTCATACATACATACATACATATATAAAAAGGCAAACATTACTTGTGCCCAACTGGCATGGACCACTTACCTTTCTATTAGTGGAGATCCTACTTCTCTTCCTACTTTGGGAAAAATGTAATCACGATCTTGGGGTTGAAGTACCCTAATCCTCGTGTCCAAAATATATTTCATATTAATATGTAATTTCATTAAAAACATTAAACCCTAATTTACAATTCCCATAAAACCAACGTTTGTCGAATAGTAATAGACTCTAAAACTTAGATATTCATATTCCTCATGAAAAATCATTTTCAAAACATATTTTTCTCATGTTTATGAGAATCCTATGAATTACAATGATTTTTAGAAAATCAAGTCAATCAAAAGTCACAAAAACTCTGTGTTGGCATCAAATAATCATTGGGGCCCCTTTGATGTGGGCTAACCAAAGATGGCCATTCAACATGGACCCACTTAAAATGAAACCTATGTTCCAAAAAGAATTGTGCCTAATAAAAGGCATAAATACCGTTGCACTTAAGATAAGCTTATTCGATCAACATGGGCAACAAAGGGATTCTGATACCTTATTTCTTTCCCCTAGTGCAAGCCATGGCTCGAGCACCTTCATAGGGGCTTCATGTCTCTAGTTTAGAGTTGAGGATGCCACCCTTTAGGGAAAGGAAGCCTTACCATTGAGTTCATGAGGAGGAACCGTACCCATAGAGCTAGACTCGGGTGTTGCAGGGCACCAAGGATTGAGATCCCACTCCATCCATGGTCGAGGAGCATCATAAGGATAGAAACATGAACAAAAGTCATCAAGGAAGCAAGAAAGCAAGGCGAGTGGATTTGCAAGACAAAAGTGAAGCTAAAGAAGCCATCACTTGAGGCAAAGGACCATCGAGTCATGGATTTGGCAGAGAACAATGAAAAATAGGGGAAGAAAGTGCATTGTTCAGCGTGATGATCTAGGGAGCAAAAACATCAACTAAGGATGGGAAAAGCTCCATTGAGGTTAGGAGAAGTTGAGACACCCACTTCCATAATCGGAGGGACACTAAGGAGGCAAGGCGACTAGCATCGATGAGGACCTTGAGAAGACCAATAGGATACATCAACTATAATGATTGCACTAAAAACTACAGAAGCAAAAGCCAACCCAAGGAGTCGAGGATGATAATCGACATCATAATTGAACCGGGATGGTCAAGAAGTGTGCACCATGACTTCATCATTGAAGGGGGGGAGTCGGTCTCAGAACTTGGGGCTACCAGGGCTCCAAATGTTGTTTAAGGAGAGGTTTGGGAGTGGTGGCAGTGCTTTTTAGAGCCTTATACAGGGAAGGGTGTTACTATGGTGGCATCTGCAACTAACATTAGAGAGAGGTGGTGGAGACCTAATTGAACATTTCTCCAATATAGCAAGAGAAGAAACAATCTATCTCCTGTTGGGTGTGGGAGAGGGAAACAAAAATGAGGGAGAATAAATCATGAAATACAGAGGCGTGATGAGAGTTAAATCACTTAGGGAAGGAAACACAGTGATAGCGTTCAGACTTGCCAAAATGGACGGAGGTAAGGGACGATCAACCCACTGTTGGATCTTGAATTAATAACCAGATTGTTGGCTAAATTGGACATTGTTATAATCCCTTTGTTTTGATGATGACAAACATTTCTTTCTTATGGTCTTAACTTGCTATTTGAGTGTTTCAGAGACAAGCATATAGGGTGGTGGATAGCGAAGACTTGGAAGATTAATTTTCTAAAATTTCTTTATTTTTATGATTGTAATCAATGTAAAACTTGTACAAGTTTATAATGTACAAGTACCTATATATCATGTAAATCAAGTGTTTAGATCTTCCCTATCCACTCACAACACTTAGATAGGTCATCCCCTGAGATAGTATCACAATTGCACATTGATACACACACTCAGTAAATGAATACATTGAATCAGTGATATTCTCAGTCGACAAATACTTCGACCGAGACACTCTCGGTCGAGAAACTCCTCGACCGAGAATAGACCCTATTAGCCGTTAGACTAAGTTAGAAAAAGTAGTTTGGAGTTGAGTTGAACGTTGCAATACACTTACTCCAGACTTACCCTCGGTCAACAAATTCCTCGACCGAGAGACTCTCGATCGACAAACCTCCCGACCGAGAAGAGTTCTGTCTGCACTTTTCAAAACTAATCAACTAGGCAATTAGTGGACAACTAACGGCTAGTTGAGCACTAAGAACCCTCTAGAAAGTGTCTAGAACGTCCCTAAGTACTTGCAGGCCATTCCTATAAATAGGACATGCCTTAGGACACCTAAACTCACTTGAGTACACAACTTGCATATACAATTCACTTGACATCACATTGTAGCAAGCCATTAGCAAAGCTTTCACTTGCAAAACATTTCCACAAGCTATGAATTCGTGTCCTATATGCAGATATCTCCTATCTACTATACATTCAAGTCCATCCACTTTGGTTAAGAGATCAAATGCTTGATATAAGAAATCAAGCCTTGTGCTACAACGGTAATTGTAATTTCCATTTTCCCTTCTTTTTCTTTTTTATTACTTGTACTCTCCTTTCTACTCCTAGGGTTGGAGGCTGCAGATTGGAGAGGGTGCTATCTTCTCAGGTGGAGAAGGGTCTTCTCGGAGGAGAAGGTGGACTTTGGACTACTTCTAAAAGGACTCAACGGGAAGCTACTTCAAGGAGGAAGGCTACTTCAAGGGGGAGCTTGAAGTTACTTCAAGTGAAGGTTGCTTCAAAGTTGGTGAGACTACTTCGGGGTGAAGGTTGTCTAAAGGGTTTGGGAAGGTAGTTGTATTTTATGTAACATCCTTGCGAGGTAATAAAATATAGGTGCTTTCAAAATCCCAATTGGAAACAATTGGGTAGTGGACTGACTCCCTTAGTATTTGCTAAGGGTGGAACCACTCTAAACCCTATGTCCCCTTGTCTAATATTTTGTGGTTGATTGTTTGAATTATTATTTTTATCTTCATAAAAACCCTATTCACCCCCCCTCTAGTGGTTTTTCAATTGGTATCAGAGCAGGATTCAAGGAGCTCTAATCGAGTCTTGAAGAATGGAGGGTGGTGGTGTCTACAACCGCAAGCAAAGGAGAAGCTTGGACCAATCTTCAACAAGCTATAATTGGTGCTTAGGAACAAAACACACAACACCTAGTTGTCCATGGAGGTTAAAGAAGGAAGATGTGCATAAAGAATGCCTTATTGCTACAACAAGTGAAGAAGAAGAAGAGGTAAGCCTTTTTTATTTATCTAAAGAAGAGTTAATTGCTAGCCTTCAAGAGACACATGATAAGTATATTGGGTGTAAGAAGAAATTAAAGAAATCTAATAAATCAAATGATGAGTTACATGCTAAACTTCTTGCTCTCACATCAGAAAATGAAGATCTTTATGCTAAATTAAATGATCTTGGATTTGAAAAGGATAGTATTATTTCTGAAAATAGTACTTTGAAATCATCTCTAAGTGATTGTAATGTGAAGATTTCTACTCTAGAAACAAATTATGATATTCTTTCTCAAGAAAAGGTAGGACTGCTTGCAAAGTTAAATGATTTTCAAACTCAACCTATCCTATGCACTCATCTAGATTATGATACTATTATGAAAGAAAGAGATTCTTTATTATCTAATCTAGATCAAGCAAAGTTATATATCAAAAAGAGAATGGATGAGATTGCTAAGTTACAACAAGAAGTTAGTAGCTTAAGAAACAATGATGTTCTTGATAAGATTTTAAATGATTCTCATGGTCAAATTGGAAGAAGAGGACTAGGTTACAAGCCTAAATGAAAATCCTATCAAAAACCTAGTGGGGGAAGGATACAAGTGCCAAAGACTCAATCTATGTATGTACCTAAAGACAAGCATACATATGTACCCGAGAACAATCTAGATCAAACTCATAAAAAGAGAAATGAGATTGATTCTATATGTTGCCATTATTGTTTGCATCTTGGACATTATTCCTTTTCACGTCCTTACAAGAAAAAGGATGTTGAGTTGGTATGGGTTCCAAAACCCCCAAATTAAATAAATTAAATTAAGTTGAGATATGACCAAAGACTCTAAATTGTATATCTTTATGTCTATCTCAACTTAACATAAGGAGATAACAAATTGATTCAAGTAATTAAAATTTCTAACTTGAAAATACACATTTTTAAATAAACCTACAGAGACACATCTTTAATAACTTGTTTTAGTTTGGGTTCCTAAAACCTAGAGATTTGAATATGATTAGTTGAGATTTGACTTAAATGTTTTATCTCAACTAAACTGAGTTTTAAATTGCATAATTGAATTGGAAGTGATCTATATTTTACTTGGAAATAACTACTGAAAATAGTACAGAAACAATCTCGATCGACAAAATCTTCGATTGAGACAATATCGGTCGAGAAATTGGTCGACCGATAGGAATTCTGCCTTAAATCTATATTTTTCTGGAGAAACAGTAACATTCTTGGTCGAGAAAATTGTCGACCGAGACAATGTCAGTCAAGAACTTTGTCGACCGAGTGAAACTCTGACAGAACTATTTAATAAAAACAAGACACTTCAATTGCAATCAACTTAAGTATGTAATGAAATTTACATATTCTTGTGCTTTAAATATTTGAATGATCCTAATCAAAATGAAGAATATATGAGCATCAATACTTAATACTTTTCATGATTAAATTGTATCTATCAAATATACAAGAGACAAAGGTTGATTTTACTAAAATTGCTGCAAAAATGTTGCTTGCAAAGAAAATTGATGTTGATCTATACTCTTACTGCAAGTACACATGCTCTAATGTAAAAATAAGTCATATATCTTGGAGACAAATCTCAAATCACATATTGATAATTTGCATCATGATCTATATGATACTTTTATCATGCTATAAATTTACTAATTATATGATCAAAACTATATGCAAATAGAAATCGGAAATGCTCTCTTAAAATCAATGCACACATTACAAAGCCCTAAATTGCTACTGAAATGATTAAGCATGTTCATGGCTTGTCTTAAATTTAAAAATTCATGAACCATGATTGATCAAGAAAAAGATATTGCTTTGATAAATCTTCCTTAAAAGATATGATTCTCTACATTGTGAATATTAAAACTGATGATTTGAGTAAGTTTAATCAAGAAAATCATGGATTTTCTTCTCATGAGATTATCTTGGTTCTTCTCCTACATGGTTTGGCTTAAAACTAAAAATTATGAACCATATTGGTTTAATCAAGGAAATTATTGTTTTATCATAATCCACATAATATGTCCTAAGTATTCCTTGGTCTATCTATATAAAAACCATGTGTCTTGAAATTTGCTTTTAAATGATCATAATAATTGTATTTCATGAAATTATGGATATGCCTCTATTGTTCTATCATGATCATTATGTTATGGATATGCCATTATTGTTTTATCATGATCATTGCGTTCCATCTTTTACTTGGTTTGCCTTAAATAATCTTTGATCTATATATACAAACCATGAATGGATATTGTTTTCAAAATGATCATTGTGATTTAGCTCATTACATATAAAGATGATGTTATCATCGAAAATGCCATTTTGCATAATAGTAAAATTCTATGGCACAAATGCATCTTGACATGATAGATAATGATTATTATGTGCATGGCTTGTATCATCCTGTGTAATAAATGGATGATTTTTGCTAGATAACACTATGGAAAGCTAAATAGTTTGTTTCTTAGAATAAGAATATTGATGTATCATCTAGTTGTTTGTTCTAAGTAATCAAAAGCAAAATCTTGATTTTAAGAACTTGAGTTCTATGAGATATAAAACTTGTTCTTAATTTATACTCAAGGATGATTGATTCTAAAGAGTTAATCTAAAAATAAGTTTAAAATAAGAGACTTGTTTAGAATAAAGAGCTATTTCAATGTTACATTTAAAATATATTATAACCAAATCGAGAGCAAGGTACTAAATTCATATATTGCTTAAAATTCTACACAAGATTGCTCTTAGGAGATAATTTTGCATCATGGTGGCAACATGACTTATGGAAATTTCTGTTGATGCAAATAATCTTGCTTATAAATAAATGATTGAAAGCTACATTATTGCTATGATTGAACATGTTGTAGATGTAGTTCAATTGCCTTTTTGCAAGAAGAACAATCACTGTGGATATCAAAATTCCTTATTTCACGAAGAACATACATTCTAAAAATTTGCTTAGGATATAACTTGCTCTAAGAAAATCAAGAACAAAGACTTCATTGTGATGCCTATATTTAGTTTTCAATTGATAAAACTTCTTCAAAATAGGTATCACTCAGAGTGCTTCAAATTGATATACATTTGATCATAAAGACTTTATGTTTCACATATTTTAACATTAATGGGTAACTCAATGAGAGTGCTTAAACTGTAAATCTGTAGAAAATGCCTCTCGGTCGAAATAAAGTTCGACCGAGGGGTGCCCAGGTCGAAGTCAAGGTTGACCTAAAATAAGCTTGACAAAATGCTTAATTATAAATCATTTCCTTGCACTCAATCTTAGTATATTGAAAACAAGATTTTAGTGCATAAAATGTTAACTTATTATGATCTAATGCTTATTATGACCTTAGAATTCTTGAATTATCTTGATTATAAGATTAAGGGGGAGTTCACAAAAACTTTGTAAACATCATAAAGAAAATTTGAAACTTTTTATGACCTTAGTAATCTTAGTTATGTATATCTTGTCCGTAATGGAATTCTCTAAACAAATTAGGGCTTAACATCCCATGTATTTGGTTAGAGATACATTCATTGATTCTACTATAAGCTTAAAAGAATCTCATTTCAAGGCTTAACATCCTTTGCAAATGATTGAGAAATAAATTGTGGCTAAATTTGACATAAAAATAAGTGGTTTGCATTGAGTATCAAATTATCAAATTAAGGGGGAGAAATAAAAGTCATAATTAATGTTTAGCTTGGTTATCTTTTTGAAATGACAAAGGGGGAGAAATAATATAAAATCAATAACATAAAGTAAAATGAGTTTCATAATCTCTCATCTAGCATCATACTTGCAAACAAGAGAATGGCTACAAAAGGTAAACTTCAGGTATGAAACTCATATGATTTATATTTCCTTGATTTATATTTTGGAAATGTTTGTCATCTTCAAAAAGGGGGAGATTGTTGGCTAAATTGGACATTATTATAATCCATTTGTTTTGATGATGACAAACATTTCTTTCTTATGGTCTTAACTTGCTATTTGAGTGTTTTAGAGACAAGCATATAAGGTGGTGGATAGTGAAGACTTCGAAGATCAATTTGCTAAAATTGCTTTATTTCATGATTGTAATCAATGTAAAAACTTGTACAAGTTTATAATGTACAAGTACCTAGATATCATGTAAATCAAGCGTTTAGATCTTCCCTATCCACTCACAATACTTAGACAGGTCATCCCCCAAGATAGTATCACAATTGCACATTGATACACACACTCAGTAAATGAATACATCGAATCAGTGATATTCTCAGTCGACAAATACTTCGACCGAGACACTCTCGGTCGACAAACTCCTCGACCGAGAATAGACCCTATTAGTCGTTAGACTGAGTTAGAAAAAGTAGTTGGGAGTTGATTTGAACATTGCAATGCACTTACTCCATACTTACCCTCGGTCGACAAATTCCTCGACCGAGAGACTCTCGGTCGACAAACTTCTCGACCGAGAAGAGTTCTGTCTGCACTTTTCAGAACTAATCAACTAGCCATTACAAACAAAATTAGTGGATAACTAACGACTAGTTGAGCACTAAGAGCCCCCTAGAAAGTGTCTAGAACATCCCTAGGTACTTGTAGGCCATTCCTATAAAGAGGACATGCCTTAGGACACCTAAACTCACTTGAGTACACAACTTGCATATAAAATTCACTTGAGATCACATTGTAGCAAGCCATTAGCAAAGCTTTCACTTGCAAAACATTTCCACAAGTTGTGAATTCATGTCCTATAGGCAGATATCTCCTATCCAGTATACATTCACATCCATCCACTTTGGTTAAGAGATCAAACGCTTGATATAGGAAATCAAGCCTTGTTCTACAACGGTAATTGTAATTTCCATTTTCCCTTCTTGTTCCTTTTTATTACTTGTACTCTCCTTGCTACTCTTAGGGTTGGAGGCTACGGATTGGAGAGGGTGCTATATTCTCAGGTGGAGAAGGATCTTCTTGGAGGAGAAGGTAGACTTTGGACTACTTCTAGAAGGTCTCAACGAGAAGCTACTTCAAGGAGGAAGGCTACTTCAAGGGGGAGCTTGAAGTTACTTCAAGTGAAGGCTACTTCAAAGTTGGTGAGACGACTTCGGGGTGAAGGCTGTCCAAAGGATTTGGGAAGGTAGTTGTATTTTATGTAACATCCTTGCAAGGTAATAAAATATATGTACTTTCAAAATCCCAATTGGAAACAATTGGGTGGTGGACTGACTCCCTTAGTATTTGCTAAGGGTGGAACCACTTTAAACCATGTGTCCCCTTGTCTAATCTTTTGTGGTTGATTGTTTGAATTATTATTTTTATCTTCACAAAAACCCTATTCACCCCCCTCTAGTGGTTTTTCATGGATGAGGGTGCATAAAAAGGAAAATAAGGGTAACACGTGACAATAGTGATTAACTGAGACTATAGGAAAACAACGTATCAAATGCATATTTGAATAATTTCCTAATAAAACTATATTCAAACCTCTCCTAATTGATTTAGAAAGTCAAACATGATCAAATCAACCCCAATTTGGACCATAGGATAATTTGATAGTCTATAATATTCTTAGACAATTAGATTTTAGTTTTATACATATTGTCCACAATTTCCATGTTGATCGTTAAATTTAAGTTTAATGTATTAATAGATTTAATAAGTGGCAAATAATTTACTTTGTGAATATTTGAGTCAAAATTCAAGATAAATATTAATCACCCACTTTAAAAGTCATATCCTACCTCTTTATTCCCTTTTTGAGTAATTTTCTTGAAGGTATAGAAAATAAAAGATATTGCTACTTGCTTTGTATGTGCATATAAAAGAAAAGGGGAAAGTTATTTATTGTTTATTCAAAAGAGTAACTCATCTTATATTTTTGAAATTGGTGCACATGGATAGTTTATTATTGCTTTGAAATCCAAAGAGATGGAGGAGAGGGAAACAAAGATATTTATGTTTTTCTTAATTTAAATCTATAAAAAGAAAATAATGCTTCTTGTTCAGGTCACCTTATCCTTATTTTCAAATCCCTTACCTCTTGACTTTATCTTTCATCTCTTTCAAACTTTCTTGATAGAAAAAGATAGGGAAAATCAATTGATATTACTTTCAAAATTGTAATACATTATTAAAGAAAAAGGTGTTTTGAGTCTCTAATATTTTACATGCCTTGTTATTTAAGGGAAATACTACTTCTGATCTTTTTGCACTAAGATCCTTAATGGATTCTATTTAAGAAAAACCACATCAAAAGTTTTAAATTATCCATGAAAATTTGGGATGTTACACTACCCCTCTATTTATAGGAGAGACTAGGGTCCAGGTTTATAGTCGAACTGGGAGTCGAGGAGACGGAATTCACAAATTTTCTGGAAGCTGAACGGTGAACCAATCGGTTCACTATCTAGCTAATCGTTCAGTTGATAGGGTGAACCAGTTGGCTCATCCATTAAACCAGTCAGTTCAATAATTTTCCTATTTCGAATCACATTGGTATTCAATGCACAATTAATGTAAAACATGGCATCAACATCAATCCTTGATCTAATCAAATTGACCATTGAATTGGGTGGTTTATCACATGAACTGGTCATTTGAGACCATGAATTGGTCGGTTCGTGCCCTGGTTCAGGCATTGTATAACCAAATTTGTTTCCAATTGACCTCACACTCCAGTTGATCGATTCAACACTTCAAATGGTCGGTTCAGAGTCCAATCACTCAATTTTGAACCTTTGTTGTTTAATTGAATACCTAAACACTTTAGTAATCAAGTTAAAGAGAATTCATGAATTAACTCTTATTCCAAGTGCATCCTATGTGTGTGACCCTATAGGTCCCAAATTACATTGGCAGTGAATGTTCATTGCCAATTTATGACATCGCAAGCAATGAGTGACATCTAGAAACACATCATTGTGACCCAAGTAATTTAGAAAGTTGGAGAACAACTTCAACCTACAATCCATGATTAGTGTTACTGTGATTGTATAGTTCCATTTTCTCTGATATCCAGATTGAATTTCAGGCATGGAGTCATGATCCTCTTCAATATTCAATCCATGTTCCTTGAACTAGAGCAGACTGTTTGAGATGCATGTAAGAACCCATATCATATATTGAATCACATGGGTATGGCCATTCATTTCTCAGTCTCGCTTATGCAAACTCCTGTAGGAGGGGCAAATCCCATCTACATCACTCACACTCAATCCCCATGCGTCACAAAGTACCTGATCATCATTTTTATAGCAACCCTTATTCAAGGTCATATATGTTGGATGACGTCAAAGTACGACAAACTACATGTGATGAGTGTAGTGACTTCAATTCTAAGAACCACAATCATCCCTATAACTATGAGAGCTGATTCTGACTACCATTCCATGGTCTCCATGTATCACTCTCATGGTGGGTCTGTATGATACATTATTCTCTAACATGTACCTATGTGTTTGATTTGATATCACATATCATGACTAATGAGACTCTTTCATCAGTCAACACACACTCTAGTCCTATGTATTATTGTCATCTATTTTGCTTCAACAGTAATATCTGACTAGGTGTTGGTATGTATGACATTACAATCATATGATGATTGTAATGGCATATCTTGTGAATGATTTGATTGATAATAAAGGTAAGCTTCCAATTTATTATGTTATTTAGTTATGATATAATGATATGACATAATAAATGTCTAAAAATGATATTACTCAATGACATATGTATTTGGGTTGAGGACCTAAACAATGAGATCATACATATGTCAAGAGTATGTGCATTCTTGTTATGTCCCTAGTCAGATGTTATTGTGGAAGGTTAATAGACAACAATAGCACTTAAGACTAGAATGTGTGTTGGTTGATGACATAATCTGATTAGTCATGATAAGTGATATCAAACCAAGCACATAGATACTTGTTAGAGAATAGTGTATGGGACAGACCGACCTTAAGAGTGACACATGGAAACCATGAATGGTAATTGTAGTCATATCTCATAGTGATGGTGGTTCTTAGACCTGAAGTCACTACACTCATCACATGTCATTCAGTGTGATTTGACATCATCCACTGTGATTCTAAATAAGGGTTACCATAAAGGTGGTGCGCGGGTGCACTGTGAACGTGGGGATAACTTTGAGTGATGTGATGGGATTTGTCCCTCCTATAGGAGTTTGATATCCTGGCCACTTGATAAGCGAGACTGAGAAATGCATGCCCATGCTGGTCTGAGTCAATATGTGATATTGAGATTACATGTATCTTAGATAGTCTACTCTAGTTTAAGGAACATGGATTGAATGTTGAAGAGGATGATGATTCCATGCCTCGAGTTCAATCTAGATATCAGAGACAAAGGAACTATACATTCATTGTAACACCAGTTGTAGATGATAGGTTAAATTGTTCTCCAGCTTCTCTAATTGCTTGGGTAGTAATGAAGTCTTGCTAGATGCCAATAATTGCTTGTGAAATCATAATATGATTAGGAATATCACTGCCAACGTAATGTGGATCCTATTGGGTCACACACATAGGATGTGAATGGAATAGGAGTATAATCATAGACGTGATTGGAAATGTTCTGAATTAGAATGATTACTAAAATGTTTAGATAATCTGGTATTATAATATAGGAATATATCCGAGTTAATTGGTTAAAGTATTTAAGCCAATTAATTAGAATCCATGGTTAAGTTGGTTGGTTGATCAAAATGATTAACTAGAGTTGGATAATGGAAATTATTTAATCAATTAATATGATTAATGAATTATTCTTAGAATATTTTTAATTGTCCACGAGCGACTCATTTTAATGAACCCATAACCCTTTTGTTTTCCCAAAGGTTTTGGGAAATCCTACTTCCTTTCTCTACTATTAAAAGGGGCATGATGACTGACTTTTGAAAAAATGCTAATACACTCACACTAAGGTTATGCTCTTATATGTGAAACCTAGCCATCATTGTCCCTAAGAGAGAGAGAAGAAGAGCAACCAATGTTGGTATGTCGTCAACAGAAGGTTGCTCCTTCCCCCTGGCTTAGGAAGTACGACATGGAGTTCTAGTCCATATGTGTGGACAAAGTAGGGACGTAGACGCTGAGTTGCCTACGTTCAGAGGATAGATGAGCATCGTATGTGCGTGCTAGGAGCGACACACATCATCAGGTGAAGGGACGTCACCGGACTTGCTCTGGGATGAGGTATATCTCTACACTCTCTTTCTGAACATGTTGTTGTCGACGAGATCCTTGAGTAGGGTATATGGAGACATTTTTATTGTTTTCGTTGTGCCTATCGCCTTCACAAAACCCGATAGTGGTATCAAAGCTGTGTCAATCTATGGCGTATTTGGATTTAATTTGATATGATCAGAATTTCTATATACCATTTTCTATGGTTGCATACGATACGAATTAAATTGTTAATGTACATATCTGATATAATTCCACATACACCACAAGCATATTGTTTTTGACATGTTGGATAAGGTCAACTATGAAAATTATGATTTTTCTTAGCGCGCAAAAGTAAAATTTTGACTGGACCCTCTCATTGACTGGCACAGGGGCGCTGCCCATGTGTACCCTGCCTAGCCTGCATGGGAGTCAAAATTGTTTAATGGGGAATGTCCTGCATTAAAAGGACTACAATATTAATGTATATATGTCTATATATACCTATAAAATCATACACTTTGTCATTTAAAAGAGTTTATGTGGTGAATGAATGCATGGTTATGTCCTGGACCCCTTTTGTGGATGTTGTGCTTGGTTGTATATCTTGTGATTGGATGTAATCGGTTGTGCATGGATCCTCTATATAAGCATTCGGCTTGCATGTTGAGCCTCATCTTTTATCTATAAATGTAATTAAATATATTCCCTCTAAACTGCCCTCGAATGTAACTCGAGGTTTTCCTATTTACATAATGTAATAGAGATAGGAATAGACTTAGTTTGGAAAATTTGTTGTGAAGATGCAACTTGAAGATCCTACTCCAAGGATCATCCATGGAGAGGAAAATTAAAGGTCCAATACCAAGGGTTGTCCATGAATTTGTTCATCTCAATGCTAATCAAATGCAGGTTCATATTCACATGTTGTCATTGCATGATATGTGAAAGACCATAGGTGGATAGTAATCCTTTGTGGCTTCAAAGGAATATGGTGATATGGCTATAACCAATGCCTTTGTGTTTGAGGATTTCATGTCTGTGGATTAGATATAGTATGTATATGATACATATTGTAAGTATGTGGTGTTTGGATATGTATGAGTATATATATATATATATATATATATATAAATATAATCCCTCAATTAAGATATTAAGTCTTAGATACTTTCCATAAGCAACACACATGAAAAGCTTGATCGACTAAGCATAGGTTATGCCAAAGCATGGTGCGTTGTCCATCTCGTGGAAGTGTGATGGTAGATATGTAGATATGCCAAAGCAGGGTGCATATTTTATCGTGTTGGCTTTTGGGTCAGACTTAACTAGGTGGTCTCAATGAGATTAAGTACCTAGAAGCATAGAGATGGAATATGACAAAGATTTGTGCATGCCATCTATCCAAGAATTGCATATGATGCAATTGGAAAATATTGCCTACCTAAATAGTCATGTTGTGGGCGATCAACGAAAGTTGACTCATGATTTGATGAAATACGGGTCTTGGTTAACTAGAAGGTTGTATGATCCAATCCTCTATATTGATAAGTGAGGGTTATCAATTTGAAAAAAATAATAGGAGTGATAATTAATTAAAGGCCTAATTAAATATTGGTAAATCTTACTTCAATCAAATCAAATCAAAAGTGTTTTGACAAATTACAAATTTTCTCTTGTAGAATCAAATGACGACAAATGACATGTTTTCCTTGTGATCGGTCCTTGAGAAGGACAAGTTGAATGGGAATAATTTCTGTGACTAGTTCAGGACACTGAGAATTGTTATCACACAAGAGTGCAAGCTCTATGTCCTAAAAACACCAGATCTAGATGAACCTGCTCCCAATGCACCTAAGGCTGACAAGGATGCTTACAAGAAGCACTCTAAAGATATCGTGGATGTCAAATGCCTGATGTCATGCTCAATGAACTATGAGTTGTAGAGACAACATGAAAACTTGTATATGATTGAGATGGTCACATATCTTAAGAACATGTACTAGGATCATGCAAGACAGAAGAGACATGATGTCTCCAAGGCGTTGTTCAAATGTAACATGGTAGAAGGAGATCCAGTAGATTCCCATGTGCTCAAGCTTGTTGGGTATGTGGAGAACCTTTCTAGACTAGGATTTCTTTGGGTCAAGATTTGACCACATATGTGATTCTACAGTCCCTTCTAGAGTCATACAACCAGTTTGTGATGAACTACAACATGAACAATTTTGACAAGTCGTTGTTAGAGTTGCTTGGTATGTTGAGAACAGCTGAAGTGCATATGAAGAAAGACAAGCCCAACTCTGTGATGATGATCAGTAGAAAAGGGAAGTAAAAGGGCAAAGGCAAATCTAAAAAGAGTTCTAAAGCTAGCCTAAAACTGAAGTCTTCTGCACTCAAAGCAAAGGGAGGGGTGAATAAGTGAGGTAATTGTCACCATTGTCTCTAGACTGGACATTGGAAAAGGAATTGCCCTCTCTACTTGGAGGAACTGAAGAAGAAGAAGAAGGAGGGGATAGAGATCTCCACTTCAGGTATATATGTTATTGAGATAAATTTGTCTACTTCTTCATCTTGGGTATTGGATACCGGATGTGGATTCCACATATGATCGAATATGCATGATTTGAAAAGAAGTAAGCCTTTAAGAAAGGGCTAGGTTGAATTGCACATTGCAAAGGGAGCAATAGTTGTTGTCATTGTAGTTGGAACCTATAATTATCTCTGCCCACGAGACTTATAATAGAGTTAAAGAACTGCTATTATGTACCTACCATAAATAGGAACATTATTTATGTATCTTGTATGGATAAGGATGTATATGAATTTCATATAAAGAATGGTTAATGTTCTATTTTGAAAGATGATATCTTTTATGGCAATGCCCCAATCCTATGGTCTTTATTTATTAGATCTTGAGACAAATGTTTATAACGTAAATACCAAAAGGTAAAACTCGATAACTTAAACAAAACATATCTTTAGCATTGTTGTCTAGGGCACATCAATGAGAAACTCATATCTAGACTCCATAAATATCTAGACTCTTTGGTTTTGAATAAATAAAGACATGTGAATCTTGTTTGTTGGTCAAAATGACCAAAACTCCCTTCACTGACAACAGTGAGAGGGCTAGTGATCTATTAGGACTCATGCATATTGATGTATGCGACCCTTTTAGAACAAATGCTAGAGGTGGTTATCAATACTTCATTACCTTTGTTGATGACTTCTGTAGGTATAGTTATGTTTACTTGATGAAACATAAGTCAGAAACTCTTGAAAACTTCAAGATTTCATGAATGAAGTACAGAACCAACTGGGTAAAAGTATTAAGGCACTACAATCTGATTGAGGAGGAGAATATTTAAGCCAAGAGTTTGAGGACTTTTTGTGAGCCCGTGCTATCGTATCACGATGGACTCCACCTAGAATGCCATAACACAATGGTGTATGAGAAAGAAGGAATCACACACTGCTAGATATGGTGTGATCAATGATGACTTTTGTCAATCTTCCATCTTCGTTTTAGGGATATTATCTAGAAACCACAATGTTCACACTTAACTATGTACCTTCTATATCGGTTCAAAAGATATCATATGAGATACAGACTGGGAAGCGTCCCAAAATGTCTTTTATAAGGATTTGGGGATGTGAAGCTTATGTAAAGAAAATTTTTCCTAAAAATCTTGGCCCTAGATCAGATAAATGTTATTTTGTTGATTATCCCAGGGAAACCAAGGGGTACTACTTATACAACCCAACTAACAACAAAGTGTTTTTTGCCAGGTTTACTACATTCCTAGAAAAGGAATAATTCATTTCCAAAGGAATCAATGGGAGGAAAGTAGGACTCGAAGAGGTTCCTGACCAACAAGAAAGCATTGAACCTATAGAGGTATAAGAAGAACACAGAGAGTCACAAACCATTGTGTAATCTCAAATTCCTCGTGTAATACAAGAACCTCGTAGATCTAGTAGGACACACCTTGAGCCAGATAGATTTGGTTATCTATTGACTCAAGAAGGAGATGAGTCAGTCATTGGTGATGAGCTAACTACCTACCTAGAAGTTGTTAAGGGACTAGAGTCAGAGAAATGGCTTGATGCCATTAGATTTCAAATGGAATCCATGTACACCAACAAGGTATGGTCCTTGGTTGATCCACCTGAAGGGGTAAAACTTATAGGGTGCAAGTGGGTCTTCAAGAAGAAGACTGACATGGATGGTAATGTACAGACTAACAAAGGTCGATTGGTTGCAAAGGGTTTCAAAAAATTTCAAGGTGTTGACTATGACAAAACCTTTTCTCCAGTTGCCATGGTTAAGTCCATCAAGATCATGCTTGCCATTGTATCTTATCATGACTATGAGATTTGACATATGAATGTTAAAATTGCATTCCTTAATGGGAATCCTCTTGAGTATGTGTACATGACACAACCTAAGGGTTTTATTAATCCAAAGTATGAAAATAAAGTTTGTAAGCTAGAAAGGTCAATCAATGAATTGAAGCAAGCATCTGGGAGCTGGAATCTTCGATTTGACAAGATAGTGAAAGAGTTTGGCTTTAGTCAAAATGAAGATGAACTGTGTGTTTACAAGAAGGTTAGTGGGAGCATGATTGTATTACTCATATTGTATGTTAATGACATACTATTAATGGGGAATGACATCCCTACTTTACATAAAGTAAAGTCCTGGCTAGTAAATACATTCTCGATGAAAGACTTAGGAGAAACATCCTACATCCTAGGAATCAAGATCTATAGAGATAGTTCTAGAAGGCTTCTTGGACTAAGACAGAGCACATAGATTGACAAAGTGTTGAAGAGGTTCAACATGGAGAACTCGAAGAGAGGAAACCTATCCACATCTCATGGTGTTACCATCTCTAGAGCTCAATGACCCAATTCATGTGAAGAAAGGGAGCACATGAATATGATTCCATATGATTTTGCAATTGGATCTATCATGTACATAATGTTATGTACTCGTCCAAATCTCTCGTATGCTTTGAGCATGAAGAGAAGATATTAGTCAGATCCCAGTGAAGATCATTAGACTGCCGTGAAGAACATCCTTGAGTACTTGAGAAGAATTAAGGATCAGTTCCTTGTCCACGACAGAGAGGAAGATTTGGTGGCAAAGGGTTACACTAATGCAAGCTTCCAAACTAACAAAGATGATTATCAACCACAATCAGGATTTGTGTTTTGCCTCAATAATAGAGATGTGAGTTAGAAGAGTTCCAAGTAAGAGACAGATGCAGATTCTACGACAGAGGTCGAGTATGTCATTGCGTCCAATGAAGCAAAAGGAAGTTGTTTGGATTAAGAAGTTCATCTCAAAACTTGGGGTGGTTCCAAGCATCAATGAGGCAATTGAGCTATATTGTGACAACAATGGAGCTATTGTGCAAGCTAAGGAACTAGATCACATCAACGTTCTAAGCATATACAAAGGCGATTCCATCTCATATGAGAAATTGTACAATGAGGAGATGTGAAGATTTACATAGTACCAACTGAGAGAAATGTGGTTGACCCCTTAATAAAAGCACTTTCTCAGTAGAAGCATGAAGGTCATGTTTGATCACTGGGGATTAAGTTCATGAGTGATTAGCTCTAAGTGCAAGTGGGTGTCCGTTGGTCTGTATGCCTAGAGAGCCAATCATATGATCATTGTAATGACATATCTTATAAATGAATTGATTAATAATAAAGGCAAGCTTCCAATTTATTTTGTTATTCAGATATGAGATAATGATATAACATAATAAATGTCTAAAGAATGTCATTACTCAATGATGTATATCTTCGGGTTGAGGACCTGAACGATGAGATCATACGGATGTCAAGAGTATGTGCATTCTTGTTATGTCCTTAGTCAGATTTTATTATGGAATGCTAATAGACAACAATAACACTTAAGACTAGAATGTGTGTTGGTTGATAACAGAATCTCATTAGTCATTATATGTGATATCAAACCAAGCACATAGATACTTGTTAGAGAACAGTGTATCGAATAGACCCACCTTGAAAGTGATACATGGAAATCATGAATGGTAGTCATAGTCATCTCTCATAGTGATGGTGGTGATTGTGGCTCTTCGACCTAAAATCACTACACTCATTACATGATGTTCGATGTGCTTTAACATCATCCACCATGATCCCGAATAAAGGTTACCATAAAGGTGGTGCCTGGGTGCACTCTGACACATGGGTATGATTGTGAGTGATGTAGATGAGATTTGTCCCTCCTACAGGAGTTTGATATCCTGGCCACTTGATAAGAGAGACTGAGAAATGCATGGTCGTGTTGGTGTGAGTCAATATATGATATTGAGATTACATGTATCTCAGATAGTCTGCTCTAGTTCAAGGAACATGGATTGAATGTTGGAGAGGATGACAATTCCATACCTCGAGTTCAATCCATATATCAGAGACAAAGGAGCTATACATTCACTATAACACCAGTGGCAGATGATAGGTTAAGTTGTTCTCCAACTTCTCCAATTACTTGGATAGAAATGGAGTCTTGCTAGATACCAATCATTGCTTGTGAAATCATAATATGATTATGAATATCACTGCCAACGTAATGTGGATCCTACCAGGTCACACACATAGGATATGATTGGAATAAGAGTATAATCATGGACGTGATTGGAAATGTTCCAAATTAGAATGATTACTAAAATGTTTAGGTAATCTGCTATTATAATATTGGAATATAATCTGAGTTAATTCATCATAGTATTTAATCCAATTAATTATATTCCATTATTAAGTCGGCTGGCTAATCTAGAACGATTAACTAGAGATGGGTAACAAAAATTAGTTAATCAATTAATATGATTAATTAATTATCTCTAGAATATTCTTTAATTGTCCACGAGCAACTCATTTTAATGAATCTGCAACCCTTTTGTTTACCAAGAGTTTTGGGAAATATTGTTTTCTTTCTCTTCTTTAAATAGGGGCATGACAGTCGGCTTTTAAAAAAACACTAATGCCGCTCACGCTGAGGTTATGCTCTTGTACGTGAACCCTAGCCATTATCATCCCTAAGAAAGAGAGAAGGAGAGTAACGGACCCTAGCATGTCGTCAAATAGAAGGTTGCTCCCTCTCGCTGGCTTAGGAAGCGTGATGTGGTCCGTGGAGTTCTAGTCCATCCACGTGGATGAAGTAGAGACATAGACGCTAAGTTACCTGCATTCAGAGGATGACTGAGCACCGTCTGTGGCTGATAGGAGTGACACACATTACCGGGTAGAGGGATGTTGTCGGACTTGCTCAGGGATGAGGTATATCCCTGCATCCTCTTTTTTAATATATTATTGTCAATGAGATCCTCGAGTAGGGTATGTGGAGAAAATTTTTATTACTTCTGTTGTGCCTGTCGCCTCCACAAAATCCAACACTAGGTACATAATAAGAATATATGTAATCTTATCATACATATGATCTCATTATTTAAGTCCTTAACCTGAAGACATATGTCATCGAGTATTATATATTATATTTGTATCATCATATCATGATTAAGACAAACATAGTAGACGAAATTACCTTTATCATTATCAAATCAAGCATATGATGCCCCATAATAATCCTTATATGATTGCCTCTATGGACATACATACAAACATAATCATTAGTAGCCATCTCTCCCTGTCAGCGAAAAGCAAGGGGTGCTACTAAGAAAACAAATTACAGTAAAAAGACAATCATGCCCTTAGCGAGAAAATTAAAACAAGAAGGAAATCGAAGGGCAGAGAAGAGAAAACATGGAGGAAGTCACCCCTCCCCTGCTCACAAGCCATGACCGTGAGCAGGAGCTTGCAAGCCATGTACATAATTGGGGAAAAGAAGGTGATAAAAACATAAGTCGAAATAAGCAGCCAGAAGCGAAGGCAAAGGTACATGGAAACTCACCCTAGGTTTAATTTGTGTGAGGTGGTAGAAGTTATTGTTGGAGAGGATATTTGTAACGGGGGAAGAAATTGACTTGGCGGCAGCAATACATGGTGGTATGGGAGAAATTGATGCAAGAGAAAGTTTTCATGTAGTACGGCGAATGCATTGGGTAAGACCTTATATATAGTGGTTATGGGAATAGTGCTCGACACATAGAGAGTTTGAGAAGAAGTAGAGCCAATTTGTGGAAAACTTGAACAAGGAAAAATAGGGACAAGAGTAGGGCTCAACTTGTGTGAGATTTGCTCACGAATCCATCAGTCAAAAAATCTCGAAGAATCGTCAAGAAACGAGGGAGATATCATAGGAAAACCAGGCCTTGCGGCTGTATTCATTATTCACTGACACATACTCTTCCTACACGAGGTAGGAGATGGGTTAGAAGCCATATGATTTAAATTGGAGGTCCTCAATCAATGCACGTCAGTGCAAAAAGGAAAATCAATGTGTGAAATGATTTAAATCTAGAAACCTTAATCAAATCATATTAGAATAAAGTGATAATTATATTATTTCCTATTCTTTCATACTCAAATTGAGGGTCCAAAAAAGTCCAATTAATATGAAATTTGACCGTTTGACTCATTAATACATGTATATCCCATTTTCAACATTAGTTTTTACTTTTGAAGAGATTTCATATTTATTTACTATTTTTAGACCATACCATGTATTTTCTTTGTTTAATGAATTAGGGACATCTAGAAACACCCTAAAGAAGTGAAATGTGGCCTACAAGTAAACCTAAACACTAGGATACATTTTTACAATTAATTTTCCCTTTTGTGGTTGTTTAACATATTATTTAATATTTTGGTTTTAATATATATTCTCTCTTCTAAACTACACTAGGATAGATAAGCTTGTCTAATTAATGTTAAAACTCACACATAGACTAACTTTGATATATATAATTTGACGTTGGAGTTTTATTTCCACTTTTGGAGACATTTATTAATTTATTTAACACCTTTGGCTTTGTCTCCTATTTTCATCTCCAAATAAGGTTTGGGTAATTATTATTGTTCAAATAAATTGAATTGGGACCCAAGGAACACACGTTTCACATTAGATTTGTGTTTAGAGATATTATTTTATGATTTAGGATACCATTAGGAATTTTTTCTTATTACTAATATATATTTATCATCAACACTAACTTAATTGAGTCCTATTAATTTCACATCATTACAAAAGGAGTTATATATTATTATTATGCACAAAATTCCATAGTTTGCTTGTTAACATATCCAGGCCATTAATTTCACTTTAACTTAGGTGATTGTACATGAATATTCTAATTGTCAATCTAATAAATGTAGTAAGCATATTATTCCTCTTAATCCATCATGTGAATATAATATATTTCATGAATTCATTTACATTTTGGCACATAATTTAGTTATTAAATAAATGTATTTCAATCTTTATCCTTAGTTGGTCAAATCTAAGAAACCAGCCTTACTAACCTTCCAATCATGGAATAAGTTAGGATTCTAGGTTCTGGTTCATTATAAGTGGTGATTGCGGTTCTTAGACCTGAAGTCATTACATCCATCACATGTTGTTCAATGCATTTTGACATCAGCCAATGTGACCTTGAATAAGGGTTGTCATAAATGTGATGCACAGGTGAGTTATGACACATGGGGATTGATTGTGAGTGGTGCATATTGGATTTGTCCCTCCTACAGGAGATTGATATCTCGGCCACTTGACAAGTGAGATTGAGAAACATATGGACATATTCATACGACTCAATATAAGATATGTGAACTCACATGCATCTCATACAGTCCGCTCTTGTTCAAAGAGCATGGGTTGAACATTGAGAGAATGAAGATTGTCCCGAGTTCAATCTAGATATTAGAGATAAAGAAACTATATGATCACAATAACACTAATCACAGATTGTAGGTTGAAGTTGTTCTTTAACTTTTTAATTACTTGGATAACAATGATGTGTTTCTAGACAACACTCATTGCTTGTGATGTCATAAATTGATTATGGACATTCACTGCCAATGTAACTTGGGACATATAGGGTCACACACGTAGAAAAAACATGGAATATGATTTTACTCAAGAATAAGGTTTAACTTGATTACTAAAGTGTTTAGGTATTCAATTTACATTGGTTGATTGGGAATGTGAGTCGACTGACTCAAGTGTCTAGTCAATTTAAACTACATCGACTGAACTAGAATGTGAATCAACTGGTTTAGAATGTGATCCGACCGGTTCAGAATGTGAACTGACCGGTTCAATATGTGAATTGACCAGTTGAGTGATGAATAAGACTGGATCAAGGATTGATGTTGACATCATGTTATGCATCAATCGTCATATTGAAAGCCAATATTTTTTTCTAATAGGAAATAAGTGAACCAACTGACTTGTGATCTTCAACAACCATTTTGTTTTAAACCTGTCTCTTTGATTCCAGTTGATCTAGAAATTTCGACCACGGCCCTTCTATAAATAGAAGGGTAGTCAAGGATTTTAGAAGATACAAATAATGTTATTTGTGGTAAATGTTGTCCTCTCACAGTTGTAGTAATGTGAGAGCCCAAAGAAACTCTTACCCGTAAAAGGGAAAGACAGTTGGGGAGAATAAGTCAATGCTAGCACATTGACATTAAAGGGATAACTCCTTCCTGTTGACTCTAGAAGCACGACAAGGAGTTCCCAGTGGTTTGTGTGGACTACATAGAGGAGTAGAGATTGTTGCCATCGTAATAGGAGAATGTTGTCAACCGTCGTCCATGGTGTTGCACCAGGAGGGCATTGCTGATGACTGTTCATGTGCTACTTGTAGAATAAGCACAAGATGTTGTGAGGTATGTCTCTGGATTTGCTCCAGACTAGGTATATACCTCGCAAATTCTTTTCCTATATACATCTTTGTTGACTCGATCTACTGGTTTGGAATTCATGCATATTTTTTTTTGTTTCTGTTGTCTTATTTGTTGCTTGATTTTCCAACAGTTAGCACCTATGATTATTATAATAGGTTAGAGCATGTTGTGTGCTTATGGTATATTACAACATGTTGAATCTTGTTATGTGACTATGGTGTATTACAAGAGATTTATGTTTGTCGTATTTGGACATATACTACAATAGTTTGACATGTTGTATACAATTTGAGTTGTATTAGATACTCAATAAAAAATGCATAAATAGACCCGTTGTATTGCATATACTAACTACAACATAGTGGAAGACCTATTGTATTTTTTGTGTTGTAATCACTCAATTTTGTAGTAGTGAAACATGGTCGAGCGCAACCTATCAAGTTTCTCTACAAAGAACGCCTATTGACCTTCAGACCGATAGACCCTAAAGGAAGTCAATCAACCCATTTAACTCCTAAAAATCGACCTCCTCTCTACAAAGTCCACCAATCGATCAGAAGATAGATCATCTACTAAGAGCCAAAAGAACACATGCAATTGATAAAAATTCAATCAGGCTCCCTAAGCTAGATCATTTGGAGCCTTGAAGGTCGATGTCATGTGGACCGATTAGAAGTCGACATGATGTTGATCGTACCCTATAAATATGACCTCGTAGCATCACTCCCAAGGTATCTTGTCTTATGCAAAAAGGTGAAAATGCTGTCGCAGACAACACATAGCAAAGTCAAGGCACCCGACCTCTCGAGGAATACTGACCTCCTCAATTTTCACCAGACATCAACACTTGCTAACCATCATGTCCTTCTAACCATGTAATTTTTCCTTCTTCTATTTAATACATATATTGTTATAGTTTTATTTCCATAATCTTATATAAATGCATCACTTGTTTGATTAAATACCTTCTTGTGATGTTGGATCTTAATGAATTTGAAAGAATAAGTTCAACAAGATCTACAATATGGATTAGTAAGGATCCACGAAAGAGGGAAATTTCTATATCTGAGGTCATATGTTTGTTCTATTTCTTTCGGTTACCATCTCAAGAGGGGTGCTTTAGATAGAAATCTACACCGATCTCAAGAAAAGGAAGGTGTTAAATATATTTTATGTCTACTTGCAAAACATGTAGAGATTATATAAAACAAAAGATGAGGTTCTACATGGTTGAGGCTGGTTTGATTGGTGGAACCCAATCTAAACTCCATTTATCATAATCACCATTATACTAATCTTGTTTAAGTTTTATAGCGTAGGTTTCTTCTTTTGAGTTGATTAATTTCTTCTTTAACAGAACACCAAATGAGAACTTTTGTTCGACTAATCAAACCATGGGTTCTAGTTTCTTACATAGTTTCTAGCACATACAATAATAAGTAGGAGATCTTCAACCATAGGCAAACAAAATTGCATAATGTGGTTGAGAGGGTAATCATTGTGTTGAAGTGGATGTTTATCATACTTAAGACAACAACTAAGGTTTGACATAACCCAATATTTTTGCATAATGATTTTGTGTTTCATCCTACATAATTTAATAAAGCAAGAACTACTACCATGTGAAACCATAGATGAACAAGATACAACAAATGAGGTCGCTCAACAAGCACATAAGAAACTACCAATTGGACACACAACTCAAGGGGAACTAAGATTTGGTGACATGCTAAGGGATTTTATATCCACTCAACTTGGGATACACGATAGGATGGTTCATATTTTATGTTGTGCATATGATAATAGTATGCTCAATTCTTCATGACATATTTTATATTGTGTTCATAAGAAAAACATGCATGCCGTGAGCATTTCACAAAACAAGTACTTAATAGTATCATTTCATGAACAATATTGGTTGATGACTACTAGAATGCCAATATGTGGATGTGAACTATCGTGCATGATCCAAGTGTACATGGACCAAGCAAATACAAAAAATGGTATGTCTGAAGACAACAACCCTTATTTGTCATATTACACATGTAGAAAGGTTGTGGTCCAAAAGTACATACATAATGAGGGTATTGAACTATTGATACCGACACCAAATTGCAACATTGAAGTTGTTGAGGAGATACCAACACAACATTGCAACACTGAAGTCGTTAAGAGGGTGATGATATGACCATATGTTATTCCCACAAAGCATTAGGTCACATTGGTCAACATTTGTCGATCACCATATGTCCGCTAAAGAAGATATCAATAGACTGATATAGATGAGTTGTGTAGTAGGTGTGAATACTACCATGATGGCGTGAATGTGGTTAGCAATAGTACAAACTCCAACAACAAGGATGGATGTAATATTTCATAGCTGAACATTATGTTATTGGAGTGTACCTAAAAGCTTGTTATGTTTTGTATGTTTATGTTGTATGGAACAAGTGTGCAATGTTTGATGTTTTCATCTTGATGTTCAAGCTAGGATTTCCATAGTTAAAGCTACTAAATTTAGAATTCTCACGTAAACAACAATGCAATACGACTTCACGTGGTTAGGGATGCAATCGTAGAAGATTTTTCATACTTAAGATCAACACATTAGATGCAATTAATTTTGAATTTGACATGCTAAGTGGTGGCCCTATGATCTATATTATATGTGTATGGTAAGACATATTCATAAGTTAAGCTAGCACTTAAAACAACAATCATACTAAAAATAAAGAAATGTAGCCTAAGTAGGGAACATGGAGTTGTTATTCTTTCCAACAGAAAATTGACATCACTGCTACAACAGAGCATTAGTGGAAGACAACAAGTTGATATTAAAAGAATGCAATTATGTATGGCATTAAGGGACAAACCTTCATGATGTTGTTGACATGATCATTAACACAAAAAGAAACACACAACATAAATAAACATATACTCTATCCTATCTAATGAAGTTAGCAAAATAGAAGAACTAAATCTCTATACTCTTCTACCAACTCTATAATATCGTTACTCATTTTATCTATAAAATTTTTGCCTTTAATTATCGCTTGGATGTACGACATGTGTTCATGGACCAATATCATTGGGACAATTATGTCGTTGTGGCACTAATAGTTTCATATTTTGGCTTTAAATTATGTAGTTGCATAATGTTTAATTGTATCATTATCGGACAAGGAGGATATGCGACAATAAGCTAGTGTTTACGATCATAAGTGTATGTGTTTATGACTATTTAATAACACAACTTATTATTCAACTATATATGGCAAGCACGGTATGGATACACGTGATGATCAAAGAACTTATTCTAGAGAAGTCACCAAAAGATTAGAGGGACATATGATATATCATGACTTTTTTGACGACAATTGGGTAGATGTCGTACAACATCTTATGAGATCTTTTCGCATAACAATAACTACAATGGACAACTCAGTTTAGACTCAAACTATACTAATAAGAAGAAATTTAGAGGTGGATTGTTAGTATGGTAAGACGATTGATGTAGATCAATATTGAAATTTCTTGCAGACACACTATGGTTGAAAATTGAACTTGAATTACATTTGACGACACATGTTGAGTGGCTATATTTTACAACGATACAATCAATAATATATGCCGTTTGGAAAGTTAATGGAAGACACTAATTGCAATGCAGTCAATCTAGGTATCATTATATTCTAGTTATGCATGAAAATATGGGTTCCTTCTATATAAAATGCATTATGCCTAAGTCTGAGCTCCATGGCTAATTTTCCTTGACAAAAAATACCGTTATAGAAATTTCACTATCTCGATTACATAAAATGCTAAAAAAACCCCACACTAGTAATTTTTGTAAATAGTATCAACTCAATGAGGGTTTTTTGAAAATATTTATAACATAATCATATTGCATCCCGATTACCTAAATTCAGACATAATACATACAAAATTATACTGCATTTACAAAATAATTATAACAATGAGATACTACTAGACTCATAATTGAAGTCTACATTTCAGGTTGACGCCCAACCAGAATTAAACCAAAATCTAACTATATCCATATTGAATCTTATATTTCAAAATGTTATCTAAACAAAATAAAATCAGAATTAGACAAAAGCCTACAATTATTCAAACATACTTCCTAAATTCAAACAAAATTGAGCTCAATTCAATTAGACTAATCTTAACCCAATCATGGACGAATGAAACTACTGTTTGGCAAAGTAATGAACTCAGGTTCAAAGTAGTCCTAGCCGTGTCTTTTGCTAATAGCTAATAAATGCATTTATGTGAATGTGACATGACGCACTTTGCGTTTGACAACACGTGGATTAGAATTGAATTGATGGCGACTGTTAGTCTAGTCCCCCATTCAAGATTCAAGTCACATCGTTCAGTTTTATTTTTTATTATAATTGAAAGTTTATTTAAAATTGATTTCTCTGTTCTGATGCTGATGTGATATAATATTCTAACATAGTGTAGATTAAGAACAAAATTGTCACCAAATAGAATTCTTTTTCAATTCGGACTAAGATCCCATATTTGAAAACCCAGATATCGTGAAGAATCTCTTAGCCCAGCCCAGGGCCGTTTGGGTGTTGTATCTCACGGCAGGATTGGAATTGAGCTTTGGGGGCCGTTTGGGTAGCACATTTTCAATTACTATAGTAGTTAATAAAGATGTTCTGAAATACTTGAGCTGTAAAGTTTGTTTTTGTCAAACTTCGATAGGATTTACCACTACGGCTCAAAGTACCGAAGGGTTTAGACCCGACTCCAAACATCTACTCCATTCTCCCTAAACTATTTCTTCTCCGCCTCCATCGCCTCTCCACCTTCCCCGCCCAGCTCGCCGGTGGGTACACGCTCCCGGCACTTCTGGTCCGGTCTGCGACGTCGCGCGGTGGTTCGCCCATGTCTGCTGCTCGCAGCGTTGCTGATCCGTGCTCGAGGTGCTCACTCTCTTTCTTTTCCATGAGTTTTCCTTCTTCATTTTCCATTACATTTCCTTCAGGTTTGTTACTAGGATTAGAATTTTCTAGTTTCCGCCCCTCTTAGCAACCACCCAGGTCGTGTAGTGGAGGCGGCGCTTGCCACGGTGGAAAGGCCTAATGGACACCAGTTTCGGAAAATAGGCTTTGACATCCCCGTCGCCGAGCGACTTGGGGACGCGGTACATGGAGAGTTTGGCCCAGCGGCAGGACTGCTTGTCCTGCTTGGTTTGCTTCGGCTTCTCTCGAACGGATATGACCCATATGACGCACCATACCAGCGAAAATACGAAGGCAGACAAATTTGAGCAGGGGAGGGATATATTCTATTGGTTTGTTTTGCTTTTCGACTAAAGAAGTTGCACTCTTGTTGCCTGTTTCGTTTTTCTCATGATTTTGCTACCAAGGAACCTTTTGCAAGCGCTGTTTTGTTCATTTATATGTTTCTCTCTTCATTTTTTTTTTACATTGTAGCATCACAATTCAGCATGGTTTGACACCCCCCCCCCCCCCCCCCCCCCCCATTTTTCTGATTTAGACAAGCGGTTTCCTGACCTAGTTTGTTTATTTTTTCCCTTATCAAAGTCAGTTTTGGTTTTGGTCTTTCTTTCTTGCCGCATTGCAGGGACTTTTGTCATCAGGGGCCTAGGTACATTTCCCTGTTTTATATCCTTGATAGTGATTATCTTTTATTGCAATAGGGCTTTGCCCTGAAATGTTATTTTTTACTTTGGATTTAGTACCTCCTACGAGTATGGGGAAAGTTGGGAGTTTGTTTTCCTGAACCGGATTATTCTGCTTTCCTACCTTACGACGCAGCTACCACTTGTGCCGGGATGCTGAGCTGAGGTTGTCACTCCCTATTTGTTTGACTCCTTGGATGCATGGATGTAATTATAGGATTGCGCAATGACATGTATGATGAGTACCAATGCAACTTGTCTCGTGTTGAATACTGGAACCATTGATCTCTTCTTCCCCCTTTCCCCCTCCCCCCTCTTTGGCAACTTGCAATCTGCTTCTTCTTTGTCTTCTTCCTCCTCCTCTTTCTTATTCTCAATGCCTACAAAACTGTTAGTGTATGTGCTTGTCAATGGCTGAAGGCAAAAGGGGTTTGATCTCTTCTTCGGCTCACTCAGAAATTGGGCACAGTAGTAAATTCAAGGTTATGCTACAACATTTTATGGCTCTCCAGACCCATAGGATCATGATGCTTGCAAACATAATTTAGATCTTGCACTCCAGGAACCCATACACTACATAAAAAAAAGCTCTTGCATTCCCGAAACCCATACAATAAAGGTACACATGGTACTATGATTACTTATACAAGGAAAATATTAGTTTACCTTGTCGTGTCTTAATGAGAAACTTCTTGAGTTCTTGATGCTTTCAAATATCAGTCTATATTTCCATTCCTTCCATTTGTATTTGTAGCTCTGGCTGGTTTTCTTCCAGGTCTTCTTGGAAGTAGCTTGGCACGAACAAGAAGCCAAAACCTTCAATAATGCCAGTTTTAATTTTGAACGCGGTAATATTGCTCATCTTCTAGCTTTTCCTTGGTAGCTGGATCTCTACTTCCTTTCCCTCCCCATCATTTACTTACTTTTTTTTCCGTATGAGTTTGATTACTATGGGATTGAAATGTTTGCTCTGGTACACATGTCAGAACATGGTATTGGCTTATTGTTTCCTTATTCGGACTTGTGAATATGCTTTCTACAACAATTTATTGTTTTTTAAGTGGTTATCTTTTTATAACAAATCCTTTGCCTCAAACTATTTTTATATTCAAACTTGATTAGGACTTTAGGTATGTGGAAAACACTTTCATGATTTCTATTCGTTTTTTGAGTTATGAGTGGTCCCATATTTATATTATTTAAAATGCCATCTTCAGTAATGTTTTCATGAACATGTCACAGTGTTTGATATGGATTTACACAAAATAAGTTGTCTATTGGAGCATCCTCGTAGAAAGAGAACAATTGATGAGGAAGAGAATGGAGAGAAAAGAAAGAAGATCATTGGTGATGCTATTGCGTTGATTGTGTCATCTGTGCTAACATGGTACCATGATAGTGTCATTGTGAGAAACCCTCCTAGTATTTGGTAAAGGAGGGCTACTCAAATAAATTATACAATGGTACAAATGATGATTGTGCTCAACAATTGCAAGTGAGCAAAAAAGATTTCATAAGTTTTGTGAAGAATTTGACCAATGTTTTAAAAAAGGGTTAATGCGGCCGCGTATGCAGTTATCACTACCTAAAACGGACCATTGCCGCTTATAAGGCTTCATAGCTGTATATAAGGCCGATTAATCTCTAAATTTTGAATGGTCAAACTGCTAAGTTGGCAATTTTTCAACTTCACCCGCTATTCTTCATGTAACTAAAATCTCAACCTACATTCAACCTGCCTTTTGCTTCCATTTCCTCTGTTTTTTACATTATATTCCTCTATGGTTGTTATACATTTAGCTCATTATTACATATTTGTATATATTTAAGTTCTGTTTGATTGCATATTTGCATGATTGCATCTAAAATATATTATTTTACAAATTAAATATGTAATTGTATGATTATTGTATATTTATATTGAAATAAAAAAAAATCCAAAACCGAACATCTTCCGCATATACTCCGGCATACCACATACTCTATTCAATGACCGCTCTGAACGTACAACACATACCACCTTTTAGAACTATGGAATTGACATGGATTGGGTTGAGGGTTTAGTAATTAGTAAACATGTTGTTGAATAAGCTGTTGCGCTATTCCTAAACATCTTAGCTCAGTGTGATATATCGAGTAGTCATGTTTCGTTATCGTAGCTCCAAAGAAAAGATAGGTAGATAGTTTTGAGGAGTGCTTTATGTTATTATTAGAGTGGGTAAATAGTATACAAAACTATACGAGTATACTCTCAAGTCTCAACGGAATTGATGTTATGAGATAGAAATGATTCTACTGTACAAGGCATATGTTTATTAATAAAGTATCACTTGTATGTTTATACACTTCTAGTTGTTATTTATGAGCAATACCTTTTCTTATGTAATTACAATTGTTGATTTTGGGTGTGCTTGGTTGAACTCATATTCCTCTTAAGAGTTTTCAATCAAGAAACAACCATCTTATCACGATATACAATGGATTATTACTACCAACATGTTGACTGTTCATGATCCCAACCTGAAGTTTGTTTATGAACTTGTCTGGGAAGGGTTCAAGTCTTGATTATAGAGTTATAAAAAGTGCCTTGTCTATAAAAGATACTCTCTAAGTTCCAAATGATAATGATTGATATTTTAAGCTCTTATAAAAAGTAACCTATGATGCGATTCTATTATTAGATAACTTATGATCATAGTTATCCAGGCTCCTGCCTAGGTCACGCCTAGACCCCCTAGGCTTTAGGTGAGCCGCCTTAAACTGGGTGCCTAGGCTTTCAGATAACTTAAGTGGATGCTTAAGGCCTTTTAGGCTCAAATTAAGACACTTAAAAACCAAATTAGCACGGACTAGGTCTGAGTTTGGTCAAATTAAGTTTAGTTGTTTAGGGAAGAAATAGATTGATTTAGGCCAAATCAGATCTAATGTGGGCATATTAGGTTTGATTTGAGGAGAAATATGCTTGATTTAGGGAAAATATGTCTTATTTTACGAAATTAGGCTCATTTATATCAAGTAGCACAAATTAGGGGAAATTACAATTGATTAGTTCATTTATGCTGAAATTGGTCTGACTTGAGCCAAATTGGGCAAACTAAGTTAAATTAGGTCCAATTTAAATAATGTTAGGTCAAATTAAGGCAGAATAGGTCTAGCTTAGATCATGATAGGTGTGATGTAGGTGAACATATGATTGATTAAGCTTAGGGATAAATGTGCATAGTGGTGTGCATATGTGAATTATGCTAAATGATACACAAATCATTTATATATATGTAAAACATAAACAAATATGAAGAACGCCTAGAAACGCCTAAGCCCCCTAGGTTTCCCTTGGGTGGGAAGGACCGCCTAGCCGCCTAGACAACTATGCTTATAATATGCCATCATTTCGGTATAGGGTAGTATTATCTTGTAGATGTAAAATACACCAATGGTCCTATGTTCCTAGCACCATATCCAAGGACAAGATATCACCAAACTGAGTGGATTGTGAATATGCCACAAGGTAGGAGGAGGAACTCTTCAATCATTCGTCACTCCAATGCTAAAAATGTAATGGAAGACCCATTTGTTAAAGAGTAGATCTGAATTATTTTGAGGATTAGTTTTATTTAGCCGTGAGAAAAAAATGTAAGGATAATACTATAATACATGGTCGTATGCTACACAACTATATCTACTTGATAACCAAAATGATGCGATACTAAAGCTGAAGCTCAACATATTAGAATCGTAGATGAAGTAGATAGAGAAGAGCATGACATAGACTCATGGAGATGATCTTAGTAAACATGTGGAGGTGATGAATTGGTGGACAAACTTCAAACGTCTTAAGACTATCAACAAAGGGGGGTTACTTGATAGCTTTCTCTTTTCATACATACTTGATGGATATAATTTCAATTGTAGGTTGTAATCTATCTTATCGTGTGTACTTGATAGTTTGGAGATTATCGTAGTTGACACAATATTCATGAAGCTATCTATGCCTCTAACATCCCTAAAATAGATGGCATAATATTTCTTCAAATATAATGTAGCAATAGAAGGCCTTCACCGATGTAGAAATGTTGAATGACATCTGTGATAGTTGGTATGCTCAAGATTATGATATTGGTATGGATGAACTTTATATTAGATCAATTTGTATATTAGATCAATTTGTGATGACTTGTACTATTCCACAATTACTTCGTCACACCACAACTTTTCCCTAAACTCGTCATCCCATTTACATGTTTTTGTGTCTTCTAGTCCAACTCCTACTAAAAGAAAACCCAACAAGAAAGTTTCATAATTAGTTTGTCCTCCAAAAAAGCTAGGATAAGATGCATATCTAGGAAGTACAGACATGTACACGTGACATGATGATTAAAAAGAGATAGGGCACATACATGACATCATGCCAATCAATATATGCTTTGTGTATGATCGATTTATGTGTGTTTGAACTCAGTCATTTCTAAATGCAGTAAATCAAACTGATGGAAATCAAGCGAGATACATGAAACTGTAAGTTATTCACAGGTAACACAAGATAATGCTTGTAACATCATTACATTAAAAAATAAAAACCACTATCATATGGGAACTATCACATCCTACTCAACCAAAACATCATCGTCATCATCATCGTTACTGTTGAACACAATGGACTCCATCTCTGGCTCATTAAGTGATGACTTAATCTATGCACAAGCCACCATATACATGGCTCTAACATCTCTCTCTGTTATCGATTCATTATCCCCATAATCTCCACTCAAAGTAGAAAATTTAGCAAACTCAACATCCACAAGGTAACACTCTTGAATGCCGAAATATTTTTTCAATCATTTAGTCATTTTAGTTGATATCTCCATATCCTTGTGGGGGGCAACCCTAGTTGGATGACATTCAATCAATAAACCCTATACCAATTACATAAGATTTCCTTCAAGATAGATATATATATGTATATGTGTATAACTATATATATGTATGTATATATACAGTCAGACTAGAATACAATCGAGTGTACATATCTGCAGTACACTCAAGTCTTGTTTGCATATCAATACCTATTTTTTTTGAAAAATGGAGAATGTTGATCTTCATTACTATCATAATTATAGGCAATACACAAAATTTGAGCTCATGTGGATGCATGTAAGGCACTCAACCAATCACACCAAAATCGACGCACAATTTATCATGTGCACCATTTTTGTTGTCTTTTAGATGCACACCCTATAAATGTCTAAATGAACTCAAATTTTGTATATAGGCTATTCATATGATATTTCAGAAGATTAATGTCCTGGATTTTAAATTAATGTTTATATAGTACAAAACGACTTGAGTATGTTCTAACTTGACTCTATACAGACACATACACACACATATACATACATACATATATATATATATATATATGTATGTACGTATGTGTGTGTGTGTATATATGTATGTATGTATATATGTGTATGTTATGTATATATGCGTATGTGTGTGTATGTGTACACACATATATAAATATATATACATATATATATCTATGTTAAAGGAAGTTTCATATAATTGGTATAGTGTTGGTTGATTGAATGCCAATCAAACTAGGGTTGCTCCTCACGAGCATATGGAGATATCATCTGAAAGGACTAAATGTTTGAAAACCTGTTTAAGAATGTCGCCTTGTGAATTTTGAGTTTGCTAAATATTTCCCTGTTTAAGAATGTCGCCTTGTGTGAATTTTGAGTTTGCTAATTTTCCAACTCTGAGTGAGTGAAGATTTTTGGATAATGAATAAATAACAGGGAGAGATGTTAGAGCTACATGTATGGTGGATCCTGCATAGAGGTAGCCTCCCGTATCTTCAACAACTAGTAAACAACCATATTCTTCCTCTCACTGTTATAGGAATTGGTGTATGTATTCATTTATAAATTCTGTAAGGAGGAACCGAGATCACTCCTAAAAGAGGAGAAGATCAAGCATTTCTACACGCTAATCTCCTCGCTTACCAAGGAAGAAAATATAATCTTCTAAAGGAGAAACAAAGATTTAAGACGTTGAAGTTGGTGCATGTGATTTCGTTGAAGGTGCATGACTTGAAGTGGCCGAGCTATCAGTTAGTCTATCTCTTAATGAGCAAAGATGGAGTCCATTGTGTCCAATGATGGTGATGGCGACAATGGCGATGTTTTGGTCGACGAGATGCGATCCATGTATTAAAAAAGGGTTCAGGAGGCCGCTCAAGTGCATAAACACCCTAAGCGTCCGCATGAGGTCTTCAAAAAGCGCCCACCTATTGCCATCTCTGACTGCTTAATTGGCTACTGAGACCACTTGTTTGGCACCCGCCTAAGGATGCCTATAAGAAACACACAACTTCTTAGACTTTGATCAAAGTTATCATAGAGATTTAGTGACTCACCTTATACATAATGTAATAGTTAGTAAATTGTACTGTCTTATATTATATGTACCAAAATGTCATTTTATTGGCAACTATATAATATATTATATTATATATGTATTATTACTTAAGTTAGTCTACTAAGTATTATTATTAATTATAAATAATTGTAGATATTTACCAAGCTTTATTACTATTTACATGTACTCATTTAAACTTACTAGGCCATACATACTAAGTTATATTACTTACTACACGAATTACCTTTGAAGTATTATTACATGTTGATTATTTATAGTATACTTACTACAGTTGCAAGTTACCAAGACTGTATTAGTATCAAGTGTTTGTATTCTACCAGTTATTACCTTTTAATATTGAGGTTTAGACTATGGACCATGTATATTTGACTAATAATTTGGTCCGAAATAGATACTAGTGATGTTGAGACTATTTTCTTAGAAATTTTAATGTGAAATAACAATATAGGTCCAACCGTAGATGGGTTCAAGCATGATATTAGTTTCATATCAAACATCATGGATTCATAGTTCATGATACATATGAATGGATGTTTAGACCATGTATAAAGGATCAAGACACATACAAATATATATAAGAAAACTCAATTACCCGCTTTTCAAAAAGGCGCCCACATAAGGCTTCGCCCGATGCTTATGCAGTTACCACGTCCCTGGCACTCGCCTCTTGCTTTTTTGTTTTTTAATACATTCAATATCATGGTTTCCATATGATTTTGTGGTTTTTGTTTTTTGAATGCAATTAGGTAGCAAATATTGTCTTGTGCTAGCTTGGTATGGCTCATGGTTTGATGTATCTTGCTTATTTCCATCAGTTTCATTATTCGGAAATTATCCAAGTCCACGCACGCATGTGCACATGGGTTGATTTCAAGTGGTCTGTTACATTATTATGACATCTGCATGACATCCACACACACACATATTCGTTGCGTACGCGTGTAACTAACTTTAGTTACCCGTGGATATGTTTTGTAATAGGCTGGTATGAAATTGTAACGAGACGATAAATATTGTAACGGAAAGACTCGTTTGTAAATACAACATGATTTTTGTGTCCGTCGAAAACAGTAAAATGATATTTATGCCAAAATGTACAAATTTTACACTACATTACAAAATGAGTCTTTCTATTACAGTTTTAGCCATCTCATTACAATTTTGATTGTCCCGTTACGATATTGTGCCTTCATGTTACAAAAACAAATGCACATACAACTAACCTTAGTTACCCACCCGAGTATTAAATGAATGACATATATATGTATATGGGATAATTACATAGAGAACCAATGAAGAAACTAATTTCAAAAGCTTTTCAATGGAGATACTGTGAATAATGTAAGAGACTCGATGACATTAATGCAATAGGTATCACTTACACACGACAAGTTTCACTATTTGAGGTCAAGAATGCTTTGAAAAAGATGAAAATGGAAAAGGCATGCGGTCCAGACGATATTTCCATTGATGTATGGAAGAGTATGGGGGATGAAGGGGCTATTTGGTTAACAAATTTTTAATTGGATTATGAAGACAAAGATGCTGGATGAGTGGAGAAATGGTACTATAGTCCCAATCTACTAGAAGTCTAGAACAAAAGAGACGTTCAGAGCTGCAGTCTGCACTAACTACATACATTCTGCCTTCTACCTTTCACCATACGTTATGCTTTCTACCATACATTCTGCCTTGCACCATAACATTATGCCTTCCATCACATGCTAAATTGCAAAGAAGAACAATACCTGATCAAATACTTAAGTCTACCCCTTTCACCATAAGTTTTGCCTTCCACCTATTGGAATCCTATTATCCAATCCCTACAAAAGAAACTTGCATCATGGAAATCCCGAACACTCCACCTTGTCGGACGACTCACTCTCCTAAACTCGCTCACTCCATTGACCACATCACTCTCCTGAACTCCTCGCTCACTCCATTGACCACATACTACTTAAGCTGCATTTTCTACCTCAAAGATCATACAACATATTGACTGTTTATGTAGAAGATTTTATGGGGAGATACAACCAAATATGGAAAACACAGTTAGTCAACTGGGAAACACCAAGTAAACCGAAAAAGTTCGTAGGATGGGGCAACAAGCAAAGTCCCCTAGTTACTTGTATCTGAAACCAGATTGACGCTGGAGCCAAGGGAAGCTTGTTGCGCAGCCTGAAGAAGACGATCATACTCCTCCTTGGAGATTGTAACATCTGATTGCATTTGTTTAGAGGCTTCAAATGCAGATGCTCCCGAAGAAGTAGCCGTATAATGTGCAACACCAATAGGGGGTCGACTATGCTTAGAATAACACTTTTTCTCTGTATGTCCAAGAACGTACATTTGTCCCTTGCCTCATCCTCGACCAACACCTTGTTAAGTTCCTTTGGCGGCAACAACAAGAGATGCATGATTCTCTCAGAGTGGTGTCCTAAAGTAGCGGAAACAGACTCGAAGGAAGATTGTTGAATCCTCACAGAGGTTTCTTCAAGGCTTGGCAGTTTGGTTGTAGCAAGGATAACACTCCTAGCTAAAGCATAGATAAGATTTAACCTGGATAGGAATCTTGTTATCATTAGATCATCTCTATCTTTCATCTGATCACTAGTCTTCAACGACTGGTAGAAATCGAGTTCCGAAGAGATGGATTGTATAGCACTAAAATAATCCTCTAGAGAACGACTATCTTGTCTTTCTGCAAAGAGGTGGTCATAAATAATTTAGAGATAGAGATCGTTTTTCTCGTAAGAGAAGTGTTTCTTCGCAGCTTCCCAGATTTGTTTGGCTGTGGAATAGAACATAATAAACCTAGAAGCGATCTGAGGCTCCATGCTATCCCATAACCAGGACTTCACCAATCCATTATGTTTCGGCCAAGTAGAGTAGTCTTTGCTACTTTCGTCAGGAAACTCTGGCCCAATAATATCCGCCTTCTGTCGAGATTCAAGAACACTGTATACAACTTCATCCAAAGGAGGTAATTTTGTGAACTAAGCTTCACTCAAGTTATCTGAGATTGATCATTATAGATGATTGTAGCGGAAGCAGCTATTTTTTCGTCTCCCATAGTGAGATTGGATCAAAATAACAGTAGCAGTCAACACAGATTATCGGCAACACACTTTTAGAAGACTTGACACGCCGTGTTGAGATGTCAACATGTCGTATTAGTTGGCGAAGACAGAAAGTAGATTTTCTGAATCTCTTCGACACGACATGTGAGCAGGTGACACGCTGTGTATCTGTTGGAGGTGTAAACTTTAGTAGTCGTCAAAACGCCGTGTCCCTTAGAGGATACGCCGTGTGCCTGTTAGAGGCGTAAACTCCAATAGCCGACAACACGTCGTGTCACTCGGGAACACGTCGTGTAACTTGCGATCTGAGCCGTCAAGACGATTAGACTGCAACACGTCGTGTTGGTTTATTATATAAGGTGTGAACATTACATAATATACCAACAAATAAAGGAAATAAGAAAGAGGTACATAAATAAAAACTATTTTCAACATAAATGAATCGAGATAGACATAGACATACTTGTTAAGGCGGCAAGGTGACACGTCGTTGGGGCTGGACGCCTTGCGCCAAGGCGCGACTAGGCACGCCTAGGGGTCGCCTAGGCGACCTTTACCTTTAAAAAAATAATTTATGTATATATTTTATGTATATATACATGTGTCATGGTTTTTCCCCACTCATATACACACATTGTATAGTTATATATGTAGTTATCTACATATTTATAGTCGATCTCCCCACATGTATATATATATTTTATTGTATGAAAAAATAACCAATTACATTTCTAATAAATTATCATTGACAATAATGTCAAGAACACGAAAATAATTATTGTAAAGAATGTAAGAGAGTGATCAACAAATAAATATATATTTATTGTCATGCATAGCTACAAGTATTAATCAATGTAATCACTATCCTTCATAGCATAGCTACTTAGTACAATCTGAATTGAAGGTGCAACCTAAGAAAAATCAAATGTGTACTAATAGTATTAGATCCAGTCAAACAAAAAAGGAGTATTAGATCCAGTCAAACCCAAAAAAGAGTATTAGATCCAATTAAAAGTGATAGTTGGCACATAAAATAGGCAACACTATTAATTTTGAACATTGGTGTAGCCATATCAAACATTAAAATAAGTGAATATACAACCAGACCCACAAAACTAGGTCACTGTAGCATTATAAACAAAGCGTCCTCGCCTAGGCGCAGCCCTGGGGCGCCTTGCCGCTTAGGCGGCCGCCTAGGCGCACATTGGCGAGCGCCTTGACAAGTATGGACATAGAAATATAGAAGGACCAATGTGTAGTTTAGATAAATGAAGATACATACTGCATCGAGCACCATGCGTGCCTTTTCTTATATAGTATAGATGAAGTATGGATAGGCATAAAAATATGATAGGACCAATGCGTGATTTAAAACTAAAGATAAACATAAAAATTATAAGGACCAATGTGTAATCTAGAAAAATGAAGACAAATATTGCATCCAACACCCTTTGTGACATTTTTATATAGTATAAATGTAGTATGGATTGGCATAATAAAATAAAAGGACAATGTGTAATTATAAAAAATAAAGTTTGTCATAAAAATATAGAGAACCAATGTGTAATTTAGAAAAATGAAGACGAATATTGCATCCAACACCCTTTGTGCCCTTTCTTATATAGTATAGGTGTAGTATGCATAGACATAAAAATATAAAAGGACTGATGTGTCATTTAAATGAATAAAGATAGACATAAAAATATAGGACCACTATAATTTAGAAAAATGAAGACAAATATTGCATCCAACACCCTCAATGTCCTTCGTTATACAATATAGAAATACAAAATGTAGAATGGATAGGCACAAAACGGTAGGACAATGTGTGATTCCAAAAATGAAGATAGAGAAAAAAATCGGACAATTGTGTGATTTAGAAAAATGAACACAAAAATTGCATCCAACACCCTCCGTGTCTGTTCTTATATAGTATAGGTGTAGTATGGATATGCATAAAAATATAGGACCAATGCACGATTTAAGTGAATACAAATATCTTTAAAATAGGAGGACTAATATGTAATTTAGAAAGACAAATATTGCACCCAACACCCTCTACATGCTTTCTTAATAATATAGATATAGTATGGATAGGCATAAAAAATTTAAGGACAATATGTTATATGTGATTTTAAAAAATGAAGATAGACGTAAAGATATAGGACTAATGTGTAATTTAAAAAAATGAAGACAAATATTGCATTCAACACCCTCTGTGCCTTTTCTTATATAGTTAGATGTAGTATGGATATGCATACAAATATAAAAGGACCGATGTGTGATTTAAATGAATAAAGATAGACATAATAATAAGGACCAATGTGTAATTTAGAAAATAAAGACAAATATTACATCTATCATCCTCCACATCCTTTATAATATAGTATAGAAGTATAAAATAGAATGGATAGGCACTAAGTTATAGGAGGACAAGGTGTATTTAAAAAAAATTAAGATAGACAAAATATATGACAAATGTCTAATTTAGAAAATGAACACATATGCATCCAACATCCTCCGTGTCCATTCTTATAGGCCCTGCTTGGTTTGTAGGAAAGGATTAGAATGTGATGTGTTAAGTGTGTAGGCTGGCATGGTACGTGTATGGGTTTTTACTGTCCATTCTTCAGGAATGATGACTGGCCCCACAAATCACCACTGGTTTTTACTGCCCGATTTGTCCTCGCTCTAGCACAAGTTGAAATCAACTTCCTGATTGGTCACCCATCCTAGTACTACTCTGGGCTGAGCAACGCTTAACCACAATTCTTAATGATGGGCTCCCCGAAAAGGAGATGCACCTTGGTGATATGGTAGTCCAATCATTTCTTTTGAGATAATTTTATCTGAGGCCTAAAATCCTGGGACGTTATAACAAGATATCATACATGTTTATTTCTTTAATGGAAATCGTTCCCCATTGACCGTGCAGTGTTAGAATCACATTCATGGAAGTTGGTAGTTACTCTAGCTGCTCAACCAAAGAGGAAATATGGATTGGTAGAGCAATAAGGAGGGAAAAAGGGAGGTTGAGGGCTGGTAAGCAGTGGTTGCATGAAGGAGGAACATATTAGAGGAAGAAGAAGAAGGTGCAAACTTTTTCGGAACCCGACAGTGGGGCATCAGGAGGTATCTGGTATAGGCGGTCATGATTTTGTGTTGGGCATATGTTATGCTAGTACCAGGGGGTGGCTCAGAACATCGAAGTCCGGTTCGACATGGACTTTATTGCCCTGGGACTACAATCCTAGTTTTTGATTTGGGCAAACAAACATGAGATTCCAGATATTCGTAGGATTCAAATCCAATTCCACCTGCAATCTTGTTAACTAAACACGACCATATAGTATAGATGAGTATGGATAGGCTTAAAAACATAGGACCAATGCATGATCTAAATGAATAAAAATAGATATAAAAATATAGGACCAATGTGTATATGAGAAAAATGAAGAAAAATACTGCATCCAACACCCTCTTCGTGCTTTCTCATATCGTATAGATATAATATGGATAAGCATAAAAACTACAAGGATAATATGTGATTAAAAAATGAAGATGGTTTAAAAAATATAGAAGGCCCAATGTGTAACTTATATAAAATCAAGACAAATGTTGCATCCAACACCCCTGGCGCCCTTTCTTATGTAGTATAGAAGTAGTATGGATAGGCATACAAATATAGAAGGACGATGTGTGATTCAAGTGAATAAAGGCAGACATTATAATATTGAAGGACCAACATATAATTTAAAATGGAGACAAATGTTACATCCAACACCCGCCCTGTCTTATATAGTATCGATATGAATAGGCATAAAAAATAGAAGGCCGATGTGTGATAAAAAAAGTAAAGATTGACATAAAATTATAGGACCAATGTGTAATTTATAAAAACAAAGACAAATATTGCATCCAACACCCTTTGTGCCTTTTTTTAATTTAGTATAATAGTAGTGTGGATATGCATGAAAATATAAAAGAACAAATGCGTGATTAAATGAATAAATACAGAAATACACAAAAATATAGGACTTATTTATAATTTACAAAAATGAAGACAAATATTACATCCAACACCTTCCGCACCCTTTCTTATATAAATATAGATTTAGTCAGGGTAAGAAATGAGGAAAGTCGTAGACGTCTCATGTTTTCCTTCCTCACTGTCAGCTTCGACATGTTGCTGTACACGCTATGTCTATGCCCGCTGAAGTATAATTATAACACTAGACATCCTTGTCGTCATAATTGGCAAATTAAGAGGCCGTTGAAGCGCCGGAGGACAAAAAGGATTTGAGGAGGTGGACATACCAGGCATGGGTGATACAATTATTTTGCTAGTTGCAATGAGAGCGAAGAGGTGAGGAGTGTGGTGATATGATTGGTTTGGTTTCTGCTGTCTAATCAAGAAGCGGTGGTAGGCAATATGGCAACCGTCTTTCACAAGTCATCCACTATTCAACAGGAGGACTTGCCTTTCAATGAAAGCAGTGGTGGAGGTTTATTCCTTGCAGCCTGGCATGTTGGTTGTCTCACACAGGATTGACTCTCTCTCTCTCTCTATATATGTGTGTGTGTGTGTGTGTGTGTGTGTGTGTGTGTATAGAGTCAGGCCAGAATACACTCGAGTGTATTTGGAGCAGAATACACTCAAGTGGTTTTTCATGGTGCAATATTTTTTTCAAAAATTTAATCCGTTGATCTTCTTAAACATCTTGTGAATAACTCATATACAAAATTTGAGCACATTTAGACATTTATAGGTCATGTTATAAAGACCGCAAAAATTATACATTTTAAATTAGTTTCACGCGTCGATTTTGTTGCCCTCAGATGAGTGACTTACACTCATCCAAATGGGCTCAAAATTTGTATGTAGCCTAGTTATATGACAGTGAAGATCAATGGTTTTCTATATATATATATATATATATATATATATATATATAATTTATGGAAAATATACAATGAAACATGTGTAATAGCACAATTGCTCACAACAACGTAACTAACCACTTGAAATCAAACACAACAATAAAATGAACCGAGAATCGGAGGTCTCACCAGTTCGCTCTCCTGTTCGATACCAAGAAACATGACCCTATGGATGGTACTTATATTAGAACAACTGAAACTGCAATGGTGAAACAAGTGTGACCAATCACCTAATTAACAACCAAATCAAATAGTAAAGTAAATATAACAAAGCCTAGAACTTACAATGACGTCCCATATATATAATAAAAACCGTAAGTGGACTAAATCGTAGCTGGTAATTGGTCACCTTAGGCTCTAATGGGCGACACCTAGCCTGCTGATGAGAACACAACCTGTCCTACATCAAAGAGGTACTTAGATATTTGTATTCTTAGCCCCTGAATAAAAGATGCCAAATTTAGTGACTATTTGACACTCTTCTCTTTCTTCAATAATGCAGGTCATTATTTGTTTGTATTCTCCAAAATTTCAACTTCCTCTGACCTCAGTCAACTTTGATGATAGCAGAAATATTGTCACTGGGCTTTGAAGTTTCATTGCGATTTGTTGTTGGCAACTTTGGTGAAGCCTGAGAACATGGAAGTTAGGCCTTGTTCCAATTTCAGGACACTGTTGAAGAAATCTAATAACTTGTAGAGAACAACCATACCGAAGCCTTTATATAATACAAAGGTATTGTGCTGGCTCTTGTTTGGGTGACAATGTTCTTTTCACAGTTGAGCAACTTTTCCTCATTGCATTGTGGCTGACATTTTCAGTGAGATGCTGATCTACTACTTTAGCCCTGCCTCTTGAAGTCATCTGCATTGTGAGCAGAAGCTCTTATAAAGAAAAAAAGGTCATCTCTTAGATGCCACATATTTTTATGCTTCTGTTGCTAGCTAATGGTATATCTTTGCATATCGCTTATTTTCTACTGCGAGGATCCTCTACCCAGGAGAATACAAAAGATAAAATCTCCCCTCATGCTCATGCTACTGTTTTGTCCTTGTATTAAAGCCAAATTTAGCCTTTATTATACTTTCTAAAGAGCTGTTCATTTTCTGTTGACTTCACATTAATTCATTCCCTTATACCTATAAATATAATCAATGTAATTTGTAAAGGCTGATTAACAATTCATTAATATCCACATCGAAATTACCAAGAATGCACATGAAGTTCCCATCTCAAGCCATGCTATGATGTGGTTATTAATCATTAAAACCAGTTTGAGGTGTTCAGCGGCTTCAGCCCAGATGAGCTATCTAGTTTGCTCTTGTCTCTCTTTTCTTCTGAAATGCCTAATCAATCTAAGGTTAAAGATTTATACCTTTAAGGCTGATGTACACAATTACCGTGTAATTTACATATAATAAGCACTTGAGTATTTGCTTATGATTGTACAGACTCTGACATTCAGTTAGGCTATAGGTGCATGCACAATATTTCAGCAATTATACTGCTTTACTTTCAACATTGAAAACTATGTGCTTGTGCGTGTGTGCTGGCATGTGTGTCAGTGCCCGCTAGGGATGGGCACAAAACCAAATCAGACCATGGAACCTAGCTAAACTGATCCAAACAGGTCAGTCCAAAAATGGTTCCAAACATTAAAAAATGGTTTGGTTTGGTTTGAGGGTGCAGTTAAACCAACACAACATATACATACATGCATACATGTATACATATGTGCGTCCATACGTATTCACACACGCACACACAAATTATAAATTGAAGGTTTTAATATAAAAAAATCTATATAAGTAGTTCACTGTATATCAATTTGTAGTTAGGCGGATGATGTTTATGTTTATCTAATAAACAATGTTGTGTGTTGACAAATAGCATAAATACGTGCTTTACCGGGTTTTGAAGAAAAAAAGTGTCCTAATCCAATGCATTGATATAACTAGAGACATGTATGATAGCTCAATTGTGAGTTTCGAGACTCCAATATGAGTGACTCCAAAATTTTCAATTATAGTTGGGATAAATCAAGGGTTGCCTCTGAATGCATATGTGTTCATTCTTCTTACGGATACTTTGATAAAGCATGCTCATGACGATATCCCTTGGTGTATGAAATTTTCTGATGATATTGTACTGAATACTAATTATATTGAATGCATAATATGATCTCTTAAAAATTAGATTATAATATATGAAATCAAGATAAGTATAAAATAATTAGAGTATATGCATTGTAGAAACAAGGTCTCAACAAGATGAATTTGGCCGAAATGCGTATGCTGAGATGGATGTGCGGGAAGACGAGAAAAGATCGTTGAGGAATGACTACATCTGAAACTAAGTAGGGGTGATGAGCATCGATGACAATTGCGTGAATGCCATCTAAGATGGTATGGACATATGCAATGCAGACCGATAAATGCACCTATTTGAAGCAAGGTTATTGAGTCAAGCACAACTAAAAGAAGTAGAGGCAGACCTAAATTAACTTGAGAAGAGCTTATAAAGAGTGATTTTGAATCTTTACATCTTTGATCAAAGTATGACCCATAACAGAGCTGATTGGAAAAGAAGGATCCATGTAGCCGACTCCAACATGGTTGCAATTGAGGCTTAGATGATGGTGATGATGACGACGATATGCATTGCAATTTCACCTAATTTACTATTGAGTGATGGTACCAAGTTGGGTGGTGTTATTGCACAATTTTGATACATTACAAAGGTTATATAATCCATATGGGTGACGATGTTCAAGATAATGTATGTCGCATGATAACAACAAGATGGATGAAATATTGGAGTGCAACTTGAATAGTTTGTGACCTTTCATTCCCTCTTAGATCGAAAAGTTAATTATAGAATAGCTATATGGTCATCCATGCTATACGAGAGTAAATGTTGGGCAATGGAGAAACAAGGACCCAATAAGATGAATGTGAAAGACATGCATATGGTGAGATGGATGTTTGGGAAGATAAGGAAAGCTCGCTTGACATATAACTATATGAGGAAAGTATGTGTGGTGAGTATGGAGGAAAGCTACATGAAGGTCACCTCAGATGGTATAAACATGGGCAACACAACCTAACAAGTACTCCAATTCAAAGTATTGCTGTTACGTTGGGCATATCTAAATGGGGAAGAGGTGGGTTTAAACTAACTTAAGGAGAGCTCATAAGGAGAGATTTAGAATTTTACATCTTAGTGAGAACATGACCCATAACAATGCGATAAAAAGAAGGATACATTTGTTGACCTTGACATGATTGGTAATGGGGCTAGATGATGATGATGTCCTCTAAGGTTATATTTTAACCAAACTAAAGCAAAACAAACTATAAAATAACTTTTTTTTTAGTTTTCTTTTGAACTAGTTAACAGTTGGATTTGGTTTGAAAAGTTTACAAATCAATATGTACAGTTTAGTGTTTTTAGTATTTTGAACTATGCCCATTCCTAGTGGTGGCACATGTATTCACATATACATTGTGTAGTTTAGTGATATAGCCAGTCTTGGTTGATTTATCAATTTATTCAAACATTTGATCGAAATGTATAGTTGTTTTAAAAGCCTCAACTGGACTATAAAACCTAAAAGGAAAAATGTTGTATTAAGAATTGAATCTCTCTTGCTGGTAAAAACTCATTTATCCTTGTAGGGTTCTTTCACCTTGATGGCAAATAATCCTTAGCGACAACTTTACCTAGTGAAGTTTTTATACATAAAGTTGTGTCATGCCCAAAGGCATACATCACATGACGTGGAAGTGACCAACAAAAGGAAAACGAGTGAAGGCTCGCTGGCCCAATGAGAAATGAACACCAATGTAGAGCCGATGATTGTGAGCAAACAACAAATCAATGCATCAACAATGAACAAGAGATTTAGACACGTTTGCATTACAAGCCTCATTTCATCAAATCCAAGGTAAGGCCCTAAGAACTCTTTGGAGAATTTTTTTTCAGGGTAGCTTGAAAGGCAGATGTTGCTCACAACCTTGTGGGAGACACCTCGAGGCACCCGCTGACCAAATAAAACTACACAAACTGACGACAACCACATGTGAGCAGGTTCTTCACAAAAGCAAAGGTGCACGCACACTCACCTATGCAAAAAAGTAGAAACAAGAGCAGATTTTAACCAACTAAAGCCGAACATGCTCCAAGGAGGACTCGACAAGAACCTTGTGGGAGACACCTCGAGGCACCCGCTGACCGAATAAAACTACACAAACTGACGACAACCACATGTGAGCAGGTTCTTCACAAAAGCAAAGGTGCACGCACACTCACCTATACAAAAAAGTAGAAACAAGAGCAGATTTTAACCAACTAAAGCCGAACATGCTCCAAGGAGGACTCGACAAGGAGCTGAAACAACAATTTTTAGAGAACATAGGAGTCGTCACAGTCACAACTGCCTAGTCCGGGGTGGATTAGTCGATTAGAGATGCTACTGTCGTGAACCGAGAGTACACATAAAGAAGCAAAAGTTCACATCAACCACTAGTTTGGGGCTAGGATCCTAGAAACCGCAACACAAGAGATGCCACACGCCAATACACCGAAGACACCTCCAAGATCCAAGATCCAAGAGAACAAAGAGAGGAAGCTGCTCATAGGTCTGGAAAAGGGGGGAAGAGAGATAAATCCCAAGGGCGGAGGTGACCGTAAAGGCAAACACCCCCTTCCCGAAGAAAAAGACAAGAGAAGAGGGAAATGTGGTACCCATGAGTGGGAGGGAAGAAATTGCCTATAGTATAGAGTGAAGTCGCCAACAATTTATGCTCCTATTCGTAATAATCACAACTAGGTCACCCTCTTCCATTTCCATTGTTGTTGCTTATTTAGGCCTCTTCTTTGTTTGATCCTCTGTTCCACCATCTTGATTCCATCGTTCGGAGTTGTATGCTTTTCTACCAATTTCCTCTGTATCCTCCTTGGGTGTTCTTCTTGTTTTCTGCCCTTCCCTATTACATTCGTATTGTTTTTAACTCTTATCCTCCTGAACTATCCTAAATTAGGTCTTTCTCTCCTTGGTCTTACCTCTTTTGCTTTGACATACATCCACTTTGTTTGTTTAGAAATGGTGTCTACCAATTATTACATTTAGAGTCTTGTCATGTTTACATCTATATGTAGAGGAAAACACACGATTTTTAATTAATGGAGCTCTAGCATACACGTGATACATTTTGTTTCTTATTCTTGTTTCAATTATTTATCCATTTCACATATGAATGTAGCTCTCGATGCTCTCAAAATATCATAATTAGTATAGAAGATAAGTTCCCATATTGTTTTCTATTCTATTTCTATCGTTTTGATTTCCTTGGTATAACCATGAATCCAAAAGCTTATAGAGATTTGTACAAAAAAGAGCTACGCTTTGTTCCGTGTTTCAAACACCATTGTGGCTCCTTTAACTGAGTTCATGAAATCTGACAAGTTGGAGTGGATATAATTTGTACTACACACCTTTGTTGATGTCAAGACAATATTGACTGAAGCCCTCATTCTTTGCCTTCTCGATTTTTGTGATTTTGTTTCATGTATTGTGCGATGCTTTCAGTGTTGCATTAGTGGTGTTCCACCAAGTTGCATCTTTCAGTGAGAAACTCAATGATGCAAAACATAAATACTTCACTTATAATAAAGATTCGCCCGTTTGAGAGACCAATGCACAACACACAACAGTATCATCTATTTTGATCATGATAGTAGACCTAGTTAACCTTTGATTTGCTACTTCGAGGTAGTTTCTTCTGCCACGATATTCAATCGTGTTCAACTCCAATATTTGTGATTTTGTTTCACGTCTCGTTCGATGCTTCTAGCGTTGCATTGGTAACGTTCTTAACAAAGAAGCACCTAGTTGCATTTTTTGAGTGAAAAACTCAATGATACAAAGCATAACTACACTACTTATTGTAAATGATTCTACATTGTCATTGGATTCCTATGTCATTGGCAAAACTATCTTATGCACATATGCTATCCTCTGTTTCGATCACCACGTCTTCCACTTTCAAGCTCTAAGCATAAATTAAGTGTCCGGTGCACCAAGTGGTGTTATTTTTACCAAGAGTACATTATTGTTCTCAAACATGGTGTTAGTGTTGAGAATAAGGCTATTAACACTTGCAACAGTTGTTTGACCACTCCACACGATGAACATTGAAGTTGTGGGCTTTGGCAATTTGAAAGACCAATGCAACACATGCTACATGATTATCTATTCTAATCTTGGTAATAGACCTAGCTGGTTTTTGATTTGCCGCTCTGAGACAGATTCTTCTTCTATGATATCAATGTGTTCTCGCTACTTCGTATAAAGATTTTCTCATTTAGGAACTCATGCTGGTGGCATCACAAGCCCTTTTCTAGTGATTAGACCACATCCCATGTTTGTAACTTTTGTATGCTACGACATTGCCTATATTGTTCCTTGGCATCATACTTGCCAATTATCGAAAACTAAACGTCAAAATATGAAACTTTACATGTCGTTGCCTACTTGCCTGTTCGGCTTTAGCCTTGGTAGGATAAGTATGAACTTTGTTCTGGGACTCCCTCTTACTCTTTGAGGTCATAGTTCATTCCTTGTTGTCGGACGATTCTCGAAGATGACTCACTTCCTCATGTGTAGCAAGATTGGCATTACACGTCTTTTCTTTAATGGGATTGTGAAGCGACATAATCTTCCTTCCACCATTGTGTCACGTCTTATCTTCAATGGGATTGTGAAGCGACACAATCTTCCTTCCACCATTGTGTTTGTTCATGATGTCAAGTTTATTAGCTATATCTAGAAGACACTTTGGAAACCTTTTGACACCCAATTCCTTCACCCCTAGATGGATGGATAAATGTGGGGTGTCAATTGCAGTTTTGCTAATTTTTTAAGTTGTTGAGTGAATGATAGCTTAGACAATCGGGACTTTTACGTTTACCAATGACTGAATTTTCCTACAAATGGTTTATGAATAGGTCTACAAGGAAGACTTCCTTTGAGATTGTGCTCGGCAACAACCCCATAAACCGGTCAAAACTCCTTTTACTTCATGATGCTTACAATGCTGAAAATTTGGCCCAATGATTTTCTTGTTTACATATCTTCATTCGATGCAAACTCACTCTACTATTGAAGTTTATAAGTGATGTAGACATGCTAAAAAGAAAAAGAATAAGGAGGAATAAATTTGCAACAAGCAAACTAAATTTCAATTCATTTTCGACTGCCTGGACAAAGGCCCAGAGACTGGCTTTTATAAGACTCTATGACTTTCAAGTAAATAACATAGGAAATTAAAATCCTAATTTAAGGAAGTTCGGGATTGAACAAACATAAAATTCCAAGTAAACAAATAACTAAATAAAAGCCCAACTTGATCCCAACAAGCTCTAATCAGGTTTGTCTTATATCCGGACTGGCTTTCTATGCAAATCTGTCTTGACGGATTGCATCAATAAGACGTTCACATAATGACAAATATGCGTAGTAGTTCATTGGATTTAAGAAATGGGACTATGCAACTGTGTGTATGCGCCCTGAAGATTCGAAATACAAGGGCATCAACACCATTTTAGATTATTCATAGGGACAAACCCAATGCTTATGTATTGGGCCTACTAAGGAATATGGGCATCAATGCAACATTTAATGTGGAGGACATTTACCCATGCCATGATAGTTTTGCATCACCTCCTCCTCTAATAGTTCATTGACAACTCATGCCAGATCATCTCCACCTGCAACAATTATAGCAGTTTTTTCTCAGACTACCTCTTCCTTCTCCAGACTGCATCAAGGCCTTCTTGGAGGATCAGACAATTCTTACAATATAGGGTACTCTTCATCGCTACCTTACCTGATGGCACGATCACCCTTTATTTGATACAAGATGATAGAGGAAGAGTATCGAGGATTGGTTGCAGATCTCCTAGAATAGTAGTACAACCATGCCAACTTGAAAAAGGCGAGTCTTTTGAGCTTATATAGGACAAAAACCTGATCTACATACACATCTAGACACCATTGTATTGATGTCCATTATGCTATCTTAGTTTTAGTTGCATTATTTGAGTATTTTATTAGTGGACTTTTGTAAATCCATGTGCTGCATTGGATACCGCCCGATCAACCTCGATGTCTATGCCTGTATATTGGCTTTATAAGCTTCATTAGAAGGCATGCTGAATAATTTTGAAGTTAATTTGAATTAGTTATTTGAAATTTTTATTGTAGGTTTGGGATCATTTTGCCTCCCATCACACATCCATCTCGTTGACACCTTTTTTCTCGAAAGTAGAATATGTATGCTAGATTGTTATGTGATATTTACCAGATATAACATGAAATTACCTAATGGCATTATGTTCACTAATAATCATTAAGCATTGAGTAGTGGCTCTTTGAACCTCTTGGCAGCTGTCGGTTTTCAAAAGCTTGCATATCGGTACACGCACATTAGCTAGACCAAACTTACATTAAAAATAGATATCAGCAAAATCGATTAGACAAGTGACAAATACTCATAATTAAATGATCAGAAATTAGATGCAAATCGACCAATCCATCATAAATTGACTTGTTGAAGACATACAACGAACAATTCGACCTAATTCAGTTAAAAAGTAGCTCAAAAGAACAAAAAAGCATATATTGACTTAACATAGACAAGTAGCAAACAATTAGAATAGACAAGTAGCAAGCAATCATACCTATAAAGTCAATCAACAATGCTACACTAATGTAAGATACGTCAAGCAGTATATACTCTTTTTTTGCTGGCTAACATGTTTTCTCATTTTTCGTATAATATACATTTATATACACAATGATAACCAATTTAAGTCTTAGTCATTATCTGCTTAAATCGATCATCATCTCGCTTCGAGCCAATGACTATATCATCTACAAGAAGCTCATCTATTTAAAATTAGTTTACATGAATAGTACTATACTTACATTATTGTTATGAAATAAAAAAAAGATGTATTCTACTTTATTTAATATGCTTTAAAACTTGTTTTGAGGATTATCAAAAGCCATAAGCCACCGAGAACGAAATTGTCGAAGACTTCAGAAACAATGTTGTTTACTTTGTTGAAGCGTAGAATCTTTTTTAGAAGATGCTAAAAACTATAGAAAATGATGGGCCTATGCTTCATACATTTATGAACATGGTGGAGGACTTCGAGTAAACTTCGCCATCTGTGGAAGTTTAGACACAAATTTTAATAAATTTTGATACCATTTATTTTGAAGAAAATACTGTGAATATGAAGGAAACTTTGATTGAAAACTTCTAATTATGTTATAACTCTATCTTACATATGTTAATTTAACACAAAAACACAATTCACGACTCTCTCGCCCTAGGTTGATTGATAATACAATGTGCACTTGCGTTGCAAGGGTTAAATGTGTAATACAAATATACAAATATAATTCACATATGTTCTCCATGCAATATGTGGTCAAATAGTTGTTACAACACCTCTAGCAAAGAGCGGCATTCAATAATCTTAGGAATCGATGTTAGAAGTTGTGAAGAGGGTAAGAGGCGCCAATGATGTCTTCTATGGCCTTTAGGGCACTAGTTAGGATTAATTGGCTGGGCTGTATCAACTTCGCCCCAACCTCGTCAACTTCGAGGAACTATTGACAACTTTGATGATGTTGGGACAAAAATACAAGGTAAAAATCCAATTTCATTGACAAGGGGGAAACTTGGGTCTGAAGTTGGGACCGAGTCGACATAGTAGTGGTTCGACATCGCATGAGCTAGAAGCTCAAAGTTTTGACAAAGTTCCTCCCAACTTTGGCGATTTCTAGTTCATTATTATGAGATTCCAAACATTGGAAAAAATGCAAAAACTTATATTAGGCATGAGACTATCTTGCACGCACTCGCCTTCTATAGTTATGTCATTCTTAATTTGCTTGAAGAAATAAAAACAACAATTACTCTATAATGTGTGGCCTGTTCTTGGATTAAAAACTTGAAAAATTGTTATCTAATAGCAGGTATCTTACCTAAGTTCACAAGGACTAAAAGGGGGTAAGATCAACGCAGAAAAACACTGCATTGCTTTTGGAAATGATCTTTAAAGGCTCCATAACATCAAAACGCATAGCATAACGTCACAAATGTCTCTATGGGGTGAGTGGATAGTTTACTACTCACTATTGTCAAAGATGTGTATGGACATGAAATGTTATTTTTGTTAGCCTTGCTAAGATCTGCTTAGGCAACCAAATTATCATCTTGTCATAAAAGAGACATTCAGAACACTAAAGAAATAAATTTGTAGCTGTGCAATGTAGTTTTTCATTTCGTATCTAGATCTATCTACTACACTAGAAAAGAAATACAAGCAATGGCTTTTTTTGGTCACCCAAAGCGTGTTGCTCTCGTTTTTGTAAATTTTGAAACAAGTTCTACAAAACATAGAAAAGAAGAAGAGAATTACAAAACATAGGATAGATTGAGATAAAGGAGAAGAGAGAAAGCTATACAATTAAAGCTAAATCAAGAAACTATATAAGACAATTAATATCAATCTTCTTTGAAGTCCATAAGGTGTCAAAATTTCATTTTCTTCCTTCAAAAGTTCTTCAGTTGCGCTCTCTCCAAATCTCATTGAGCACTAGCAAAGAACAAACCTGTGACTTCCTCCATTTGATGTATGTCAAATCTTGAAGAGAACATTGCATAGGATCTATAGTTCTATACACATATTGTAGTATAGAACTTTCCAAACATCTAAATAGAAGCACATGGACTGGACAAGTGAACATCATTCTCCTCACTGTTTCTACCTAGCATACACACATGGAAGGGAAGTTGTGACGCTTATTATGCATGTAGTCATGATTCATCAACTTATCAATAAAGATCCCCAAGAACTGACCATAAATTTCCTAGGAAGCAGGAGCTTTTGTTTTGAAAATCCAATGCGATCATTGAAACTTGTGCCGCTTCCTTGTGTAAGATTCCCATAATTATTTCAGTTTACTAACCTTTTCGCCACCAATAAAAAAGTGTCTTCATTTTTGTTCAAAAGGTCAATATGGACTTTAAAGTCCAAAATGTGATTGATAACTCTAGATTTGTACTGGAACCACATTTATGTCAATGTAGGACAAACTAGGGAAAGTTACATCTGATTAAGTCATACTATACCAAAATAGGTATGACTTAGGCCAAATTTGGGCTTAGTTGAATTAGGTCCAATTTAGACCGTGTTAAGTCAAATTAAGGTCAAATAGGTCTAGCCTAGGTCATGACAGATGTGATGTAGGTGAAGTTATGATTGATTAAGCTTAGGAATAACCAATACAGATGTACATAGTGATGTATATATTTAAATATAGCTAAATGGATACGTAATAATCAACTATACTATATGTAAAATATAAACAAATATGAAGAATGCCTAGGCCCCCGCCTAGACGCCTAGGCCCCCTAGGCTTCCCTTAGGTGGGAAGGACCGCCTAGCCACCTAGACGAATATGGTTGTAAATGGTAGAAAATGGAGGAAAGTAGTTAAACTTACCTTGATTTGGGTTGACTTGTGCTTCAATCGCCAAGCATCGACAAAAATCATTCTCCCAAAAACGATATACTTGTCGGTACCACCGGTTTTGGTTTATCTGTGAAGTGCTGCATTTTGCATCAAAAGTTCAAAACCACAAAAACTTGGCATTATTGGCTGCATACCCATCGATATACCGATATTTGCGATCCAATCAGTATGCATGTGTTCTATATCCGATAGCATTAGTATTGGTATTTCAGGCGGTATATCGCTGATATGGTTGAGATCTGTGTTGTATAGGCGCCCGCCTGGGCGGCGCCTAGGCTTAAGTTAGCCTGCCTCAAACTGGACGCCCAACCCCCTCATTGACTTAAGTTGTTGCCTAAGGCCTTTTGAGGCCCAAATTAAGCCAATTCAAGGCTAATTTAGCATAAATTAGATCTGATTTGATCAAATTGAGTCATTTTATGGTTAAATTCGGTCTGATTTATTCCAAATGGGGTCAATTTCGGGTAAATTAGGTCTGATTTGGGGGAATTAGGTCTGATTTGGGGGAATTAGGTCTAATTTGGGGGAATTAGGTCTGATTTGGTCATGTAAGGCCTCGTTTAGATCTACATAGGGAGATGTAGGGTTAGTTAGGTTTGATTTGGTTATGTTATGCAAATTAGGTTTGATTTTAGGCCAAATTATGTCAAATTTGAGCAGATTAGGTTTGATTTGGGGAAAACAAGTCTGATTTTGGGGAAATGGTCTGATATGGTGAGATTAGGTCTAATTTGGCCAAATTAGATAATGTTTAGGTCAATATAGGGAATATTTTGGGAAATTAGGTCTGATTGGATCATAATATACAAAATTAGGTTTTATTTAGGCCAAATCATGTCAAAATTGGGCACATTAGGTCTAATTTAGGGGAAACAAGTATGATTTGGGAGAAATTGTTCTAAATTGGATGACTAAGTCTTATTTCGCCAAATTTTGTCTCAATTTGGTGAGTATATGAAAAATTTATGGAAATTGGCATTGATTAGGTCATGGTATACAAAATTAGGTCTGGTTTAGGCAAAAATTAGGTTAAATTTGATCAAATTTGGATCAAATGAGTTCAAATTAGGGCCAATCGGTTCTAGTTTAGGCCTTGTTAATTTTGATTTAGCCTAAATTCTACATAATAGTATTATACATGTTTTGGCTACAAACATAATACATGTTTAGCTTTCTGATTTCTATATGAATTTTGTTTAGGTAAAACTTCCACAATTCAATCCATATCTAATGATTTTGTTGCTTTCTTCATACGATGCTAGCACATTGATTGCATATTTATCATGTATATTTATATGTGTAGGGAACTAAGCATTCTATTTTTTAGAAATTTTACATACTCTCATACTTGTTGAGTCGGCCGACTAGTCGGCTGGTCGCTGGAGGGGGGGTCCGACTAGCCTAGTGCCCAAATTTAGACCTCGGTTTGGCGTCCGCCTAGGCCGACTGGTCGGCCCAAACCAAGCCTGGGCGGCTGCTTAGTTAGGCCAGAGCCAAGAATAATAAGTTTTTTTTTGCTATTCTAATCCCCCACCCCTTATCTCGTGCAATAATTTGATGTGAACATCAATTTCATTGACAATACACTAGTTCAATTAATTTAGTTACAACAATTCAACAAGCACTAAAAGTCTAAATTCAATAATGGTATATGACTTTTCTCTATCTAATTATATTTGTTTAATTTGAATACATCGAATAGTCTTCATTAAAAAATTTTGAGGTGCTTTATGGCATTATTTACCAAATCTAGGTTATTATATGCTTGGATACATGCTTACATTATTGGACCTATATGATTATTATATATAACTATATGTAGATGATCAATATTATGTAAATATCATACCTATGACTGGGCGACCGACTAGTCGATTGGTCGACGACTAGTCGGCTGATCGCCCCAGCTGGAAAGGTGAACGACTGGCCGCCTTGACAAGTATGCATACTCTGTTAAAATAAAAAATATATAAAAATGCATAGGCCTCTGCCTGGGTGCCTAGGCTGTCTGGGCGTCCCCCTGGAACGCCTGGCCGCCTATACAACCATGGTTGATATATCCTTTCTTGGTTACTACTACAAAACAATTTTCCTAGTTAAGAATTGGAGGATGAGTGGAAAGATTGAGTTATAAAAGCTAAGTGTAAAATACACACACATAATATATATCTCATAACCTCAATGATTTAACATGCTTGTTACATGTAAACTTGTTCAACTTATGCATATTAAGGGAAAAGAGAAATTCACCGTGTATGAGGGAATAAGTAAAAGATTTATTAGAAACTTACATATGTGGCTATTGGTGATTATCGACCGTAAGGAACCATGGAAAATACAAGCAACAAATTTAGGTTATTCTTGGTATATTGCCACCCTTTGTTGTTGCTAAGATGCTATTGCTTGATCTAGTAATCCGTGTGGTCGTTGAATTTAGGTGTGCATGGGAGAGTTAAAGAGGTTGGATTTACACGAGAGAGTGAGAGAGAAAGAGAGAGAAGTTGGGAGAAGGGACATATGTGGAGGGGGTATTGATCAAAGAGGACCACTTGAATGTATATTATTGGGGGCAAGGAAGAAAATGTCCGTTTCGATGCCGTTTCGTTGGCCACAGAAACAGAAATTTATCAAAATTTTGATGGAAATTTCGACAAATGCATTCCTAATGTTTTGATGAAAAAATCAATGAATTAATATATGAAAGCTAGAATTATCTACTAGTGTAGATTTACTCAAATATGCAATAATATTTCATAGTGGATATGTGGGGGTCGGGGTCTCCTTATGTGTGAGTGAAGGACCCTGAACTATTTTGATGGAGAATTTTGATGTCAATTTTCAATGTTGAAATCAATGAATCAACTCATTATAGTTTGCAAGCACAATGTACAAACTCAAAGCAAAAACAAATGCTCTAGGCAGTCCTTAGTACATTAAAAAGAAAGAACAATTTCGATGGACAGTGCGTTTCGACAGTGTAATTCGATGTTTGATGGTCATCGATATGGAAATAATTGTGGAAATTTCGACAATTTCGTGGAAATTTTAAACTATGATTGGGGGTTCCACTTCCACACACCTATAAACGATGTGTGGTTTTGCCAATTGGTTGATTTTGGATTGTTCGACTGAATTTTGTTGGCTTGGGGTCAACCAGTCTTGTTTAGTCGTTGATTTACTGTCCGATCTGTCAGTTTCACCTGTCGCTACCGACATTGCTTTAACATCTAGCGACTCTTTAGTTGCTACTATAAAACCTTAGGCATAATAGCCTTTTTTGATGTAACACTTGAGTTTGGCTAAGTTAAACCAATCATTTACATGTTTTTTTGAAACTTTTATCATGTTTTATTTCTTAGTATTGGTTTATGCTTTGCTCACTTGATTTGGTGCAAGACAAGCCTTGTTTGGCTCTACATAAAGCCTAGATAACTCTTTCAGCTTACCTAAAAAATTTCAGTTGCAACTTTTCAATTAAATTTGCAAAATTTTGAGTTACAGTAATATGTTTAATGTTTGTTTATTTGGTTTGACAATCATTTGTATTGCCTTGTCATTTGTACAAAAAACCTTGCCACTTGGGATTATCGAGGTTGATGGATGTTTTGAGAGTTGGAACATTTTGTTTAGTTTCCCAAGATTCTCATTTCTCATGATGTGTACCATATTAGTTGGCATCCGAGCTAGATCTAATTTCTAGGTTTTGTCCTCCCCCTTCTAGCCTCACGTCGGATAATCCCCTTCCGCGGTCTCTGTTCATAACTATTCACACATTAACAAGGACACCAACTCCATATGACAACCTTGTCATTCTTTTTCTGCTTTCCTGTTCTTGCTGTGATCCCCGTTTAGGTACCATGTAGCCAACAATCTTTACTTCATGTTCCTATGCTCCAGGCTGGCACCTGCACATTGTACAATACGTGACTCTAGCGGCATCATGCGATTCTGCCGCTTCCAACTATAATTGGAGTTGCTGCCAGTCTTGCTAACATCACCAAGCCACACCGACATCTATTGTAGCAGTCACCATATCTAATAAATACACTCCCTATAGACATAGACTTGATGACAAGCTGGTGACCTATCATCCTACACCCCCATGACCGTACAACAATATATCACCCATCTATGTCCCATTGTCCATCTTCCCTTATCCTTCCCTCTCCCTGTTCCACTCAGCTCTTGTGTTTCTCGTTAACACTTCCCTTGTAGTCTGCTTCTCCACCTACTCCTTTATAAGCCAATACCACTATTTGTCACCCCTCGGACAACAAACAAACCTCTCCATGCCGCCACACGTAACTTTGTCCACCCAGGCCACCGATGCTCTGGACACTGAGGGAGCGACACCCCACCATGATAATATTACCACCGGTTGGATCTCTTTACCTGACAGAGTTACTGTAACAAAGATTACCTATTCACTCTCAAGATGCCATTGACTGCCACCATGGTGAACAAGGAGTTCGAAACTTCCAAAGCTACAATGGAGTTGCAACTTGTGAAGGTTATTCATTGTTAGAATATAACCTTTTAATTAATAGGTTATTAGTCTATTGTCTACATGGGCCTGTTGCCCATGGCCCATTAGGGTTGAGTCGCTTCCTTTGTGCTTCCTTGTAATAGCCTCCTTTCCTATATATAGGACATGGGTGTACGTATCAATAGAAAAACACAACATAATTGTATACACTTCTTCACATGGAGCAATAGCCCTTAAACTAGAACCCTAGCCGCCGCCCCTCCTTCCCTCTTCTCTTTCCGACGCCCAATCCAACCCTAGCAGGCGCTGCCCCTTTCTCTCCTAGAGAGAGCAACTGGGAGACAGCCCGCTTGTTAGCGGCTGCTGCCTCCTTTCATGGCTTAGGCCGGCCGGCCGCCTGCCATGCACATCCTGACCACCATGGTCCCGCCATCTTCCTCTTTCACGTAGATTTTATCTATGAGTCGCCATCCTTCCCGACAATCTCTATCCAGTCCGAGTCTCTGGACGATGCTATTTCCCGTCCATATCTATCCGTCAGTTGTCATCTTCCTCAAGTTCCATTCATCTTGCAGCTCCAGCCGCCGCCCATTGAAGCAGCCACGCCAAAGCAGATCCACCTTCCGCTCTAGCAACTGTCGCTATCGTCTTCACCTCCTCATTGCCCTGCCATCTCCGCGTCGAGCCGCCGCACCATCCATTATTTCCGTGTCCAGCCGCTCCATCACTCCACTGCTACACCACCTCTCCGGACCCTGGACGACGCTTATTCCTGTCCAGATCCGGCCGTTGTCAAGCAAGAAATCACCTCTATTCATGATCAAAGGAGTATAAAAGACGACGCTAATTTTCGTCGACCCATGGTGCTAATTTCTGGGAAACTTGTCTCCTTGACGGTGCAAATTTCCGTCGAGATCGTGCATCAGCCTCCGTCAACACGACGTGTTGCCCAAACACGAGGGGTCGCGCTCCAGAAATCATCCTCACGGCACGGAGTTTCGTCTAGAACGCAAAAGACACAAGGTGTTGCTTAAAACACACGACGTGTTCGATTCCAGAACTCGTCCTAACGACGGAGCTCGCAACAAACACAACGTGTCATCCTTGGAACATGACGTGTCGGCGTACATCAGAGTTGCACCTCCGACTTCAAACACGGTGTGTCCACTTGGAACACGTCGTGTCCCCGGAGATCCGGTTCACGCCTCCGACATCTGACATGGTGTGCCTCGTTTCCTCACTGCGTCTTGCTGGGAGCCTGTCATCACCGATCATCAAAGCTACACAACGTGTCAGCAACCCACATGCCGTGTCATCAGGAGTCTGCATCTCACCCCTGACAAGTTACACGGCGTATCCAATCATAGACACGACGTGTTAAGAGTAGTCTGAACACTTCCAATTCCAGTTTGACGTCCTTTAAAGGTCTATCTCTTCTCCAATACTTATGATAATCGGATCCTACTATTGACCCAACAAATTTTTTTGCGGGGGCTCCGCCCCTTTTTGGGTCAAGAAAATATCCATTTATTTTCTCGATCTGGATCTTAACCGGGTTGTTTTTTAATATTGATTTCGGTTATCGGTTTCTTATGCTGAGAAAACATTTTGGCAGTGCCACTTCCTCCCCTACCGAGCAAAATTCCAGTAGTGTATCTCCTCCTACTGGTTTCCATTTCGGTAGTCATTTTGTTCTTCTCTACATATTACACCTCTCGTTTAACCCTTTTCCTTTCCAACCCTTCCACCCATCATGTCTGCGTTTTTTCACGTGCGGGGGGGGTCATATTTCCCTTTTTCCGCACCATCTACTCACTCTCGTCGAATAGAGGAGAGAGAGATAGAGACGAGGGTATGAGAAGAACATGAGAGAGAGAACATGAGAGGACACGAGGAGAGAGATATGAGATGAGATGAGATGATATTCCAGGCTATCTTCATGGAGCTTTATGTTCTTCAGTACATTTGCGTTATTGATGTCTTTGTGGCGCGCCATTCCCCCTTAGTATCACATTACTTCTCAGACAACATCGAAGGATCTTACAGTTGCAACATTGACACCCAAAACTCCTACGTTCATACCACATTATGTACGCCATGATAAGAGCTTGCTGCGCATATTCCGACCTCTAGTTCCTTTGGTGTTGATGACATTCCAGTTGATCATCCATGCTGCGTTGATGGTTTTCCAAATGGTTGCTTCTTCATCTTCGAAGCTCGTCATCTTCAAGCCTGTGCCAAAATTGTATCTGTAAGGATTCATCCAGAGATCTTCACCAAGCTACTTCATCATGTCTTCTCCGAGTTGCATCTGCTACTTCTACGTGTTTTGACGACACCTCAACACCTCGCCCAACGTGTTTGTGCCACGTTATGCACGTCGGTGGTCTAAGAGCATGTGGCAGTAAAGTTGTCATGATCCTCGACTTTTGCTGTAACCTTATTGATAAAATTGTAAAGTTGGCTTTTTTCGATCTTCACCCACTTTAAGATGTGATTTAGGTGGCTATGTAGATAGAGTATAAGCTACACATACGGGATCTCATCAAGATAGGCTCATTTGTGCACAACGTACAATAGTTGACACTCCATCTTGGATCTATTTTTGCCACGACAATTGCTAGCTATACTTATCAAGGTGGCTAGGCGCTCCCCCAAGGTGTGCCTAGGCTTTCCTAGGCAATTTAATTTGTTAATCTACTTAATTTTTGAATGTATAGTTAAAGTTATGCATATATAATTATATATATACTTATAGTCATATTTAAATATATAATTACATTTCTATTTGTTTTGTCTAAGCTAGCTCAATCAATTATAACTTTGCCTAAATCACACAGTCAGTCGGCCAATTGCCTAAACTAGATCAATTTTTGCCTAATTTGGCCTAACTTGATCTAAATTAGACCTAATATGACCAAAATGTGACCTAGCTTGCCCAAATTTAACCTTACGCAAACCTAACTTGGCATGACTTGATCAAACCTCACTTCCATTATTTGCCTTTATTTAACCTAAATGAGATCTAACTTGGCCAAATAATTTTGTTTTGGCCTAAATTACATCTATGTCAACTCGAAAATGACTCAAGTTGACATAGGTGTCCTAAAAGGCGCTAGGTGCTCACCCCTTCTTCGTAACTATACCTTAAAGACCCGCTAACACTGCCTCAATTGTCGGGTTTTTGACATAGTTGTGAGTCAACGTTCTAGTCGTGTCATGACTACTATAACAACTAACAAGGAAGAAGACAAGGACATTGAGATACTACCTGTGAGCTCAGTAGCGAAGATTGCACTGGCAAACCATGCAATGTTCACCTCTGATGAAGGCACTTAGGGTTTTACATCCAGGCCCACTTTGCTCTTCGTTCTTCTTCTCTACAGTGGAGTCCTAGGGCTAGATGTGCATGGCAAACCAATTTTTTGTTGAACTTGGCTAAATTATGATTTTGACACAATTGAATACTATATCTGTGAGCATATTTGTAGGATCGCAAATATCGGTGTATGAACATGTATACCACCAAAACCTGATAGATTTCACCAAATACAACAAGATTTTGCCAATTACTGCCAAATTTTGATGAGATTTATTAGTATATCGAATTTTGCGCATGTGAACATGTTTTTGTTGTTTGAGAGGAGAAAAGGTGGGATCTAGGGGAATTTTGACAACTGGGGCTCAAGTAAGTCTAATACAAAGCATGCTTTTATATGTTCTATCATTTCTCTCATTTACACCTGCTCCATCTTAACTAAAATGTAAATTCATCCAAAAAGCCTTAAGTTGACACCCAATCTACTTTATGTCTCTTCCTAATTGTATGTGATCATGGATGGACTACACTATCTCATAATATACGTCATAATCATAATAATATAACTAAATACTCCACCAAAATCAAGTATAGGTTGCAATCATTCTTAGTAGTAAGCGAATTACTATACATATGTTCTTGTTACTAGTATTATTTCGCATAGGAAGGAAGAAAGTGTACTCGTTTGCAGCATAGACACAAGCAATTATTGTGAAAAAGTGTATATTTTTTAATATTCTTATCTTGTATTTGTTTATAGATGGCAACTTGCTATACATATTGCACAAGTTGACAAGTTATATTATCCCATCCTCTACACATACATATAATGGACATGATAATTTGTTTTTTATATTTGTCAAATACTTGTGAATGAACCATGGGGAATTCTTTACCACATATCAAGATCATGTGGTAATATGATGGAGAAACAAGGTATCACAGTAGTAATGTTTCCCAACTTCCTTCACAATCGTGAAGTCATTTGCCAAAGTCACATATTGAATTTGAGGGAGAGCAAGAGAACACTTTGGCATTTTTTTTTCATAGTCTAGTATGATGCATATCGAGACATAGGCCTATGCTTATACAAATTACATGTGCTTAGAATAATATAATTATCACATCAAGAAGCTCATGTTGGGTAACAACCGCTAAGAAGGGAGGTCAACCATCATATCTACCATGCAAATGTGGACCTTTCCCTCTTGTTAACTAGAATCTAATCAACTGATGTATATAATTTACTTGTATCTAGTAGACTCTGAATATCTAATAATATTCATATCTGCACTCTGCCTTCCTTCAGACTTGACATTCTCTTTACTCAAAAATAATACATAAAGGACCCCCCTTGTATATCCAATGTATGGCGTTTTTGCATAAGTATGTCTATTTAAGTTTATGTATTTTGCTAGTAAAATTTGACAACGTAATTTCTATATTTTTCATCAAAATCCCCAAGAAACATGCCAAGCTCCTTATTTCCCCACATGAAAGACCCCCCCAATCCATATACAACAAAGTAATTTATTCCATGAAATAATGCATTTGGATGTAGAGATTACACTGTAAATTTTCATGATGTGATTCATTCATTTTGGCGTCGAAACAACTAGGATTGCATCTTTGTCAAAATTTTGGTTGATGTACTGTAAATTATTTCCACGTTGCCAGAACGACATCGGTATCGAATACCTCATTCATTGGCTCCACGTACCGATTCACGTATGTTGTACACCTTCAGATGATATCCATCACCAAATGGGAAACTTTGGTACATGCTTCATGATCTTGCTTCCACCGCCTCTTGTAAAGGCTTTTTGGGGCCCTTATCCAGTGTCGATGGCTCGTCTTTAGACGCCTGAGGTAGTTGATATCTCAAAGAGCCTTGTTTGGGTCCAAAGAAATCCTAGAAAGCCTACTTGGCTCATATGAGTAATTATAGTTGCAAAATTCAATTTAGATCTTATATGCAAATTCAGAAAACTTTGTACTATAAAATATAATGTTTATTTAATTAGTTAGGCAATTCTTTGTAATTGCCTAAAGTCATTTGGGTGTTCAATTTCCAATATAGATACCGAGCCAAAGGGATTACCCTACGAATGTATTATTCAAGTAATACACGATTTGTTTAATATCTCCGAATCCTCTCTTTCTCATTATGTGTGCCACATCATAACCATGGTTCAATGATTCAATGACATTGATTCGAAGATGTATGACTCCACGTGCTATTTGAATTTTTGTGTACTTATATCAAGACAAGTGTGTTTTCAATTGTTTAAGATACCTGATGTTCTTTTAAAATTCGTGACATCTTTTCCATTTTTTCTTATTAACATATTTAGCAAATCATTACAATGCGACCATTATCATCTCTAACTTGTTTGCTCTTTAATTTTGTTTTCAAGTGTTGAACTTATGAGTCTTCAATTCGATGACCTTTTTTATTTTGGGATAGATAAGTTATCTAGACTTCTACAATTGTCCGAATGTGTGAAACATTGTGAATAGAGAACTGTTAACATATATTCCTGTTTTATGTATTCTGTTATTTGTTTTGTTATTTCCATATTATATGTGGACCTCTCTGTAATTGTTTCAGTAATATATATATGAGGGTGCACACACTGTGCAACCCTACGCTTCCCACAACTGCTTTGTGTTTCACATGGTACCAGAGCAGTAAGATCCAGCCGCCACCTTCCCACCCCTCTCTCTTCTCCGCCCCCCCGCACCCAGCCGCCGCCGGGCTAGCCGCCAGGGCCGGGCGCCCACACCGCCGCAGGGGCCGGTGCGCCTCCGCGGTTGATTGCCGCCGACACGTTGGCTCCGTGAAGATCTGCAACTGTCCGGTGGCTTGAAATTGGTGTGACGTAGACCGCTCTTTCGGTCTTTTGCCTGCCTGCCCGTGTAGGCCGTTGTACCACTGGGTTCTGTTCTGTGCTTCGGCATAGACCATATGTGAGAGGTTCTTCTATGTAGTTCTGTGCCTGCTGTGCCTATCTGACGGCGTAGACCGTCTCCTGCCTGATCGTTCCTGTTTACTTCTGTGCCTACTGCTCACATGGCGTCTTTGAGTGATGACTTCCGCCGTCAGGTTACGACTGTGAAGCTTGATGGGCGCAACTATCCACATTGGGTATGCTCCATGACGATCTATGCCAAATCCCAGGGAAAGTACTCACATCTTACCCGTGCTGGTCCGCCAGCACCCGCAGAGGACGCTGACGCTAAAGATGTGAAGGCGTATGACGACTGGGTTTGTGACGACTCGACTGTGATGACATGGATTCTCAACAACAGTGTTGAGAAGATTAGCGTCACACTTCTTCACTTGCCTACGGCGAAGCAGATGTGGGATCAGCTCGTCGGTACATACTCGCATAGTCAGAACCCCAAGAAAGTGTTTGACATCACCAAGCAGCTGGGACGTCTACAATTCACGGGGACGGACATTGCGGATTACTTTTCTGACTTTACTGGATTGTGGGGTGAACTGGAATCCTATCACCCTCTTTCCACAGACCTGGCTACCATGCAGCGTCAGCGCCAGGAGCTGCAGTTAGTCCAGTTTCTTTGTGGACTGCCCGAGTCCTACGCTGGAGTTGTGGACCAGATCCTAGCCAGTGACCCTCTGCCGTCACTACAGAGTGCCTACAAGCGTCTTCATCGTTTGCCTTCGTCTTCATCGTCTCTGGCTACTGATGTTGGGGAATCTTCTGCCCTTGCTGCAGCGTCTGGTCGTGGCCGTGGTCGTGGCCGTGGTCGCTTTACTGACAGCCGTCCTCCCCTGGGTGGAGGACGAGGACGGGCTGCTTCTGGTCGTGGAGCCTCTTCTACTACCCCTACTGCTGGTGCGCGTCCTCAGTCAGGACAGCGCCTTTGTACCTTCTGTGGCCGGTCCAACCATATTGAAGAGAAATGCTGGAAAAAATATGGTAAGCCGGCATGGGCCAATGCAGCTGCTGACTCTACTACTACTGCATCAGAAGGAACGACTCAGCCTACTGACTCAGCCTCCTCGGGTGTGACTGCGGACTACATCCGTGCTGAGGTGGAGCGACTTCTTCTTGAGCGTGCTGGTGCGTCGTCTACAACTTCGACTAGTGGAGCTCATGCTGCAGCTTATTCTGGTTATGACACTGCCTTCCTGAGCTCTTCTTCTACTCCTGGTAATACTAAGTGGGTCATCGACTCCGGTGCCTCTTCACATATTTCAGGAAATCGATCTCTGTTTAACAAATTATATAAACCTGCTCGACCCTCATCTGTTATGCTGGCTGATGGTTCTGGAGTAGGGGATATTGTTTCTGACTTTCTGCTGAAATCTGCCTTATATGTGCCTAGATTTCCTTTGAATCTATTGTCTGTCAGCAAGATATTGAGAAGTCTACAGTGTAGTCTGACTTTTATTCCTGGTTCATGTGTTTTTCAGGACCTTCGCACGAGGATGAAGATTGGTGGGGGGTATGAAGGTGCTGATGGACTATTCTACCTGGATCATTTGCCAAAAGCAGCTAAAGCAACTGTGATTCCTGCATTATCTACCTTGGTGTCTGCATTACAGTGGCACTACCGGCTGGGACATCCATCATCTGAAAAGCTTCGCCATTTAGTTTCTGATCTTGGCATTTGTAGTTTTCAGTGCGAGTCATGTCAACTTGGAAAGCAGACTAGAGATGTTTATCCTAGATGCAGTCATATTAGCAGTAAAAACATGTTTGATCTAGTGCATTCTGATGTATGGGGCCCTTGTCATGTGCCGAGTCTATCTGGTCATAAGTATTTTATTCTGTTTATTGATGATTTTTCAAGGACTACTTGGTTGTTTATGATGAAAAGTAGGTCCGAAGTTTTGTCTATTATCAAGTTCTTTTTTGCTGAAATAAAAACACAATATGGTGTACCTGTAAAATTTTTTCGTACTGACAATGCGCTGGAATTTGTTAAAAAAGATGTGGATGTTTTTTGTAAATCTGTTGGTACGATTCATCAAACCTCCTGTGCTTATACACCTCAGCAAAATGGTGTGGCTGAGCGTAAAAATAGACATGTGTTAGAGGTGGCTAGGACTATTATGATGCATACACATGTTCCTCGCTCTTTTTGGCCTGAGGCTATATTGACTGCTTGTTTTCTGATAAATAGAATGCCATCATCTGTGATTGGAAACAAAATACCTATTCAAGTTCTTCAACCAGATATTCAGTTATTTACTGTGCCTCCTCAGATTTTTGGATGTACCTGCTTTGTAAGGTTACTTGGACCTGCTTCTGATAAACTGTCCCCTCGTGCTGAGAAGTGTATTTTTTTGGGATATTCTCGTACCCAGAAGGGATACAGATGTTACAGCCCTACTGCAAGAAAATGGTATACTAGCAGTGATGTAGTTTTTTTTGAGGATACCCCTTACTATTCTACTCGCGGTGACAGTTTGCAGTCTGATCTTATTGCCTCCCCTCTACCTGTTACTACTGATTGTGTGCCTGATATTACTGACAATGTCACTACTGAGGCTGCTAAACCTCCTATTATAGTTTATCAACGCAGGAACAGAGCACCTTCTACTCAAGAAACCCCCCATGAAAACCAATCTTCACCTCCAGAAGGTTCTACTACACCTGAGGTACATTCTGATCTTGATATACCCATTGCTCTTAGAAAGGGTACTCGTTCCTGCACATTCCACAGTATTGCTCAGTTTGTTTCTACTGATCATCTGAATGTTCATTCTAGCAATTTTGTATATGCCTTATCTGCTGTTGCTGTTCCAAAGAATATCCAGGATGCTCTACAGAGTACTGGATGGATGTCTGCTATGAAAGAGGAAATGTTGGCTCTTGCTGAACGAGATACTTGGGAGCTGGTGGATCCACCTCCTCAGTGCAAACCTGTAGGTTGCAGATGGGTGTATGCTATGAAATATCAACATGACGACACTGTTGAAAGGCTGAAGGCACGATTAGTTGCTAAAGGCTACACCCAAACTTATGGTATTGACTATTTTGAGACATTCTCTCCTGTTGCTCGTCTTAATTCTGTCAGAATTCTTCTTTCTGTTGCTGTTAATCTTGACTGGCAACTGTTGCAACTAGATGTGAAAAATGCCTTCTTGTATGGTGATTTACAAGAAGAAGTCTATATGGAGCAACCTCCTGGGTTTGTTGCTCAGGGGGAGTCTCACAAAGTTTGCAGGTTAAAGAAGTCTATTTATGGGCTTAAGTAGAGTCCCCGTGCCTGGTTTGATAAATTGAGCAAAATTATGATTGACTTTGGGTTTCTGAGATCTCAGGTGGATCATTCTGTTTTCACCAAGAAGACTTCAACTGGTATTATTATTCTGATTGTCTATGTTGATGATATTATCATATCTGGCAGTGATTCTATTGGTATTCAGGCTACTAAATCTCATCTAGGCAAGCACTTTGCTACCAAAGATTTGGGCAAACTTAGATATTTTCTGGGCATAGAAGTCTCTAGAAACTCTAATGCTCTTGTGTTGTCTCAGCGAAAATATGTCCTAGACATACTGCAGGAGACCGGTATGCTGGGAGCGAGACCTGCTGATATTCCTCTAGATCCTAATGTAAATTGGGATGATGACTCTTCTCCTCTCTTTGCTGATCATAAAAAGTACAGGAGGCTGATTGGTAAGCTCATTTATTTGACTGTCACTAGAGCTGATATTTCTACTGCAGTGGGCCTTCTTAGCAGGTACCTTGATAAACCCAGACAGTGTCACTGGGATGCTCTTTGTCAGATTCTACGATATTTGAAGAAGTCTCCTGGCAAGGGACTTCACTACAGGAAGCATGGACACTGTTCTCTTGAAGGGTACTTCGATTCTGATTATGCAGGCAGCAGAGTTGACAGAAAATCTACTTCTGGGTATTGTACGTATGTTGGAGGTAATCTTGTTACCTGGAGGAGTAAAAAACAAAATGTTGTGGCCAGGTCCAGTGCTGAAGCTGAATATAGGGCCATGGCCCATACTGCCTGTGAATTGTTGTGGGTGCGCTCTCTGTTAAAAGAGTTTAGGGTTGATTCTTCTTCTGCTATACCTATGCACTGTGACAATAAAGCTGCTATCTTCCTTGCTAATAATCCAGTTTATCATGAGCGCACTAAACACATTGAAGTAGGTTGTCATTTTATTCAGGAATCCATTCTTACTGGCAAGATCTGCACTCCCTTCACTCGTTCTGAAGACCAAGTTGCTGATATCTTCACCAAGCTGCTAGCGAAGAAGCAATTCTGCACACTGACGGACAAGTTAGGCATGATTGATATCTATGCTCCAACTTGAGGGGGAGTGTTAACATATATTCCTATTTTATGTATTCTGTTATTTGTTTTGTTATTTCCATATTATATGTGGACCTCTCTGTAATTGTTTCAGTAATATATATATGAGGGTGCACACACTGTGCAACCCTACGCTTCCCACAACTGCTTTGTGTTTCACAAGAACTAAATTGTTATTAACTGCTTTATTGAGATGATTTTGTAATATTCTATCCACTCTTTTTGGAGAAAGATTGTAATTTTGAAATCAAAATGATGTCGCTATTGAAGATGTGAATAATTGGTTCCAACATGTGAATCAGGAGCCATTCCTAACTAGTTTCATGCTCAATATCGGTTTTATATTATTAAATTTTTTTTGTCTTCAACTCTGTTGATAGTGTGAAAAACATTGAAAGACATTCCATATTAGGCTATGACCAAATCCCAAAACTTTAAGTATTTTTTTTGTTCTTATCAAATCCCAAAACTTTAAGTAATTTTACTAGTACAACACTGCTTGGAAATAAGTTTATCCAATTTGATGATTGCTATGGGATCAGAAGCTAAAATTTGAATTTGACAAGAACACCTAAATCATTATCATCATCATCATCATCATCATTCTAACCTCCGTCATCATCATTGTCATCATCATCATCTTCTTCATCGTCTCCCTGCCTGTCGTTTCATTTACAATCAACTTTGTTATGGGTCATATTTGCATCAAGACGTAGAGATTCAAAATCTCTCCTTGTAAGCTCATCCTAAGTTAATTTTGGCCTTTCTCTTCTTTTATTGTATACCCAAATCACCTTAATGCTAATGATGTAATTTGAGTTTCCAATTACAATATGGTTTGACAGTGGCTCAAGGACTTTCACAAAGAGGCATTTCTAGAATGAGTTCATAAAATGAAGAATGCCTAGGCAAATTCTTATTTCACATTTTTTAGTCCTATGTGTTTATTTTTAAAGATGAATGCGGTTTTCATGCGTTCGTTCGGATGTAATAGGTGATTGAGAATGTCTCTCTTTTAATAGTATTCACTTTCTTTCTTATGTAAGAGCACACCGACCAAGTTGATTGCCAATCAGTTTGTGTAGGAGGTCATGGGTTCAACCTTGCAGTTCAACCCTACACAATGATGACATGTGATGGGAAGCAGTAGGCAGGGTGTTTGGGGTAGGACCGGGTTGGGAAAATGATGTAAAGTAAAACCTTTCTCGATGTAGTTTGCTTCCTAATATGGGAAATATCAAAACTTCACTATTGGATATCGAGTTTCGCTTAAAGGAACTTGATTGGACCACCTCAAATTAATGCCTTTATTTAGCATGTATTGTCGTCAATTGGATTATGTGTCCATATATCCTCTCTGTGTATGTGATACTCCTCTGTGTAGACAAATTCAAGGAGTCATATTTGTATTTGACAATGTAGAGTTTAAGAATATGGCCTATCTATTAATCCTAGTCATGCATATTCAACCAAAATCTTTGTACCAAGTAATGATTTGTATAAAGAGAGTTGAGGACTTGTATCCTTAAACCAAATATCTACTACTAGACAAATTACTCGTGGTCTTAGTGTAATTTTTTTGTTGATAGTTATAGTTCTTGACTATATATTTTCAAATCTATTGAATATTTTATACATCATGTTAATAGTATTAATGATTTGGAATGAGGCTTTGATTATGATGAAGATGATGATAATAATATTAACATTATGAAAACTGAATGCCCACTCAAAAAAAGTTACAAAAATGCATGCAAATCTTTCAAGAATCCATAAAATTAAAGCATTCAAAATTAAAGAATTAATCTCCATGATGTTTCTTTCTTCCATTCCCGAGATTCTTTATGTTTTCTGAAGTGTTGTTTGTGTGTTATAACACCACTAAGATAGGTTGGAAAGTGTACCCAATAGAGAATGATTGCATACCATATATTGTACATGTGTATTCAATAGTTTTAGGGTTTCACATAACATCACCCTATATTAGGGTTTCACATAACATCACCCTATATTAGGGTTAGGGTTTCTTCACCTTAATCAATTAGAATTTCATATGCCATAACCCTATATTAGGGTTTCACATAGCATCATTTAAGTATTAAATCATACTTATCATTGTTCCATGTACTTAGGAACACACAACATCATCATACCTTATTAGGTTGACTTAACCTCTTACTAAAGTACATGCATCTATGCTTATCATAGTGTATTGAATTTATTATAGGCATCGAGTGATAATCACTCTAATTATACTAATCACCTAAGTACTTTAGAGGTACTTCCATTTAAATCAACCTTGAGATACTCTTCAACCACTTATGGGGTTATTAGTACTTACATGATTTGAATCAATTGGACCTTCAAACGGTTTGGATCAATTGAACCTTCAAACGGTTTGGCCCTAAACCTTCAAATGGTTTGGTCCTAAACCTTCAAACAGTTTGGTCCTAAACCTTCAAACGGTTTGGGACCGTTTAGACCTTCAAACGGTCTTGGTCCCAAACCTTCAAACGGTTTGAGACCGTTTAGACCTTCAAATGGTATTGGTCTTTATATCCTTAAACGATTATGAACCTTTTTCTCATCAAACGGTTTTGAAACCGTTTCATATCTAACAGTTTGAAAACCGTTTCAACTCTAACGGTTTTAAAACCGTTTCAACCCAAGACCCTCAAACGGTTTAAGATCGATTAACCCTAAATGGTTTGAGACCGTTTGGTCGTCAAATGGTTTGAGACCGTTTAGTCCTCAAACGGTTTGAGACTGTTTGGTCAATTCAGAGTTGAAACCATTTGAACCTAAATTAGGGTTGTTGATATGTATATGTAGGGACCTACTTGTAAGTGTAAGAAAGGTCAGGGGGCTATGTGTAAAGTATGTAAAGCTTCTTGTTTATACAATACAAGCACCCCGACAGTAACGTTAAGTCGAGGGTTTTCCTCTCTTGTTTCTTCTTCTTCATGGTATCAGAGCAGGGAAAACCTTAGGAGAGCTATCAATCTCTCCAAGGAAGTGCTAGTGAGTGGTCATCACGATCTGGGAGTTTGCAAACATCTGAAGCGGTAGAAGCTAACACTTTTCCGTCCGCGCTACAGTATACGTACTGTAGCACGACGGCCACAAAAGTGGCTGCTGCTCTCTCTCCGGTTGGAATTGGATATTGTCATTTTAGGGCGTCATTCCTCTTGGTCCTAGCTGCCGCAAGGTGCTTGCGGCTAGCCACTACGTCTCCGTTTCTTCTCCATGTCAAGCGTGCATTAGGCTGCTGTCAACAACGTTTTATTGCAGCAGTTTTCGGCTTCAATAAAGACGGTGCGAGGGGTTGGTTCCTCCCTTGAATTTGGTCTAAAGGGGGCGTCCCTACCTTAACTTCGTTGTCCTAGAAGGTCAAGGGCAGAAGGAATTCAAGGAAGACGCAGTGGATCTTTGTATACCAAGTTGTCCCGGCGGACTACTGTAGCACATTACTGTAGCACTGCGGGTTTTGGTCTGGTTTCATCATTTCCAGTTCATTGTTGCTTCTAAAGTCAAGATAAAAGTCAAGATATTAATACTAGTGCACCCCTCCACGTGCAAGTGGTCTTAAAAGGTGCAATTTTTCAGATTTTAATTCGGAATGATGTCAAAGGAGAAAGAAGTTACATATCAGGTGATACTGTCGGAAGAGGAGTACTCACAGTTGATGCGCATCCGAGCTTCACAACAGTCTACATCTTCAGTTGCCTCTCTTATTCCCGGAGTTACTACTTCAGCATGTACCTCTCAGGCTTCTAATGCAGCTATGTCCAAGTCTGATTGGGTTCTTGATTCAGGTGCAACTGATCACATCACGGGGGCATTAGAGATGTTCACCACCTATGCCCAAAAGCCTAATCTACCCGGTGTCACCCTTGCAGATGGCTTTGTTGCCTCCGTTAAGGGAACTGGGATGGTGTCACCAACTCCACAAATATCCCTTCCATCTACATTTTTCATTCCAAATTTTCCTTTCAATTTATTATCAATAAGTAAATTAACTCGTGCTCTTCAAGCATCTGTTACGTTCTTACCAGATACTTGTCTGATACAGGACTTGAAGACAGGGGACACTATTGGCGAAGGGTATGAATTGGCCGGTCTATATTACTTGCAAAGGTCGCCTATAGCATGTGTCACGACTTCTCCTTTGGTGGTACATAGTCGTCTTGGTCATGCATCTTTAGATAAGCTCAAAGTCTTGGTTCCAGGTCTGTCCAACCTGAAGAGTTTGCAGTGTGAGCCATGTCAGTTAGGGAAACATACAAGGTCCGTCTTTAGGTCCAAAGAGAGTCAAAGAACCAAGTCTACTTTTGAGTTAATTCATTCAGACATATGGGGACCAAGTCGTGTTATTTCCAAGCTCGGCTATAAGTATTTTGTTATCTTTGTTGATGACTACTCGCGTGCTACATGGCTTTATTTGATGAAAGAGAGATCTGAACTCTTGTCTATATTCAAATCATTCTGTGTGGAAGTGGAAACTCAATTTAAGAAGAAAGTGTGTACCCTTCGATCGGATAATGCTAGAGAATATTTCAGCCATGACTTCACTCATTTTACTACCACCAATGGCATCATCCACCAGTCATCTTGCCCACATACACCACAACAGAACGGAGTGGCTGAAAGAAAAATTCGCCATATTGTTGAGACCGCCCACACTCTTCTTCTTCACATGCATGTACCTAAGGAATTTTGGGGTGATGCTATTCTTACTGCTGCTTATCTCATTAATCGCATGCTGTCATCTGTCCTCAAACATCGCATACCTGTTCAGATTCTTCATCCTATGAAGCCATTGTACCATGTTCCACCCAAGGTGTTTGGTTGTGTTTGTTTTGCCCATTGCCTTGGTCCTGGAGTGGACAAGTTGGGTCCCAAAGCCACCAAGTGTGTCTTCTTAGGTTACTCTAGGGTGCAAAAGGGGTATAAGTGTTTTAGTCCTACCTTACGTCGCTTCTTTGTGTCTGCTGATGTCACCTTCTTTGAAGACACACCCTTCTTTGGCGACAATGCATCAATGACACCAGTTGTTGTAGAGGAGGTCTTGCCTCTTCTTGTTGTTGTTCAGTCTGTTGTTCCTTCGTCTCATGCTAGTGGTTGTCCGCATGATGTTATTCCAACCAGTTCCACTAGGCCACCGATCACTCAGGTTTATACTCGCCGTACAACTGCAGGTGGACAACCTGATTCAGGTACCAATGCAGGAGTAGAGACACATGCCAGTTCATCTCCTTCTCCAGATGCTTCCTTGTCAGAAAGTCAGGTAGAGACAGTTCCTTCTCCACCTCCACATCAGGATCTTCCTATTGCTTTAAGAAAAGGTGTTAGATCTTGCACTCTTAAAAATATTCAGCATTCCATTTCTAACTTTGTTTCATATAGCCATCTTTCACCTTCATATTATGCCTTTATCTCTTCTATATCCTCTGTCTCTATACCTTCGTCTGTTTCAGTTGCACTTGATCACCCATGTTGGCGTCATGCTATGGATGAAGAGATGTCAGCTATTCACCTTAACAAGACATGGTCTCTTGTTTCACGCCCACATGACAAGTCTGTTGTTGGATGCCGTTGGGTTTATACTGTCAAAGTGGGTGCAGATGGTTGTGTTGATCGACTCAAGGCACGTTTGGTTGCCAAAGGTTACACTCAAGTTTATGGCGAGGATTATTCAGAGACCTTCTCTCCTGTGGCAAAAATGGCATCTGTTCGCATTTTCTTGTCTCTAGCTGCTTCTCACTCTTGGCCTCTGCACCAACTTGATATTAAAAATGCATTCTTGCATGGCGATTTGGATGAGGAAATTTATATGGAGCAACCGCCTGGATTTGTTGCTCAGGGGGAGTCAGATCTTGTATGTCGTCTTCACAAGTCTCTCTATGGTCTGAAGCAGTCGCCTCGTGCTTGGTTTGGAAGATTCAGTAGTGCTCTTTTTGAGTTTGGACTCCATAGATGTACCACGGATCATTCCGTCTTTTACAAGAGACAGAGTTCTGGGAGCATTTTTCTGGTGGTATATGTTGATGATATTGTGATTACTGGGGATGACAAGCATGACATTGCACAATTAAAACTCTTTCTACATGGTCAATTTCAGACAAAGGACTTGGGAAGTCTTAAATATTTCTTGGGGATTGAAGTTGCCAAGTCTAAGTTTGGAATTGCAATTTCACAGAGGAAGTATGTCTTAGATCTTCTCACTGAGACAGGGATGCTTGGGGCTAAACCTGTTGATACTCCAATGGATCCTAAAGTCAAATTATCCATAGAGCAAGGAGAGTTACTTGATGACCCTTGGAGGTTCAGGCGACTTGTTGGGAAGTTAATTTACTTGACTGTCACTCGACCCGACATTGCCTTTGCGACTAGTGTTGTTAGTCAGTTCATGGATAAGCCATGTACAGGTCATATGGAGGCTGTTATGCACATTTTGAGGTATCTCAAGAGGTCTCCTGGCAAGGGACTTCTTTATCAAAATCATGGACATCTGCAAGTGCAAGGTTTCTCAGATGCGGATTGGGCTGGATCTAGCATTGATAGAAGGTCTATTTATGGTTATTGTGTGTTTGTGGGAGGAAATCTCGTGTCTTGGAAGAGCAAGAAGCAAACTGTAGTAGCAAGGTCCTCTGCAGAATCTGAGTATAGAGCTATGGCCCTAGCAACATGTGAGTTGTTATGGATTCACCACTTGTTAGAGGAGCTTGGCTTTATGCAGGAAGTTCCCATGGACTTAAAATGTGACAATCAGGCTGCTGTCCACATTGCCCAAAATCCTGTCTTTCATGAGAGAACCAAACATATAGAAGTTGATTGTCATTTTCTGCGGGAAAAGATTCAACAAAAGTTGATTAAGTTGTCACCGGTCAGATCAGAAGACCAGTTAGCTGATTTATTTACAAAGTCCTTGAATGGTTGTCGAGTCCGATACTTATGTAACAAGTTGGGCACATATGATATATATGCTCCAACTTGAGGGGGAGTGTTGATATGTATATGTAGGGACCTACTTGTAAGTGTAAGAAAGGTCAGGGGGCTATGTGTAAAGTATGTAAAGCTTCTTGTTTATACAATACAAGCACCCCGACAGTAACGTTAAGTCGAGGGTTTTCCTCTGTTGTTTCTTCTTCTTCAAGGGTTTTGACATCAATTGATCTAGGGCTTTGAAACCAATTGAGTTCTAAACGTTTTGAAATCGTTTGGCCATCCAAGGTTGAGACCATGTGGACTAGATTAGGTTGAAACCATTAGACCTTTACACATTCTTGAAACCATTTAGCCTCTAACGGTTTGAAACCGTTTGACCTCTAACGGTTTTGAAACCGTTTGACCAACAAAAATTGAAACCATTTGTTTTTGATATTCTTGAGGTGTGTGCTAAGATGATGTCATCATCATCAAGCTTCAGACTATATATAAATCAATGTATTAGAAAGCGGGAAGCGGGAGGCGTGCAGACGGCACCCTGTAACTGATTAAGCGGTAGGCGGGCGATTAAGCGGGCGATTTTTGAAAAAGCGGGTGTCTAAATTTTATATATTTTTATACAAAATTATATGTATGTGTATATAAAAAATATATTTATAAGAAACTTCAATACATATCTAATCAGCAAATCATTAATTAACTAAGTATTCATCAATACTTACTATTAATCAGCATCTCTAATCACTAAAATCAGCAAGCAGATCAGTAATTGTATATAACAAACTATGAATTATTGAATTAAAGTAATCATTAAAGTAATACTAACCAGCAGTACCAATCATTAATCACTGAAAGCAGCAAGGAAATCAGTAAAACTAATCATGCATTACTAGTATAATAGAGCAATAGGATATTTACTTAGATGCATTACAGCAGTACCCAATTATTACAGCTTACACAAAGTATGCATTCTAAATTAGGACTAGCTATATCATAGAACATTAAATGTATACAAGTTTCGTATATTATAGTCAATACTACTTGGCTATGTAATTAATTAATGTTAGATGTTTACATTAGGATTTTTAAACAAAAGCTGGAAAAAAGCGGGCAAAAAAGTGGGAAAAAAGCGGGAAAAAGCGGGTGAGGCGGGAAAAAAGCGGGCGATTTTGTTCAAAATGATTAAGCGGGCGATTAATGGCAAAATTAAGCGGCTGGGGGTCATGGGCGCTTAAGCAGCCCACATGGCCGTTTTTTATTTCACTGATATAAATAAATATGTATCATTATGCAAATATAATTTTACATTATAATCACAGATATTTGTCCCCCATGGTGTTTTGACAAAATGCTTGTCCCATATCTTTTAAATTCAGATATCATTTTTTTTTCCTGAGTGAAGTGGCGTGTGGCTTCCCACAAGTCTTTGTCGTTTTCAGGTACTTAGAAGGAATGGATGGTTCCATACTTTTCCACAACCAATTCTTGGCTTGGTATCACTCGTGGTTGTCCTCAACATGCTTCTTAATGAATCGTAACTTATCTCTAGATTCAAGAATGGAGTAAATAATTATCTCCATAGAATTTGATATTGAATGTTGAAGGACCATTTTTGTAGATGGTAGTTTGACTCAGAGGATCTTTGTCGCCAACCATTGTTTGAGATGTGGTTCACCACATGATGGTGGTGAACAAACTTAGAAGAGTCGGTCGTAAGATGCATAGTGAGAAGAGAATGCGGTAAAAAGCACGACTTCGCCCTATCACATGTAAGATTGGGAAAGATTCCCAAAGTTATATGCACTCACCCATGTACATAGGAAGGTAGAAGGGGAAGTAGAAGGGAAAATGGGACCCTGGTGTCCTTACAAAGTTTTGGTTAAACACCACAAATGAAATTGTTACAATTAATGGGAAGGGGTCACTGTTTCATTGGTGAAGAACGAAGAATCAAAGTCTTTTGATGAAGACGGAGGCTGTTGCCCTCCAAACAGACAGATCTAGAGGGGATTGGGCATCCTTCAGGGATGGGGGGCAGTCCAATTGGACTCACGAGAATATGTGACCGCTTGCTGCTCCTTAAGGGAGAGGGGCCAGCGCCAACCTTGTTGTCTTGAATGCTATGGTGATGTTGTTCCCCTTATAGGCTGGTGACATGCCTCGCTTGGGGGCCGACGACTACTGTTGCCTCCTTGAGGGGTGATGACAGCTGATTCTGCCTGCCTATGCCACACCGCCGCCGGCAACACTCTTCTTGGATGTTGTGATTGTGAATGCAATTCCCCCTAAGGGGCGACGATTGTTATCCTTCGGGGGTGGAGACTGTTGCTTTTCTCGAGGAGGATGACTACACCCAATTTAAAACGCTGAGAGGGTTTTTAGAATGGTCTGATACCAAGTGATTGATCTAGGGCTTTCATTAACCAAAACAAAGATATAATTAGTACTATATATAGAATAGGCTCAAGATAAGTTGTACATAAGGAGTATCATAAGCGAAACTAAACCAACACTAATGGGCGTAAGGATTGAGCCATAACTCAATGATTAATTCCAATACTCTAACAAGCGACTTATTTTTAACTCTAAGTTGTATTAGTTTAATTATGTTTGTTAGTTTGCTTGGTTGTTAATTAGGTGTGCACTTGCAAATATCTTGACAACTAGGGTTGCAATCTTTTATTTTAAATACCAACCTTGGGATATGTTTAATGCATAGACGATTGACTATTGAATGATGCTTTTAGGGAATTGCCTTCTATTAGTTGGTATTAGAGCATGAGATCAAAACCCTAGGTCTAGATTCGAGCGACCCTCACCCATTAAATTAAAAAACCTTAGGTTATGCCTAACCCCCTCTCATCCGCCGTTGGTTTATAAAACCCAAGGTCTAGGAATTCAGCCCCACCACTCGTATTGATCTGCACTCTAGATCATTAAAAAGTGTTATCACTCCCCACCCCAATTGTATGCCGATATACTATTTGCCACCCCCACTATTCTTTTATATGTGCTTCTTCTCTTTTCTCCTACTTCCTTGCATTCTTTCTTTTTGTTGTGCCAACAACCCCATTATTGTTGGGTGCTATAATGTCAAATTGTAGATCGTGGTAATAGAGGAGTCATTGGCACTAGTCGCCTGCCAAGCCGCCACCCCAACCCCTCCCCATATTCCATGAGTCCATAGTGGCCTCGAGGATTTGATTCAAGGGGCCGAGTGTTCTCTCTTGAGAGTGAAGAGGGTTGTTTCTCCAGAGCGGCGCAAGGGAGCCACCACCCTTTTCCCAGCCCTCAAGCGATAGGACCATCGATAAGTCGTGGGGTCAACGCTTCCAAGGGACATTGGTGTCCTCTATATCTCCTATAGGAGCTACCACCTTTCCACAAGGATGCCCGATGATAGTATGACCTTCCTTTGTAGTCGACAATGTATATTGGCTTTATTGTAGGGCTATCGTAGCTAATTCATTTCCCTCCTATAATTTCGAAGATAACTTCCACATCATATTGCATACGATTGCATTCCTAAGACATCTTCAACACTTCTTGGATATTTGGAGCCTGTATTTAGAATCAGTAAATTTGTTATTACTTCAAACTTTGATTGAGTATGATTTACGCTAAAAGATTGGAGTTTCGGGTTGGAAAGTAGACCACTCAATAAAGGCCATTCAAGTTGCATGCTCCAACATTCAAAGCCAAAGATATATCGCGACATGGTCTCGGGACCTCGATCGTTCGTTGGACTTGTAGCATCTCGTCTTTTAAAGACTATGGGAGTGGATGTAGGATAGAAGCTCCTGCAAGATTGATTATAGTTAATAAGATATTCTGTAGCTATATGATTGCTTTAGTGAATTACATGAACTTATTAATTCTAGGGACTTCATCGTTATTTTAGTGAATTATTTGTGAGTTCCATGTATTATTTAGTTTTATTGAATTTTATTATTTGTTTGGTCGTTCATTAATTGTTAATCACAATGTTGCTCCAATTAAGGTTTCAATCTTTCGTTATAAAAACTAACTGCAGATACATGCAGGCATGCAATTTATTATTGAACTTAGCTTTTAGGAAATGGTCCCCTATCAGGATAATCAGAAATTATTTTTTAATGGTTAATAACCTGAAACATTACTTTGCGTTATGTACTTAATCACCATCACTATTCCAGCTGAGGGGTGTAATAACTTAATTGTCTTTCAAGTCTAATGTTTATTTCTATAATTAAATTATTTGTTTGGCTCAAACAATTTTTCTCTTGTTTGACATAAGATTCAACACCAGACAAGCCATTCAACAAATTTTGTGTTATTTAATAAGCCAAATATGTATTGGGGTAAACGAAAAGCTGACTAGTAAATCCTGGCATCCTTTGGGGAAAAACTCCCATATTTGAGTTGACAGGAACAGGAAGGCAAATGAATACCAAGAGAAATTATGAATTTGATGTTGGTGAAAGGAGGTTTTTTCTTCAGACCAAACAACATTCGCTTACTATGGATAAATCCAAAGTCACCAATGATAAAAGTTCCTTGGAACCGTGGTTCCAATGCCCAAATGCTGAAAACACTATCTGGGGGAGGTAATAGTTTAACAGTTCAACTACATGATGTGCAACCCTGTTTCAGGATTCTCACATTGGAGAAAGGTACAAACTGAAATGTCCGTTTGGCATTTATCTTCCAGTAATTGGCCCTGATATCTACCCCCATTGGATGGAGAGTTTCTGGACAAGATTTAGCCAACTTCTTGCCGCTTTAACGTTACACATACCAGTGATAATCCATATCTTGTAGCCTTACAATTACAAGGAAGCACGAACACATACACAAGACTTGGAAACAAAGACGGGTATGACGATTGTTAAAGATACAAGACACATACATGATGTTGGACACAGCATACATACATATGCATATGCATATATATATATATATATATATATATATATATATATATATACGTATACGTATACATATACATATACATATACATATACAAAAATAAAATGATACACAATAAGATATTCATGTACGTAACATGGAATTGATACATGTAATAAGGAATTAATACTCATCCATCCATCCAAAGCTGTAAAGTAAGTCATAACACGAGATTTGTAAAAACAAACACAAAAGGACAAAATCAAAACCAAAGCTCATATACAATATGTAAGCAAACTTCGTAATATAAAACTACTGATATATTTACACTAGGCATAAATCCGTGCATTGCAAGAACTTGAGAAAAATGGATTGTTTCATAGACCATAAATGAGGTGCTGCATCATTTTATCTGGCTAAAGAAGATATGGATGGAATTAATGAGCAATTGAGTTCAATAAGTTAGACAGGAAGGGAAAGACATGCTGAATGAATCTTGTTTAGAATTATTGTAATAGATACAATGATAAGGAAGACAGAGAAGAAGACCAGATCATCATCATCATCATCATCTAAGTCTGAATCCCAACCATGTTGGGGTTGGCTACAGAGAATAAAACCAATAGAAAAAAAAGAAAGGATAAGAGGGAACCAACCTTGACCCGCATATGCCCAAAGGATCAACAGCTGCTTCTTGGCAGTTGGCATTAGCACTTCTGAGTGACCACACCTTCTACCTCCTTCAATCTTGGTTTTCTAACAATCCCATCCTTGCACTAGAAGCTGTAAAAAGACGGTGCAATGCGGTTCAAAGATCTAAGGGAGTCACCCATTGTGGCTGTACATACATCCTTATTAGACTACAAAAGGGCCAATTTCTTAATTATGAAAACTAAGCATGCAACCTTCCCACAACCTTTCTTATATAGTAAGACAAAGGCCAACTTGTAATTTAAAAAATCAAAGACAAAAATTGCATCCGACAGCCACTGCCTTTCATATTGCTTTAATAGAGTACACAAGGACCACTGTAATATGAAAAATTAAAGGAAAAACTTACATATAACCCCATCCACATCCTTTCACATATATCTAGGCATGAATCTGTAAATTGTAAGCACAAATACTTTAGAATGCATGGACTAATTTGTAATTCAAAAAGTAAAGGAAAAAAATTAGATGCAACACCTCCCACCCTATTTCCTATCCATTTATCTTACAAGACACAATATTATGACAGAGAAGAAGATCAATAAAAATAAAAGAAAGGGATGAATGGGGAAACGACCTTGACTCCCACATGTTCAAAGAAACAACTGTTTCCCAATGTTGGTACGTATGAGCGACCACATCCCTTACCTCCTTCGATCTTCGTTCCCTTGCACTCTCACCCTAGCAACAATAAATGATACAATGCAATGTGAAGATTGGTGGGAGTCGGTTTCCATTGAGACTATATAGACAACCTTATTAGGAAACACAAGGACTGATTTGTAATTCAAAAACCTAAGCATGCAACCCTTTACATGATCTTTCATATATAGTAAGATACGAGTCAATTAATAATTTGGAAAACTAAAGTCTAAAATTGTATCTAGTCCCCACAACCTTTCATATAGCATTATTAGAGTATCCAAGTACCAATTTGTCATTAGAATAATTAAAGGAAAAAAATTGCGGATAACTCCTCCAACATCCTTTCCTATATAGCTAGGCATAAAAATTGTTCACTACACACAAACTGCCTTTGTGAGGAATAAGAATGAATGTATTGAATTATTTCGATGAATAAAAGAGGTACAACCTGTCCTATATATAGGAGCAAGGGAGAAACCCTGAGACTTGGGACTCGAGTAATCTAAACGGGCCGAGACACTAAAGGCCCACTAATTATAGAACTGCCGACTATAGCCATGCCGGTACTACCGACAATGTCTTGGTAGTACCGAGATATGCAGTCTTTAACAACCTTATTAGAAGACAAATTCAAAAGTAAAAGAAAAAACACACAACACCTCACACCCTCTCTCCCATGAAATCTGAATTAGTATACACGTACTACTTTATAAATAAAAAAAATAAAAAAATGTATTGAACACCCTCCACGCTCAATATAGATTTAGACTAGGTGTATCCCGTGCATTGCATTGGTTTGAAAAAAAAAGAATATGTTGGAGACGTCTTACGCGGCGTTGCATCATTGTATTTAGCTAAAGAATGAAGGAGATAAAGATTAGAGTTAATAGGCAATTATGTTGTGAATATGGTATGCTAGAATGGAAGACATTTATTGAAACTTGTTGATGTCATACCAGATACAACATTAAGGAAGATCACTGAAAGGAGAAGCAAGGGATAAAATGACTGATGATTTCATGCCACCAGTAATCTCTCTATGTAGATCCTTCCCGATATCACATCAGATCGACCACATACTCCGATCTTGGCAACACTCCCAACCCTAACAACTGCAAAATGATGGTACAATGCGGTGCGGACATTAATAGGAGTCAGCTCGCACAACGGTGGTACATAAAACCTTATTGGAATTTACAAGGCCCATATATAGTAAGACAAGGGCTGGTCTTTATTTAAAAAAGTAAAGGCAAATTTTTGTTCAATCTCTCCCACGTTCTTTTCTATACCTTTATTAGAATACATAAGGACCAATTTGTCATTTAAAAAATTAAAGAAAAAAATACATTGAAATTCTTCTAGACTCCCTCTCGGTCGCCTTATTAGAATAAAAGATAAATTTGTAACTAAAAATATAAAAATATAGATTAGTATGAAATGACTACTTTGTATCGGAGAAATGGGAAAAAAATTGCACCAAAAAATCCTCCACGGGCTTTGTGACAGAGTCAGGTATTGCAGAAAGCTCAAGGGTTGCACAACGTGTGCACCCTCATATATATATAACTGAGACAATTGCAGAGATGTCCATATATAAAGGAAAATAACAAAACAAATAACATGCTTAAGTAAAACAGGAAATATCTAATGTAACACTCCCCCTCAAGTTGGAGCATAGATGTCAATCATGCCCAACTTGTCCAGCAGCATGCAGAATTGTTTCTTAGCCAAGAGCTTGGTGAAGATATCAACAACTTGGTCTTCAGATCGCGTGAAAGGAGTGCAGATCTTTCCAGCAAGAATAGACTCTCTGATAAAGTGACAATCAACCTCGATATGTTTGGTGCGCTCATGATAGACATGATTATTTGCAATGAAGATGGCAGCTCTGTTATCACAATGCATAGGAATGGCCGATGAAAACTCAATCCCAAATTCTTTCAGAAGAGAACGCACCCATAGCAACTCACAAGCAGTATGGGCCATGGCCCTGTACTCAGCCTCAGCACTAGACCTGGCCACCACATTCTGTTTCTTGCTCCTCCAAGTGACAAGATTGCCCCCTACAAAGGTACAATAGCCAGAAGTAGATTTTCTATCAACTTTGCTGCCTGCGTAATCAGAATCAGAATATCCTTCAAGAACACAGTGCCCATTCTTTTTATAATGAAGTCCCTTGCCAGGAGATCTTTTTAAGTATCTCAAGACTTGGCATGCAGCATCCCAGTGGCATTGTCTAGGTTTGTCGAGGTATCTGCTAAGAAGACCCACTGTAGTAGCAATATCAGGACGAGTAACAGTCAAATAGATCAATTTACCAATCAGCCTCCTGAATTTTTTATGATCAGAAAACATAGCAGAAGAATCATCATCCCAATTGACATTGGGATCAAGAGGAGTATCTGAAGGTCTTGCACCAAGCATACCAGTCTCCTGCAGAATATCAAGAACATACTTTCTCTGCGAAAGAACCAAGGCATTAGAATTTCTAGAGACTTCTATGCCAAGAAAGTACCAGAGTCTACCTAGATCTTTGGTAGCAAAATGCTTTCCCAAATGATCTTTAGTAGCCTGAATACCAAGAGTGTCGCTGCCAGAAATAATAATATCATCAACATATACAATCAGAACAGTAATACCAGCAGAAGTCTTTTTTGTGAATACAGAATGGTCAACTTGTGACTTCAGAAAGCCAAAATCAATCATAATCCTGCTCAGCTTATCAAACCAGGCACGAGGACTCTGCTTGAGCCCATAGATAGACTTTTTGAGCCTGCATACTTTGTGAGACTCCCTCTGAGCAACAAACCCAGGAGGTTGCTCCATATACACCTCCTCCTGTAAATCACCATATAGAAAGACATTTTTCACATCAAGCTGCATAAGAGGCCAGTTTAGATTCACAACAATAGATAAAAGAATCCTGACAGAGTTAAGACGAGCAACAGGAGAAAAAGTCTCAAAATAATCAATGCCATAAGTCTGAGTGTATCTCTTCGCAACAAGCCTGGCCTTCAACCTCTCAACCGTACCATCAGGTTGATATTTGACTGCATAAACCCACCTGCAGCCTACAGGCTTACACTGAGGAGGTGGATCCACCAGTTCCCAAGTGTCTCTGTCAGTAAGAGCAACCATCTCATCATTCATAGCAGATGTCCAAGCTGTACTTTACAAAGCTTCCTGAACATTCTTTGGAACAGCCACAACAGATAAGGCAGATACAAAATTGTTGGAATGAGTATTTAGATGAGCAGTCGACACACACTGAGCAATGCTATGGGAAGTACAAGAACGAGTACCCTTGCGGAGAGCAATAGGTATGTCAAGATCAGAGTTTACCTCAGGTGCAGCAGAACCTTCTGGAGGAGAAGATTGGTTGTCTTGGGGGGGTACATTTGTGGAAAGTGCTTTATTCCTGCGCTGATAAACAATAAGAGGAGGGTCTTGCTTTGCAGTAGTTTCAGTGTCAGTGCGATCAGGCATACAGTCAGCAATAACAGGTAAAGGAGGAGCCAGAATATCAGTCTGCAAACTATCTCCTGCTGAAGAATAATACGGTGTGTCCTCAAAAAAGACAACATCATTACTAGTAAACCACTTACGAGTGCTGGGATTATAACATCTGTAACCCTTTTGAGTCCAAGAATAGCCCAAAAAAATGCATTTAGCAGCTCGAGGAGATAGCTTATCATAACTCATAAGTAGGTCCAAGCAACCGAACAAAACAGGTACACCCAAAAATTCTAGGAGGCACAGGAAACATGGAGATGTCGGGGTGCAAAACTTGGAAGGGAATTTTATTCCCAATAACAGACGATGGCATCCTATTAATCAGAAAACATGCAGTCAAGATAGCTTCAGGCCAATAAGAACGGGGCACATGAGAATGCATCATTATTGTTCTGGTAACTTCTAATAAGTGCCTATTCTTTCGCTCAACCACACCATTTTGTTGTGGGGTATAAGCACACGAAGTTTGATGAAGAGTACCCACAGATTTACAAAAAACAGCTACATCTTGCTTAACAAATTCTAAAGCATTATCAGTGCGAAAGGTTTTAATAGGCAAGCCAAACTGAGTCTTTATTTCAGCAAAAAAGTATTTAATAGTAGACAGCACTTCAGACCTACTTTTTAACAGAAACAACCAAGTAGTCCTCGAAAAATCATCAATAAACAGAATAAAGTACTTGTAACCAGACAAACTTGGTACATTGCATGGACCCCATACATCAGAGTGAACTAAATCAAAAATGTTTTTACTGGTCACAGAACTACGTCTAGGATACACAGTACGAGTCTGTTTCCCTAGTTGACACGAATCACACTGAAAATGACAGCTGCCAATATCAGGAACTAAACTACGCAGCTTCTCTGAAGAGGGATGGCCCAGCCTGTAGTGCCACTGGAGAGCAGAAACAGAAGCAGATAATGCAGATACCACAACAGCTTTCTCTGATCTAGGTAGCTGGTCCAAGTAAAAGAGCCCATCAGCACCTTCATACCCCCCACCAATCTTCATCCTCGTGCGAAGGTCCTGAAAAGTGCATGAACCAGGAACAAATGTCAGGCTACAATTCAAACTCCGTAAAATCTTGCTGACAGATAACAGGTTAAGAGGAAATCTGGGCACATATAAGGCAGATTTTAGGCGAAAATGAGACATAATATCACCAACTCCAATGACTGACAACTTAGAGCCATCAGCAAGCATAACAGAGGACTGTCGGGCAGGAGCAGAGATATGCGTAAATAAAGATTTATTTCCAGAAATATGTGCAGAGGCGCCAGAGTCTATCACCCATTTGGTATTACCAGAAGGAGAAGGTGAGGAGGAGCTCAGGAAGGCAGTGTCATAACCAGAAAAGGCAGCATGTGCTCCAATCGTAGATGCAGCAGAAGAGGAACCACCACGCTCAAGGAGAAGACGCTCCACCTCAGCACGGATGTAGTCCGCAGTAGCCCCCGCAGGCTCTGGTGCAGCCAGGTGTTTAGTAGCACCCTCAGACGCAGAAGAATCAGCCGCAGCATTGGCCCATGCCGGCTTACCATACTTTTCCCAGCATTTTTCCTCAATATGGTTGGACCGGCCACAGAAGGTACACAAGCGCTGTCTTTGCTGAGGACGCGCAGCAGCAGAGGGTGGGGCAGCAGGAGGAGCTCCTCGTCCAGCACCAGGTCCACGCCCCCGGCCTGCACCCAGGGGAGGACGACCATCACTGGAGCGGCCACGGCCACGCCCGCCCCAAGCGGCCAAAGCAGTAGAGTCCCCCGTCTCAGGAGGCAGAGACGGTGTCGATAATGGAAGGCGCTGGAGACGCTTGTAGGCAGTCTGCAATGTAGGGAGTGGATCACTCGCCAAAATCTGATCGACCACTCCATTATAGGACTCAGGTAAACCACTGAGAAACTGAATCAGCTGAAGCTCCGCCCGCTGTTTCTGCATAGTAGCTAAATCAATGGACAGCGGGTGATACATCTCCAATTCACCCCACAGACCAGTGAAGGTGGAGAAGTAATCTGAAATGTCAGAACCAGTAAAATGCAGACGCCCCAATTGCTTTGTGATATCAAAGACCTTCGGATTTTCACTGTGTGAGTAGGTACTGGCGAGCTGATCCCACATCTGCTTCGCCGTAGGCAGCTGAAGAAGAGTGACGCTAATCTTCTCAACAGAGCTGTTGAGAATCCACGTCATGACAGTCGAGTCATCACGAACCCACTCATCAAAGGCCTTGATATCTTTGTCATCCGCCTCCGCTGCAGGCTGAGGCGGACCCGTCCTGATCAAGTGAGAGTACTTCCCTTGTGATTTGGCAAAGATCACAAAGGAACAGACCCACAACTGGTAGTTGCGCCCGTCAAGCTTGACAGTAGTGACTTGACGGCGCGACTCTCTCCACATGTCATCCCCGGAAGACGCCATGTGGAAAAACAGAAAGGCAGGCACAGACACAGGTAGGCACTGGTAGAGGACGGATTATGCCGTCAGGCAGGCAGAAGTAGGCAGAAAGCACGTCACTGTGGACCTCTCACATACGCACTACGCCAAGGCGTAGCAGAGAACCCGGAGGCCGAGGCCTACACGGGCAGGCAGGCACAAAGAAGCACGAACCGACGGTAACCCCTTAGACGAACAACGCGCCGATCTCCCCCTGACTACAGAGCTAGGCCAGATCTACCAGTGGGTCAGTGGTCTCGTAGATACGACCACCCAGCAGCGCACCTGCTGTGCGAACAACAACTATGGTTGCTCAAGCACTAGCGGTGCACCACGCCAGGAGGCAAGACGGAACCACAGACCCGACGGAGAGACCTGCGGCCCGGTGGAGGCGACCAGCCGGAGTTGCGGCGGCCGGCTGGCTGCTGCCGACCGGCGGCTGGCTACTGCCGGCGGCGGGCTGTGGGCGCTGGGCACCGGGCGGCGGTGGGGGGGGGCGGCGCCGGAGGGGAGAGAAGGGAGGGAGGGAGGCTAGGTTAGAGCCTGCTCTGATACCATGTGACAGAGTCAGGTATTGCAGAAAGCTCAAGGGTTGCACAACGTGTGCACCCTCATATATATATAACTGAGACAATTACAGAGAGGTCCATATATAAAGGAAAATATCAAAACAAATAACATGCTTAAGTAAAACAGGAAATATCTAATGTAACAGGCTTTCTTATGTGGTATAGATTATACACTCAATTATCTAATGCTGAGTAATTAATCGACAACACATGTATATGAAATTGAATAAGTGTAAATGTGAATGGAAAATTAGTATAATTTTGCGTCTTATTCATAAAACATTTTTGATGAGAACATAATAAATTATATCTATGACAACGATATATAATAAATAGTTATGAATGACTTATAGCAGGAAGGGAGGAGACACGTGTGGTGTGCTGGAGGAAGAGGGCGGGAGGAGACACTTTTATATAATTTTTTATCTAAGGAACTGGTATGGGTTTGTTGTATCCTCAAAGTGTCCACGTGTCCATGCCGTATCCATGCTTGGAAAAAAAGTAGACACATCTGAGCTGTACCTGCTGCGAGCCGTGTCTATGTCTGACACATGTCCAGGACAGCCATGGCTTCCCTGGGGCAGCGTCCGTGCTTCCTAGCAGCCATGTATTCAGCTTAACCCGCCTGCAATCTTTCCTTCATCATCTTCACCTCTATGCTAAGTACTAGCTATGCTTTATCATTCCACTTAGAGATTTGGTGCATCTGTATTTGGGCATGTGGTACCTTGTTTGGGTTTCTTCCATCCTGTATTGATTGATTTGGCCTCTGTGTGGCCGTCGATCTGAACTCGAATGTAAGTGTTATCCGTGCTGATGTGGACTTGATTGAAGTGATATCCATGCTTCAGGTAAAAGTACGAGGTCTAACTCTAATGATTTGATGTGCAAATCTTACTTGGCATTCTGTTTTCTTATTTTGACATATTACTTCTGCATTTTCTTCATTTTTTTCTCTCCACTTTTATCTAGCAGGTGTGTCAGACGGCTGTCATGGAACAACCAAAGCTTGTTGCGATATGCCAATTAGGAGGCGAATTTACCACAAATACTGATGGAACTTTGTGTTACACTGGTGGAGAAGCTCATGCAATTGACGTGGACCGTGAAATGAAACTTCATGACTTCAAATCAGAGATATCCAATATGTTTGGCTGTGAGACTGATTCCTTCATAATCAAGTACCTCCTTCCCAGCAACAGAAGAACTCTTATCACGATATCAAATGACAAAGACCTGCAACGAATGGTAGATTTTTGTTCAGGTTCATTCACTGCAGATGTTTTCCTTGTGGACAAGGCTGAAAAGAAGTGAGTCTTTTTGTAGGATGTCCAATTCTTTTTATCAGTATATATTTGGTTAATGAAGTGTTTTCACCTCCACCGTCTTGTAGGGCAAGGAATGCCGATGACGTGGCTATTATTGGCGTTCTGGAACCTGATGTTTCCCCTAGTAGTGGTGCGCTGGTTACCTTTGCTACTCCAGAAAATGCAAAAAGGCCTAAAGTATCAGATGGGTGGGAGAATCTTATTACAGGTGTAGGACAATCATTTGACAGTGTGAAAGACTTCCGTGATGCATTACACAAATATGCCATTGCGAAGTGCTTTGGATATAAATTTATAAAAAATGATGGCAGCCGCGTGACTGCTGAATGCTGTGCAGAGGGATGTCCATGGAGGATACATGCCTCTACAACATCACCTGCGCAAACTGTTATGATTAAAACTCTTAATGATAATCACACTTGTGGTGGCGAATTCAAAGATGGTGGCCATCGTTTGGCAAATCAGAAGTGGGTGGCAAGCATTATAAAGGATAAACTACGAGAATCTCCTCACTATAAGCCAAGAGATATTGCAAGTGATTTCCAGAGAGATTATGGTCTGAACCTAAATTACACTCAAGCATGGCGTGGGAAATACTTGGCAAAAAAGGAGCTCTTGAATTCTGATGAAGAAGTCTGTACCCAGTTGCCTTGGTTTGTGGAAAGGATCTTGGAGACCAACCCAGGCACTGTGGCTACTTTAGTCACCACAGAAGATTCCAGGTTTGAGCGTTTCTTTGTGGCATTTCACGCCTGCCTTAATGGTTTTGAGCAGGGTTGCCCACCACTTTTGTTTCTGGATGGCATCTCTCTAAAAGTGAACAGGCAATGGAAATTACTCACTGCAACATCAGTCGATGCAGAGAATGATGTTTTCCCGGTCGCTTTTGCTGTAGTGTTGTTGGAAGACGAGGAGAATTGGAAGTGGTTTCTCGGGCAATTAAAACATGTGCTTTCCGAATCCCGTACTTTAACATTTGTGTCAAATAGGCAAAGTGGTTTGGTAGAGGCTGTGCAACAAAATTTTGAGGACAGCTATCATGCCCATTGTCTCAATCATCTTATTGATGAATTTAAAATACAGCTGGAGGAATCACTCCCGGAAGAGTCCTTAACTGATGAGGTGAAGGATTCATTAGTGAGTGACCTTATTCGGGCAGCTTATGCGTACAAATGTGAGGAGTTCAATGAATGCATTGAAAGTATAAAGAATATTTCGAAGGAGCTAGCAGTATGGGTCCTAGATATGAATCCTGATATCTGGTCAAATGCATCTTTCAAGGGGTCAAGGTATAATAGTCTATCAAGTAATGCTACTGAACTATTCAGTACTTGGTTGGGAAAAGTGGGAAGGCAGGAACCATCAGTGATTCAGATAGTTGACTGGGTGCGTTGTAAAATAATGGAGTTAATTTATAAAAGGAGAGAGTCTTCAAATACGTGGTTGGAGAGTCTGACGCCTTCTTCAAACCAAAAATTGCAGCAGGAAACAACAAAGTCCGGTTCTCTAGAAGTGACATGTTCAGCTGATAATGTATATGAGGTCCGTGATGCTTCTTTTGTCAACACAGTGAACATCGTAACATGGGAATGTACCTGTAGGAAATGGCAGATTACTGGTATCCCATGCATGCATGTTATCGCAGTCGTCCAAAGTGCTGGTGGATCTGTATTACAGTATTGCTCCAAGTATCTGACTACAGAATGCTATCGATTGGCATATGCACTTTCAATCAATCCAATTCCTGATGTTGGTAGACCTCTATCTCTTGATTCTCCCTTGAGTGCAGTGAAATATCCACTTCGCACACCCCGTCGACCTGGTCGTCCAAAACAAAGTCCAAGTGAGCCGCAAAAGATAATTAGTAAAAGAACAGTTCAATGTAGTAATTGCAAAGAGTATGGGCACAATAAGGCTACTTGCAAAACAATCTAGACGCGGATGTGTATGATTCATAAGCTGTTACACTCTAACTAGCTCCCATGTTTATTTATGCTTTGTACCTTTAGCTGATTTTCTTTCAGATATAAGTTCTTGACCTGATAATCTGTTTTTCTGTAGGAACTGATAAACATTCTCTTCTGACTCATCTCTGTTTCACTAACAGGTATTTAACATTGATGAACAGTTGGGAGTTGCTAACATCCTTGCTGGAGATTATAAGCTTTGGTCACTACGTCTTTATTGTGCTTGTCATTCTTGATATCAAATTAAAACGCAAATGTTGAGTGCCGTGTGAACTAAAATGATATGCAGTCATGGTTACAGCTGTTAGTCATTGAAAAAACATCATGATATCAATAATGGAGTGGGTTTCACAGAGCGGCCCTTCAACCTCTCTTTAGTGTGTTAAAACATTTCAATGTCTTGCTTGGTAACATATATCAGGGAACATTACCTTAGTATGTCAGGTATGTGGTCAATAGCTAGGAAAATGTGCTAAGAACGTTTTGTCAATTTTCTTTTGTTTGACTATAATTTACAACGGATAATTTTGTAGCTATTTTTGAGGAACATATTGGCGACAATCGACATATTTTATAGCTACTTAAGTATCAAAGGTGGTCAGATAGGTTCCTGAAACACTATATAAGCATTTTCTAAAGCAAAAAAGATGTAATAGTGTATTCATTGGTGAAAATGAAACTGAAAAGAAGAATTTGATGCAGTCAACCATGATAGAATGACTTGTTATGGAATCAACACTGGTTGATTGAAAAAGATCTGATATCGGTGTGCTCACTTTTAGAATGGAAAGAGCTATCAAATTGGTACTCGGATCTCCCTGTTAAAATGGTAAGGTGTTGGTGGTTTAGAATTAAACCAAAGTGGGATTTATTAGGGAAGGATGGGATCACGAATGTGATTGGCATTGAAAGAAGATACATATATGAAGTGATGTAGTATTGTTTTCTCATGAGATTGTTAAGCCTTACTTCACTAAAAACCTTTCTTTGTGAAAAATAGTTAAGTGGAGAATTGTTTTTGAGCAGGGGTTGAAGCTTAAAATTCATAGAAGAGGAGAGTTAAACTAATATATTTAAAATATGCTAAGTCTCGTGAGTTAATATAAATATTAAAGTAATATTATCTTGATGCCATGTGTCAAAATAAAAATTAAGGAACTGACTTTTGTAAGCATTTAAAATAATATTTGAAAAAGGTCACGAGAGACCAAATGTAGTGACTTAAAAGTATTAAATAATAATATTAAACCATTCGATTAAACTTGGTTTTCTTGTTGAAACAGCCCCCCTCTAGAGGAATGGATGTTTGGCAAGTGACTATATCAGATGTGTAGGAGTTAAAATAGAATTGAGACGATAAGTCAAACTTTATATTAGAATAAAATTTAATCTAGCATAGAACGTCCTATTGCAATCATACTCCCTTAGAAAGACTAATATATAACCTAAAACGTATTCCACAACTATCCTTATATTTATAATCTGATTGTCTTGGGCCAAATTTATATAACTTTGATTGGAGCCGAAGTTCATGATTGAATGTGCTTGACATCTTGTTTCTACATCCATTTACTTAAAATTCGATTGGAAATCATATGATAAAGGTTAAGGCGTTAGTGTGGTTGAATCAAAGTGAGAGGTCACCACAGATAGATTCTATTTACTCGAATATCAGAATCTCATCAAATAAGTGATGAAAAAAATAGGGTCCCAATAGTTTTTCCCTCTCAAGATGAGGCTCGAGACATGTTGATGATGTTGACCTAGAGGTTATACTTTGTCCATGTTTTGATAATGACTTAACCATTCAATTCATATGTATTTAATATGTGTATTAAAGATTGATTTCATGTATTAGGTACATGAAAAGGATCCAAAATCAAAAGCCTTAGAATGGCTCAAGTTCAAGTCAAAGAGCTACAAGTGTGTATTTGTGGAAATCTATGTAAATGACCATAAGAACATTTTTGTAATCACTTGTAATGATGAATTGACTTGTAACTTAGATGAGAAAAATGATTGGGACATAAAATACTAAAGTTAAATCACTTTAGATGCATTTTCAAAAGATTGACATCAGGTTGTCAATCGGTCGAGTTTTCCCCAGGACAAACTCGGTCGATCCATCTTGATAAATTTTTTCTGAAGATAGCATCGGTCGAGTTGTGTTTTCACAGAACTCGACTGACCGAGTGCCTGACCAAAACGATCTTCATTGATCGGTCGAGTTTCCTCAGAACAAACTCGACCGACAGTTTGAATATCGGTTTTATCTTTTACTTGATTGGTTGAGTTAACTTTATTAAAACTCGACCGATTGCATTGTACAAAATTTTGCAAAAAAAGTGATGTGACCGTTGGTGTGTGTTTTGAGCGAAAATAGAGTCGTTGTTTTGAGCAAAAAATGGCTATTTTCGTATCTAAGTGTCCACAACTTAAAGGGGCACCCTCAACTATAAATAGGACCTCTTGGAGTTCATTCCAAGGCTGTTCATTCATTGCAAACTTGGTTCTAGCATAGTTGAGAGTGTTCTAACCCTTTGAGCCCCTTTCTCTCTCTACCTTCAAGTCAAATTTGTGAGAATGAGTGAGATATGTTCCCGTGTAAGAGAGCTACTCCTTGTATTGATGTAAAGCTCTCCTCCTCCATCTTCCTACCTCAATTCTCATTGAAGACAAAGTTTGAAGATCTTCTCCAAGTGAAGGAGAAGGATGTGCTGTTCTTCAAGGTTGAAGAAAGTAAGGTGCTCCAGATCTCTAAGTGAAGGAGATAGGTGCTCAAGATCTCCAAGTGAAGGAGATAGTCAAGGCGACACTCAAGGAAGATAGATAATCCTTTAAAGGCAGAAGACTTGAAGGAAGGAGTGGGTAAGTCATTGTTGATGGCTGAAGACTCCATGGTTCAAGTGGGTAAGCTCCTTCTATAGGTTGAAGATCTTTGCTTGAGGTATTAAACCCTTAAATGTGTGGTTGTTGTGTTTTGTAATCTTATTGTGGAATATAAGAGTACCAAGATTGCAAATCCTAGAGACTAACCCACTCTAGGTAGTGGACTAACATTGCTCCAAAGTTTAGGACATAAAACCACTCTAAACCACCTATCCAAGTGCTTGCTTTTCCTTATCTCTCATCCTTTCTATTCATGTTAGATTAAGACATCAAATTGCTGCCTGTTTAAGCTTTTACACTTTATATAGTTTGGTGGTCTAATTTATCTTGTGAGAATTGTGAAGTTCTATTCACCCACCTCTAGAGCCCATTGATCCAACAGATGAATCCACCCATAGTAAGAGCCAACAACTTGAGGCGAGATGTACATCCATTTTTTTTTTGCAAAGAGTACTCTCTGTTATGAGAATTCTTCTTGAGTCAATGGATTAACTGAATAACCTCATTGAATAGAGTGAAATAGATATCCAAGGCCTTAAACCTAAGAACCTTAGGGTTTAAAACATAAATCTTTGGGTTATTTTATGAGAAACAAGCTTTGTGAAAACTAGCTTTCAAATGAATGATAATTCTTGCAAAGATCGATTGAAGAAACAATTCACATCAATTTAATTAACCAATGACATGATCTGAAAATGGCGATAACAATTGTTGTAGTGATGGTACCAGACA